>ML994625.1:1954899-2165833 GCA_010093925.1 Zopfia rhizophila CBS 207.26
CTACTCTTAAAGACTCTTTAATGCTACTCTTAAAGACTCTTTAATGCTACTCTTAAGGACTTTTTAACGCTACTCTTAAAAACTCTTTAACGCTGCTCTTAAAAAATCTTTAATGCTGCTCTTAAAAACTCTTTAACGCTGCTCTTAAAAACTCTTTAACACTACTTTTAAAGACTCTTTAATGCTGCTCTTAAAGACTCTTTAACGCTACTCTTAAAGACTCTTTAACGCTGCTTTTAAAGACTCTTTAATACTACTCTTAAAAACTCTTTAACGCTGCTCTTAAAGACTCTTTAATGCTACTCTTAAAGACTCTTTAATACTACTCTTAAAGACTTTTTAATACTACTTTTTAAGACTCTTTAACGCTGCTCTTCTTTTTAATGCTACTTTTTTTTTTAATACTACTCTTTTTTTTAACACTACTCTTCTCTTTAACGCTGCTTTTTTTTTAATACTGCTTTTTTTTTTAATACTATTCTTCTCTTTAACGCTACTCTTCTTTCACGTTACTTTTCTAATATTACTTCTTTTATGCTATTTTTCTTACGCTGCTTTTTTTATATTACTTTTCTAATATTACTTCTCTTATACTACTTTTCTTATGTTATCTCTTTTATATAATTTCTAACACTACTTTTCTAATACTACTACTCTAATACTGCTTTTCTTATATTATTTCTTTTATATTACTTTTCTTATACTTCTTCTCTATTACTATTCTTTTTATATAACTTTTCTTATACTACTTGTTACTAAGTATAGTAAAGTCCTCTACCATTTATATTAGCTTTAGTATTTTATTTTTTATTTTAATATTTATTATTTATTTATTAAAGTTACTATTATAAATTTTCTAATAATATAATATTATATTTTATATTTTTGTTAATATTAAAAGTTTTTTATTACTTAATATAATTTATATAATTTTTATTCTTTATATTTAATACTTTTTATATATTAAAAAAAGTTAATAATATATAATTTAATAATAAAATAGATATTTTATAAGTTTTGTTTATTAAGTATAAAATATTAAAAAAATTTATAATTATTTGTTTAAATAAATAGAAAATATTACTTTTTAAGTATTTTTATAAAATTAAAAAAAAATACTATTTAATAGTTACTTTAATAGTATTATATATTAATTATAATAAAAAGCTATAGTTATAAGTTAATTAATATAAATAATATAATAGTAATAAAAGTAATGTAATTAATTAAAAATATATTATAAAAATTTTTAAAATATAATTAATAAAAATTATATTTAATTAATATAATTACGTAATTTAAGCTAATAATATAAAGTATATAATTTAAATAAATTAAATAAAGTTTTTACATAAAAAATATAAAAAAAAACTAAATACTAATTTTATAAGTTTTTATTAAATAGCTTTTATTTTTATAAAATAAAAAGTTAATTAATATGCTTTATATATAATATATTTAATAAGTAAATAACTTACTTTAAACTTATTAAAAAAGTAAGAATTTATACATAAATATTTTAATAACTACTTAATAATAAATTAGAAAATTTAATGAATAATTAATAATACTTTAAAATAAAAAGCATTAAATTTTTAAAAACTAATAATTAATTATTATTAAAATAATAATATTTTAGTTTCTAAATTTTCTTTTTCTTAAAATTTTAATAATATTTAACTACTAGCTTTTAAATATTTAGTAGCTTTTATTTTAAAATAATATATTTTATAAATAAGCTATATATATAGGTAAGCTACACACTTTACTAAGTTTTTATAACTTTATAAACTAATAACTTTATAATACTAAAAACTATTATAATACTATTTAAATTATATATAGTTAATTTATTTTTTAGTATTTTTATATGTTTTTAAGTTATACTCTATTTTACTATAGTGTTTATAATACTTTTCTTATAATATATTTATCCTTATATACTTTCTATTTTAGCACTTTTTACTTTTAATTTATATATTAATATTAGTTTAAATAATTAGCTCTAGAACTTTTTGCCTTTATTAATATTCTTTTTTTCTAAATTTATTTTCTTTTATGCTTTTTATGTTATGCTGTAGCCTTATTTACCTTTTAAAAGCTAGTAACTTTTAAGTATAGTAGTACTACTAAATATATTATTAGCTTAACACCTTTAATAAGCTAATTTAGCAAATTAATAATTAAATTAAATAAGTTATTTTAATGTCTTTAAATTTACTTATAAACTAGAGCTGTTTAAGAACTTAGTTTAGTAACATTACTAGATATTTTTAACTACTAGAAAAGGTTTTCTTTTATTAATAGTAATAGTATTTATAACTTAATATTAAGCTTTAAAAGCATTATATTTAAGTTGTATAAAATTAAGCTAGTATTTTAAAAGTTTATGTAGATATTACTTTCTATAATTAAGTTTTAATAAGCAGCTCTAAAAGCTAGTTAAAACTTAAGCTTAATAATATAATAAATATAATAGTATATAAAATCTTAAATTTATTATTTATATGCCTTCTTTAGAGGTGCAAAACAGCCTATATTAAGTAACTAAAATAAATATAATATATATAATAATATATAAAGCATAATAATACTTTTTTTTTATAAAGTTACTAAAATTTAAGTAAGTTGTAGCTCTTATAGCTGTTAATAATTAGTAGATAATATATATCTATTATATAGTTTTTTATATACTTTTTAAAGTACTATAATTATTTACTACTAAGTTTATTAGTTATTTAGCTATTACTACTTAGTAAAATAGGTTAATTTAGTAGTATAATATTATCCTAATACTAAGTAAAAAGATAGTACTTTTTTGTAAAAATAATAAATAGTAAAATTACTTATTTTTAGGTATTAACACTTTAGATTACTATAACCTATTTATAATTACCTAGCTGTATAGCTTTTAGCTAGTAGTATTTTTTAGAGCTTATAACTATTTTACTAGTTATAATAATACTTATTTAAAAGCTAGTCTTATTAAAGTTATAAATATTTTTCTTAGTAATACTATACTTTTTAATTATATAATGTATAAAGTTAAATTATAGTTTAATAATAATAAGATTCTTACATAAAGCTTTCTAATAATTATACTTTTAATTATAAACTATTTTAACTTTTAGAGTTTAGTTTATAAAGCTGTTAAACTAAATTTTACTAACTATATTAGTAGAGTACTAAGTAAGTAGTTAATTAGCTATTTTTCTTATATAAATAAGCTTAAGTAAAAACTTATAAAAATTTAAGTTAAGAATATATTTAATAATAACATATTTCTTTAGCTTAATAAGTTTCTTTAAATTAGGCTTATAATTACGTTATAAAAGGACTCTAGCGTCTTATAACTTAATATTATAGACTATAATAGAAATAAAAATACAGCTAAAGAGGCGTTACTATAGAAAAAATAGTATAAGAAAATATATAAGTAATACTAAAGAGTAAAAATAAACTAGTAAAAACAGAATCTATAAATAAGACTATTTTATAATAAGTTTAAGTTCTATAGAGAATAATACTCTAAGTAAGTAAGCAGATCAGGTAACCAGCTATAGTAAAATATAAAAAAAATAAGTACTAATAAGAAAGATAAGAGTAGATATAAGCTAAAGCTAAACTTATCTTTCTTTATTTTCTTTAAGAGTATCTAATATACTTCTAATTAGTATATAATATATATATAAAAGATTTCCTATAAATATGAGACATAAAACAGCTTAAGAATATTTTAGATTCTTTATAGTTACTCTAAAATTAAGATTTGTATCTTAAGTGAAATAGTTTAATACTATTCTATTAAATCTTAACTTATTATATTTATTTCTCTTTATTTCTACTAAGTTTAATTAATCTCTACTAAGTCTAACGAGCTATCTGATCCGGAAGCAAGAGAACTAATTAATATTATATAATTAATTAAATAACTAGTTACTAGTTTAATATTATATTAGTAAGTTAGTAACTTATAATATTATAACTATTATTTTAAAAAAGTAAAAAAAGCTATTAAATAAATTCTAATACTATATTATTTAAATAAGGTTTATAATGACCTACTATAAAGATAAATAAAAACTCTATTTATTAAAAGAAAGTAATTATAAAGAAGAAATTATAGTAAGATCTTTATCTATAACTAAAAGTATATTAGGAGAACAAAAAAGTATATAATAAATTATTTAAGAATAAAAAGTAGTTATTATAAAGTTACGTAATACCCTAATTACTCTATAATAATAAGTGGTAATAAGTAAGGCTATAAAAGAAGAGACAGTAAAAATATAACCTCTTATAAAATTTAATAATAATAAAAACAAACTAAAAACCTTTATAGTAATAATAAATCTATACTATTAGTTTAATTAAGTATTCTTTATAACTGACTAAGATTAAATTTTAGTAGCTAGTATAAATATAATAGGAAGAGCTATAAGATAGTTTAAACTACTTACTAGAAATTATCTAGCTAATAGAAACCTTAACTTAGAAGTAGTAGAACTTCTAGACTATAATAGTAATATATAATAAGCCTTTAAGAATTACAAAAGCTTCAAGAAGGAAATAATTATAGTCTTTAAAAAAATTAATAAAGAAATAGAAGTAATCTAAAAGCTTTAATAGCTTAAGTAGTAAACATTAACAGCTAACTATATAATAGAGTTTAAGTAAATTTAATTATAACTTAATTAAATAGACTAACTTTTAGTTATAATATACTACGAAGAACTAAAAGATAGAATTAAAGATAAAATTTCTAAAAGTAAATAACTAAGTATAATACTTAGAATTATTAAATAAATAGTAACTATTAATAATTACTAGTACCAGTAAGAGTAAGAAAAAAAGGCTTATAGAAAACTAGTAATTTATATACTTAAAAGAAACAAAAAAGACACCTGAATATATAATAAAATAGATATTAACTATAATAAGATATTTATTAACAAGTATTAAGGAAAGTAAGCTAAGGAATAAATAAAATACTATATATAAAAAGCTTACTTAAAATATAGAAAATAAGAATATTTCGTTAAAGACTATAAATAATGATAAGTGGATGTTAAAAAAGCTTATATCTAAACTAAGACACTAAAGGAAATTAAGATAGCTATAGTCTAAATAAAATAGATATAAGACTAAATCACTAAAGAGACTATTACATAATAAATCTAGAAGAAATAATACTAGATTTATAGAAGCTATATATATCTTAAATAAGAATATAAAATATTATATTAGTAAGTAAAAGATTATTTAGCTGAGCAGACTAATAATATAATTATTATTATATAAAAAATAGCTATTAGATAATATCATACTAACTTAATAAAAAAAGCTAATTAATTCTATAAGATAATACAACAGAAAAAAGAATCCTTTAAGAAAGAGAATTAGAAATTCAGATAAAAAAAGAATTACGAAACAGAAGATAGAAAGGAATTTATGTTTATAATAATTATATAATAAGTGCACTAGAAACACTATTAGATATATAAATTAAAATATTATTTAGAAGAATATTATATTACTAAACACTAAGAGATTACCCTAAAAGATAGAATATATAAATACTAATAAATGCTATAGTTAGTAGAAAATAAGTAGTATAAAAAACTAACTAAATAAAAACTAGCTATATAAATAGATAAGATCTATTAATAAGAATTTATACTAGTTATTATCTATACAACGTACTATCACCCTGTCGGATATCTAGAGTTAGGATAGAATTAGAATAAGAAGAAAAAAAAGACTTTTTTATTAATCCTATAAATACAAGACAACAACACCATAAACAGAGTAATAAAGAAGTAATACTAGATATATATAGTATTAGACTATACTAGAATAAACTATAAATAGAACAAACATGTTATATATATTAAGAGATTAAGAATAAAAAAGGTATTATAATAAATTATAGATAGAAAAGAATTTAACTTATAATAAGAATTAGTCTACACGGATTTAGAAGATGAATTATAGAATTTAAATTCCAATAAGCATAAATAGCTATTATAGGATAAATACTAGCTAGAATACTAATTATATTAGGTTAAATACTACTAAGAAGGATGGTTAGTTACAGGATTACATAAGAAACTCACATATTAAGAATATTTTCTAAAATAGAAATGTGAGGATTACGGAGAATAAGCTAAGAATATACATAAAATACTTAAAAAGAAAGTATATTAACTCTAAAAATACTTAATCTATAGACTTAAGAAAGAAACACTAAGGAAATAACTACCACTTAAAAGTTAACTATAAATAAAAAACTAGAAAACTAGTAGACGATAACTAAGCTACTAGAGAGCCAAAAAAAGATTAGAAAGGACATATTAATTATATATATAGAACTAAACTAAAGAAAATACGAAAATAAGCTATACGTGGATGTATATATTAATAGTAATTAAATACTAGCACTTATAAACAGTAGGGCTAATAAAACACTTATATTAAATAAGTAAATATAAAGATACTAAATACTAACTAGAGTTTTAAATAAACCTATATAAGTAAAACACGTAGATAATAGTCCAATATTATTTAAAAAAAAATCTAATTAATTTTAAAATAAGGAATATAACTATCTAGATAGTAGGTTATAGGAATAACTGTTATATTAAAATTATAAATCTAGATAGTAAGAATTTTATCTTAGGATAGAATTAGCTAGCATAATAGAACCTAACTATTAATTAGAAAAGGAAAACTATAGGTAACAGGAACAAATACTATAAATAGCTATAATAAGTAATAATTTAGATAAAGAAAATAATACTTCATGATACTAAACTTATCGTACTAAAAGAATATTAAAAGGAATTCAGAGAATGGTTTTTTAAGAAAGCTAAAGACTAATTACTAGAATACTAGAACTAGGACCATAGAATCACGCTTAAAGAAGGAACGGATTTGAAACTAAGACTACTATATCAAGTACTCATTTACTAATAAGAAGAATTACGAAAATTCTTACAAGAAAACTAACGGAAGGGATATATATAAATAAGTTAAAGTAAAATAGCCTTACTAATACTCTTTATATCTAAGAAGAATAGAAAATTAAGGCTATATATTAATTACAGACACCTAAATAAAGCCATAATTAAGAACTATTATCTTATATTATTAATATTAGAACTTATAGATAAGCTTAGAGGAGCTTAATGGTTTAATCTTTTTAATATTAAAAATAGATATTATTAAATATAAATAGCTAAAGAACACAAGTGGATAATAGTATTTAAAATAAGATATAAATTATTTAAATATTTAGTCATGCTAATAGGACTTACTAATACACTAGTAATATTCTAAACAATTATTAATTATATACTAAGAGAATATCTAAACGTATTTATAATAGCATATCTTAATAACATGCTAGTATATATAAATAGAATGCTAAAAGAATATATTAAGTACACTAAAAGAGTATTACAAAAGCTTAAGGAATATAAATTCTATATTTAAACAGAAAAATATGTGTTCTATAGAATAGAAATTAAGTTCTTAAAATACTTAATATCTTAAAACAGAATAGTAGTTAATTCTAATAAGACTAAAGATATACTATCTTAGCTAACACTAATAAATATAAAAAAAGTTTATTTTTTTCTTAGATTTATGGGATTCTGCTGATAATTTATTAAGAACTACTTAAAAATTACAGCACCCTTAACAGAATTACTTAAAAAAATTAATAATTTAAATAGAAACAATATAAGGAAGACGCTTTTAGAATATTAAAAAAAAAATTCTAATAATTACTAATATTAAAGATATTTAATTTATGACTTTAAATAGAGATATATGCAGATGCATTAGACAGAGCTATAAAAGCTATTCTATTATAAGTATAAAATAATAAATATAAACACCTAGTAGATTTTTTATCTCATAAACTTATAACTACTAAGTTAAACTATAATATTTATGATAAAGAACTATTAGTAATAGTTTAAGCATTTAAAAAATAGAGATATTACTTAGAAGAAACTAAACATTAAATTATTATATATTCAGATTATAAGAATCTAACGGTATTTATAATAACTAAGAAGTTAAATTAATAGTAAATTAAATAATAGAAATTAGTTTCTACTTTCAACTTTTAAATACTTTATAAATTAGAAAAAGAAAATACTGCGGCTAATACACTTAATTAATAAGCAAACTACATAAAAAATATATTAAAAATATATAATATAATACTTAGGTAAAGACTAGACGGATTTCTGGAAATCTTATAGATAAATATTAAAACAGTAGTCATTATTAAAAACATATAATAAAAATAAATCAGAGAATACAATAACAGATAATTATAATAGTATAAAACTAAAACTATTTTTATATTAGATATATTATAGAATAAACTTATTAAAGACTAACATTCAGCTAAAATGCACGGATATTAGGGAATTAAAAAAACTATAGAATAAATTAATAGATACTTCTAGATTTTAGGAATATAGAAAAAGGTTAGAGCTATTCTTTTAGAATATATTAAATATAAAAAGAATAAGGCATTAAGATATAAAGAATATAGACTTATATAACTAATTCCTTTATCAGACCTACTATGAGAATTAGTTATAATAGACTTTATTACAGAAATACTAATAATAACCATCTTTTAAAGTTAATAGTATAATATAATACTAGTTATAGTAAACTAATTTATAAAGTACATATACTTTAAACCCACGTATATGAAAATTAAAGCGGATGAATTAGTAACTATACTTATTAAATTATTAATAGTATAATATAAATTACTATAAGAATTTATCACTAACAGAGATAAATTTTTTATATTAATTTTTTAAAAAATGTTTATTAGAAAGCTAGGAGCTAAACACCGCCTCTTAATAACATTTTATCTATAAATAAATAAATAAATAAATAAATAAATAAATAAATAAATAAATAAATAAATAAATAAATAAATAAATAAATAAATAAATAAATAAATAAATAAATAAATAAATAAATAAATAAATAAATAAATAAATAAATAAATAAATAAATAAATAAATAAATAAATAAATAAATAAATAAATAAATAAAATAGATAAACTAGACACTAGAATAATACCTATAGATATACGTTAATAAATAATAAGATAATTAGATTAACTTACTACTAATAACTAAGTTTATATATAACTCTGTAAAGTTATTAACTATAAGAAAATCACTATTTTATATAAACTATAGTTATAAGCTTATAGCTTATTGAAAACTATAGAAACTAAATAAAATATCAGAATCCATAAGAAAAAAAGTTAAAGAACTATAATAACTTTATTAAGAAATTATATAGAAAATTACCTATAAAGGTAATCTTAATAAATAATAAAAGAATAAATCTAAAGTTAAGGGACTAACTTTTAAAAGAGGGGATAAGATTTTCCTAGTATAAAAAAAATTTAGAAATAAAACAACCATTAAAAAACTAGATTACATTAAATTAGGACTATTTAAAGTTAAATGATAAATAAGATCTGTAAATTATAAACTATAACTACTTAAAAATATAAGGATTTATTTAGTTTTTTTATATTTTATAATTAGAACTAGTATTATGAGACGCTAAATTATAGATAAAACTTAAACTCAAAAAAGACACTATTAAGTATAAAGTCTAGTAGATTTTAGACTACTAGTAATTCAGGTGTTAGTAGAAGTATTTAGTTAAATAAAAAAACTATAAACCTAAAAATAACACATAAAAGCTAGTTAAAAACTTAAAGAATAGTTTAGAGCTAATTAATTAGTATTATTAGATAAAATAATAAACGCCTACTCTAAGGCCGTATTTAATAAATATAGAGAATATAAAATATTCTACTTAAAACCTAAGAAAAAAGACAAAGCAATACTAGATACTATAGATTATAATATACTAGATTAATTCTAATAGTTTTTTTTTTTTTATTGTATGAACTTTATTAATTAAGGCAAGCTCACGCTAAAATATTTTCTTTTTCTAAGAATCTATTTAAGCTAGTTACTAATAAAGCTAGAACTTATAAGCTTATAACTTATAATTTAGTATTAGTAGTTACTGCTAAATGCTCTGTAATTAATCTAAAAGAATATAATAAGCTTTAAAAGACTTTTAATAGGATTTCTTAATTTACTAATATAACTTCTTTTTATTATAATCTAGATGATTTTATTCTTGCTATGAAACTATAAGATTATATTTTATATTTTAATTAATATACTTAGAATATTACCCTGAAGCTAAATTTACTAAATAATAGTAATTATTATTATAATAATAGGAGTAAGAGGATAGTATAGAATAGCTATACTCTTAAACTCTTTAAGCTAAATAATAAGCTTATATTAAGAATAATTCCGCTTAAGTTATCCTTAGGAAATTAGAAGGATAAAAAAGGTATAAGAAATTCTTATAATTTTAGCTTTTACATAGAAAACTAGTTACCTTTATATTATCTATAAAAAAAAAAACAGAATAACCTTTAGGCTGAAGACTTAAAGGAAGAGGATAATATTATAAATTATAATAAAAATAAAGGTACAGCTAAAGAGGCGTTACTATAAAAAAAATAGTATAAAAAAATATATAAGTAATACTAAAGAATAAAAGCAAACTAGTAAAAACAGAACCTATAAATAGGACTACTTTATAGTAAGTTTAAGTTCTATAGAGAATAATACTCTAAGTAAGTAAGCAGGTCAGGTAACCAGTTATAGTAAGATATAAAAAAAATAAGTACTAATAAGAAAGATAAAAGTAGGTATAAACTAAAGTTAAACTTATCTTCTCTTATCTTTTCTAGTAGTATTTAATATACTTCTAATTAGTATATAATATATATATAAAGGATTTTCTATAAATATAAGACATAAAACAGCTTAGAGATATTTTGGATTCTTTATAGTTACTCTAAAATTAAGATTTACACCCTAAGTGAAATAGTTTAATACTATTTTATTAAATCTTAACTTATTATATTTATTTTTTTTTATTTCTACTAAGTTTAACTAATCTCTACTAAGTCTAATAAGCTATCTAATCCGGAAGTAAGGGAACTAATTAACGTTATATAATTAATTAGATAACTAGTTACTAGTATAATATTATGTTAGTAAGTTAGTAACTTATAATACTTAAGTATTAATTTAATAATATTACATATATTTACCACGTATTACACACTTTTAAATTAATATTAATTAATAGCTAAAATAGTAAAAACTATTCTTTTTTTATTATAAACTAATTAAGTATTATTTTATTAAGGTATTATGCTAAAAGCTTAATAGTTAGTATTTTTTTAGTAAAATATATAGCTTACTTATATACATAGCTTTCCTATAAAATACATTACTATTAATTATTTATTAAATTTCTAGAATTTATTATTAAGTTGTTATTGAAATATTTATGTGTAAATTTTTAATTTTTTTAATAAGTTTTAAAGTAAGCTATTTACTTATATAAATTATTTACTTTTTAAATATATTAATATATTTTATATTTACTATAAAAAATAATAAAATAAAATAAAATAAAATTTTAAAGTAAAAGTAAAATTTATATTTATTAAGTTAACTAAAAATTATAATTATTAAGTAGCTTTAATATTTAATTTTTATTCCACGTAAAATATAAGCTTAATACTTATATTATTTATTACTTATATTAAAAGCTATTTATATAAATATTATTTTTTAAAAACTAAAGTATTATTAGTTTTTTTTTTATAAAGTATTATAAGTATTTTTAGTTTATATTACATATAGTATAAGCTTTTATATTTAGTTATTAAATAAAACTTTAACTAAGTGCCTTAAAATATACTAATACTATTATTATTAGTTATATTATAATTATACTTATTATAGCTAGTATAAACCTATAGATAATTATAAGTAGTTATAAGTAATTAATTGCTGTATTAAAGCTACTCTAGTATGAAGAAGAGAAAAGAAGAAAGAGTGTAAAGAGAAAGGGAGGCAAGGCTTTTATAGAGCGCTCTTAGTGCGCACGTGAAAGCGTAGCACGTGACTTACGGACGTAGCAGGTGACTCACCTGTAAGACCCTTCACGTGACTGTGGGATGTGGCTGCAGCATGTGACGGGTCGTCACAATACTATAGTATACTACTACAAGTAGCTAATAACTGTGCTTAGAAGTACCTAGAGTTAGAGTAATTGTTAGCAAAACTGTTTTGAAACGCTCTATTAGTGCGAGTTAGACAGAGTGTTACTTGCTTACACATCTGCTGTAATGCTTGGCAAAGACTATAACGGGGTTCGATAGCAGTGTAGTAATCTCCATGTGTGAGGTGAAACAAAGTTGAAGCTTGCCCCTTAAAGAGGTGCGCAGGGTCTAAGATATATACATGAGGTCACATGACATAGTCAAGTAACGGCTGGAGGGCGCTGGTGCAGCGCCACCGTTACATAGACTTTGCCATCTTAGCTTTAGCACCGGAAACGGGCTCCACAGCGGGAACCAAAATTCGGCCCATGGAAGCTAAATCAGGCAAAGCCACAACCCCAACTTGCGCCCTTCTCTAGGCTCTCTCATCAGTATGAGTACAGATGAAAAGTATGTTCTGAATCGCGACAATGCATCAAAAACTCTCTACCATGAAGACTGTTGCGCTCTGCAAGGGAAATAGTGTTGGTTCGCTGGTACACCAAGTTGCGAGAGAAGACACAGTCAAACTCAAAAAGCTCTAGCGAACCACCAGAACCGTTGTGCGGAATAGACACAGGCAAGAGTGGAATCTTGAGGGCATTCTTCGTTTTCGGAAGTCGGGGTCTCTTCTGTAGCTTGGAGGTCTATTGGATGGTTTCATGCATGGCGAGCTTGACAAGCTCAATTGCCCAATCCAGGAAATGGACTTTTCTCCACGCTTTACAATCCACCATAGAACCGTCTCCACACCCCATCTTACCAGCACCACCCACCACACTCACCATTCCCATCCCCAACAGCGCCTCTGCGCCGCCCACATATATCATTGCGTATAGGCCTTCGTCATCTTCTTTCCTCCCATCCCCAAACTCCGCTTCTCATTTTCCTTCTCAAATCCTATCTCATCCTCATCCCTATACTCGTCCTCCGCATCCTCGTTAGCAAATAGATCACTCGGTAGCGTAATTGCGCGATCAAGCGCATACGGTAGGCCCCTATGTCTACCACGAATCATCATAGCGCAGATGACGAGTTTGCTGAAGGTGGTAAAGTGGCCGCACAGCGAGGTCAGATTCGTGGGGTACCCGAGCGAGAGGCCGACGTTGCCGTATGCGGAAACGACTTCGAAGAAGATGGAGAATACGGAGAAGGCCTGTGGGTTAGCATGTTAGCGGTGTACTCACATGAGAGGGATGGGGAAATGGGGTGAGGGCGAATGGAGGGTTGGGGGTAAGGCTGGATGGAAGGGAAACATGACGGGTACTCACATAGTCCTCCATATTCATGATGCGCTTGCTTTCCGCAACGCAGATGCAAAACACGCCCAGGAAAATATACCAAAGATCGAAACTTAGCTGGTTCCGCATGTGATTAATCAGATACGTCTTACCACCCCTCCGCTCATCGAGGCTCTCGTCCCCGCTATAGATGCCCAGCGCCTGCTCCTCGTAGCTGCTGCTCATGCGGATGCTGATCGCAATCGGGTAGATGGAGATGTACATCATGACGAGTAGGCTGAACTGGACGGCGGGATTCACGTTGGCGAGGTTGAACGTGGATGTGCCCGTGTGCCGGGACGACGTGGCCTGGAAGATGGCGGCGAGGATGCGCGGGCCCGTGGGAAGGGCGTTGACTTCGGGGTTGTCAAGGTCGAGCACGATGATGAGGAGGATGTCGATGAAGTTAAGCGCGACGAGGATTGCGGCGAGCGTCCAGGTCGCGGTGCTGGGAAAGAGGAGGGTGTAGCATCGTCGCGGGTGGTCGAGCAGGAAGCGGAGCGATTCTTTGAGGGACGAGGCAGCGGGTGAGAGCTTGTAGATGGTCCAGATAAGGAGGCGCAGGAAGCAGGGGTAGAATGTATTACCGGCGAAGGCGAGAAAGGACATCACTAGCATGGGCCAGGTTGCGTCGCGGAAGGTGATCATGCTGTCGGGTGTGAGGGTGAAGCCGAGATTGTCGACCATAGTTTGGGCAGAGTAAAAGGCCCTGCATTTTGGTAAGCTCTATGGGTCCCGACTCCGATCTGATACGTACCACCACGTCTTGTCTTGACCCTGTGAGGCGAGATAGTCCTTGTATTTTGAATTCGCAGTGTGGATCCAGGGAACCAAGCAAATGACACCGAAGAGGTGGAGACCGAAGAAATACCCTGTAGTCCTTAGCATTCTTGATTCGATCCATCCACGGCCCACACTTACCAGTTGTTACATTGAGCAAGACTCGCAGCGCACGGTACTCAATACCTCCCAGTTCCTCTTGGCTCAGCGAAGCCAAGTCGACCGGCTCCGACGCCCTTGATCTGTCCTGGCTGAGGCGGCTTGTCGTATTTCCAAGCACGAATATCGATGACACAGCGCGGTCCATGGAGGCCGCTTTGCTCAGACTCATAGTGTCGGATTTCCTGCGGCGTACTGCTTTGCTAGACTCTGCTGCAGTGGGGGTGGGCTTAATCGCATCTTTATCTTCATCTATGCAGCATCAGTTTGATTACTTCGTGGAATAAATTGTGAGATTACCATCTGAAAGCGATGTGATAGGTTGACCTGCCCATGTGTGAGTGTCAAGAAAAATAAGACAGAATGAAGTGCCTACCATTTTCACGCTCTCGCGGCCCAGGGATATAGAGAGCCTGCTTCCCGTTGTCACAACGTTGTGGTTCAGGAGCAAATTTGATATGAGTAGCTTCGTTGTTCAGACGCTCAGGGACGACTGCTGGCTTCTTCTCGCCACTTGTATCGGACCTACACTTGTTCAGTCCTGAAGACGGTCAAGTCAGCTGCGCTACTGTGTGCTTACTTGGGCTGAACAGTCTCCCCTGTGAGACCCTCCTCGAGATCCCGCGTATCGGAAGGATTCGTAACAGTCTGACTTTGGCGATCGCTATCCTGCTTAATACTTCTCGGCTTCTTTGTTGCTGTGCACCACGTCAGGTCCGATAACATGCTTTAATAGACATCTCAGCATACCAAGTCCCTTGAACCGCTGTCTAAACCAGCGCAGTCTCACCACAACAACGATGATGTTGACGAAGCCCAGATTCGTCACGATGGGTGTAATGTAAATGAAGATTTGTTGATAGGTCTTCAGGGCTTTGACATCGACACTGAATACTAATCAGCATTGAAATATTTTATATGAACAACAGAACACTCACGTATTCAAGCCTGATTCGGTCGAAGCGCTGACGCCAAAGAAGTACGCATCGACAGCCGCAAGGTTACCATAAGGGTACACGATGATCATGGCAAAAATACCAAAGCTGATAATGTACGCATCTGCGTCTGATTAGCAAAGCAGCCTGGTAGCTGGTTTGGTCCGTCTGCAAACTTACAATGCAGTGTGATGAAGTTTATTGGCGGCTTCCACATATTGCTCTTACTTCGACCAGCAGCTGGCCTGTTTCAATCAATGCAAGAGCCCTTTAACGGTTAAACAGGAGGTTAATCGAGCAAGCGCCGCAGGAATGGACAGAAAAAGAGACGCAGAATGGGTGAGACTGCAAGGAAGTAAACAAGGCAGCTCAGAGAGGAAATATTTGTATGAGGGATTAATTCCCCGGAGAGGTCTCCGCGAAGCTATTCACAGCCACAGCACCTCCAGTCGTGTGAAGCTCTTTTCCCTTTCCAGTCGCAGGCGCGCCGAAAGGTAGAGCTGATATTGGTTGTCCGGCTACGCGCCAAGCGGGGGATAATTCGCGCAACGGTTGTACTGTGGTACAGGGCATAAATTTTGTACCAAGTCAGTGCGCTGTGGAGGGCTTTGCAACGCCACCAAGATAAGATTCGCCAATTAACCTACTTCTTCGTGGCTAATACTAAGCTTATAGCCTGTATTATCGCAAAGCAATTGGTGAATTTAATTTTAGCGGTATTGCAGGGCACCCTTGCACGCACAGACGCGGTACAAAACTTATGCCCTGTACCACAGTAATGATGTCGCATTCGACCGCAGCGCACTTGCCATTCGGATTACCTGCCCTGGCCTAGTGTGAGCGCTAACTGCTTAACTTCTTTGCAAAACCTGTCCCTTAGTCTTATTATCTGACGCACGAGCTTACCTGGCAAACACCGAATTTTTACACCAAAATAACATCATAACGAAATTAGCTATTAGCCCGAAAATTTAATATATTATACTATTATATAAACCTCAATTTTAAAGTTTAATTAAAAAGTATTTAGTATTACTAAAATTATATTTACTTAATTACAGTAAATTCTAACTTAATACAAATATTAGTTATAAATGTAAATTTTATACTTTAAACTTAAATAATTTTTTATTACTAATAAAATAACATGTAGAAATAATTATTTTGTTTCTATTATTTTTATTTTAATTATTATAGGAAAAAGAAGGTAATATGTAATATTTTTATAAATATTAAATATTAAAAAACTTAGTATAAAACTATTAAAATTTTAAATTTTAAAAAATTATATTAAGTATTATAAGTTTTATTTACTTTTTAAAAAAAAGTATACTAAGTTTTTACATTAAGTAATAAAAAACTATTAAAAGTTTTTCTACTAATATGTACAACTTACTAGTATGTATACTTTAACTAGTTTTCTTTATACTTTATATTTTAATAATAAAAATAGTTATATTAATAAAACTTTATATACAAATTTTTAGTACAAGCTTAAATTATTTTATAAAAAAATTTTAAAAAAATTTAAAATATACTAATAAAATTATATAATAAAATAATTTAATAAAATATTATATTTAATTATATTTTAACTTATATAAATTCTAAAATATAATTATAATACAAAAACTATTTATTAACTTAATATAATAAATTATTTTTGTTAGTAAAAATTTTTTAAAAATAAATTTATAATTAGTAATAAAATACAGCTTTTTATTATATATAATAATAATATATAAAATTTAATATATATAATATATTTTATTTTATTACAATCTTTTTATAAATTTTTTTACAAAATTTAAATATAAAACAAAGTTATTAAATATATTAATTTATATAATAATTTTATAATATTAAATGAATAATGCTAATATAAATATATTATTAAAAAAATATAAAAGTAAAAATAAAATAATATCTACAATATAATAAATATATTATTAAATTTATACATTTTAAAATAAACCATATAATATATTAAAATTTTATAAAAAATATTATTATAAATACTATTAATTACATAATTAATTAAGTTTTTATTAAAAAAGAATTTTAAAATTAATTATTTAATTTATTATTTATAAAAATTATAAATTTTAAGTTAACATATATTAATATATAATGCATATATTTATAATTAAAGTTTAATTATTTAAAGAATAAAAATATAAAAATAAAAATATATAAGTTTTATATTAAAATTACTATATAAAACAATTTATTAAATTAAAAATTTATATTTTAGAATAAAATCTTTAAATATTTAATTTTTGTACCAAATTAATAGTATTTTATTAATTTTAACATTAAAAATGATTTTTTAATACATTAATAACATTATCCTATAATTTAAAATTAATAGTATAAAGTTATAGCTAGTTAGAAGGGTTTAGAATAATGAGATTTCTGTGCACACTAGCGGGCTGTGCACTCTGGCGGGAAAACTTCTAAAATTAGACATTCTATTTTAGTAGGCGAAACCCCAGGTGCCAAAACTGGTCCTGAGTATCAGTGTCAACACTGACAGCCCAAAACAGGCCCCAACAAGGCTGGCGCTTTCATTTTGCCATGAGCATCAAAGGGCTAAATCGCTTTGGCGTTGGGAGAGGAAGCGAAACTCCTATCGGGTATCGGAAATTGTTTGCACTGAGACGTACGTTCCCGAAGTAATTCCGAAGCACCTCACGTTGGAACTCGCCTGTCCTTTACTCGCTGTTTCCTCACATACGGCTACGTACTCTCCCGAACTTTATCACAACACTTTTATAATTACTACGCGCAATGTCTCTTGCATATGTATCCAACGTGATCAACTTATCGATAAGTTCATACAGGCTTTATTGCCTCAAAGAGTACACCTCAATAATTTCCCCTCCATGAGTCTCGGTACGCTGTTCTGTATATTCCTTTATATTCCTCTATGATTTCGTATGCCACATTTCTATTTTGCTTTCTAACCTTGCTTAGCCCTTATGTATGCCTTGTTTCCACAGCAATGGTTAGAGTCGAGTCGTCGCACGCTAGGGAGTTATAAGGGTTCGTATCCGACTAGCTACCCTCTGCTGCTTAGACGAAATCTGCCGGTGTCTTTATAATTGGAAGTGGATAAGTTTTGGCCTTAGCAGTATTAACGCTTTTCATAATTAAAAGTAAAAAGTACCGACTATACTCTCCAAGTTTGGAGGCAAAGCAGTGTGTTTAGTAGATGTGTAGCCATAATATCTACCATTATAGCATAATAAAATGTAAACATCAGCTCCGCAGCCCTTGTATCGCTCGTCGCCTTTGCTTAGAAAGCTTTTCTTTCGTTTCCGGAACCTTTTATCGGTTGCCCGTCTCGAGCTTGTTTCTGATCGGACGCAGGGTAAAGATGTAAAGCAACCTCATGAATTGAAAACTATGGATGGCTATCGTACTTAAATATGTGCTTGTAATGTCGATAGGGGGGATCGTCAGGAGAAGATCGTCAGGAGACGATCTTCAGGAGGATCAACAGGAGGAGCTCAGTATGCAAGCAATGGTGCTACCTGAGAGGCCAGCACTCGGTTACATTGTCTGTACTCGGTGTGACATGGTACCTGCACTGACAACTCAAATGCTGCTATTAGCGAGCCAATATATGTTTGTGTATAATAGAAATGAAAGTCGGTTAGAGCAAGCCTTGGTTCCCTTTGCGATTGTAGAATGAAGAATTTGAAATCTTATATCTGGTTTCTGGCTTTTGCGAGATTCCCAATTCTGGTCCCCTCTAAAAATAGAACTGGGGTTGCACTCTTGGAATCCGGCTGCATCCACACATGGTCCTGCTCTTGATATAGCGACTATTTATTTCGCATTTGTTGGTTGGAACGCATGGCCTTCGTAGTGTCGATGATGTCACCAAGTAACGCCTTGTCTTGTCTCATCACATTTAGGCCCTCCCTTATCACATCAGGCCTCCAACACATTAGGCCATGACTGCGTCTGCTGATTATTTTCTCGTACGAATAATCTACCTCGATTGTGTATATAAGATCGAGTCTTCCACTCATTTAATTGATTATGGGTTGCTACATTGATTCCCTGCACTCGGTTACAGATGATGGATTCCCATTAAGGAAACAAAAGTGCGGCCGCACTTGATTAAACCACATCCCGGCGAAGCGAATCGCCCCACGTTCCGAAACAAAAATCGAGGTACTTCGTGCATTTCGTGACTAGAATCTTGTCCGTACACCAACCAAAATATTCTACTTGCGCTAGAATACTCTTCCGCTAGTTCTCTGTCGAAACTCATCCTTACTATCAAAATTACCTTGATGTGGTTGCCTTGTTATGCTATTCTCTTCCTCAGTCCGAAGATCCCGCAAACACTGCGTCTTCGATATATAAGGTATTATCCAACATTATCGCATAGTTTAAACCAAGTTTTTGACAGTCCACCATGTACTATTGCCTCTAATATGCTATTAAGCTATCTTTAGTTTTCTATCCTCTCAATAGAGATTAAATTTGCGATTTTAGCTGTACAAGATTATGTAGGTTCTCTTGGAGTAATTTTTAAGCCGTTTTGTAACCGCGCAATTACGTGCATACGTAATCCGCTGATCATGCACTGAATCCGGAGAGAATAGCTGAAAAATCAACTTTTCTCCGTCACAAAATCCGTACTGTCGCCCCTTGCTACTCCGGCGACCAGACGACAGCCTTGAACGTATTAAATATATAGATCTTCCTAGCAAATGAGAACGTGCTACGGTAGTAAGCATTTATCATTCTGCCGTTCTTGCACTGTCCGCTCTGCTCAAGAAGCGTGAAACCTTAATCGCGCCCTCTGCTTGAAACCCTATTGTGTGATCCATGGAAATCACTTTGGAAGCAGAATGATGCTCTATTCTAATGCTAGCGTTCGACTTTGTGTGGGAATGGCTATGTTAAGGGATATCGAAATGATCTTTGCGATTCATTCTCCTTGCAATGCGTCCTAGCGCGCCTGTACTGCACCCGGCGTCTGATCTGGGAAGCGAAGAAATATTTCGTCCCATTTCGTACCCATCTTGTCTTTGTATGAGAGTAAGCCCTGTTCGTGTTATTCCAACGAGGCTAGGCGCGTTCGTTTGCGTAAACGCATACGGCCTTTGTTGAGTCGTGTATCGTCGCCGGTAGCATGAGGTATATTATATCTTCCGTCTTTACCTCCATTTTCGTCTTCTTCGTCCTTGTCGTTGTCTGAGTGAACGGTCTTATAATTGGCACTATTACTGTATGAACTGCTCTTCTGTTCCGTCGAGTTCCGACTAGAACATAATTTAGGTGCACCGTTATCTTCATCTCGGTATCCTAATAACAACCATGAATAGGACGATACTTAGGTCATACGGATGACTTGGCCTGCGTTGCCGAGAAAGCTGAGTCCTTGTACTAATAGGTTCAGAGACGATTTTGATACTATCTCGTTGCAACGGACAATTGCTGTAACAATTGTTGAGCCCTTAGGTAATTAGCAAAGCGTAACAACGGTTAACTAGTAGGCTATATTGTCGCCTGGTCCATAGTTGATACTATGATCATATAGTGTCCTCGTTCCTAGAAAGTATATTTGAGGGGAACCAGGCCGGGTCGCTTCGGTCCAGAGAGGTGCCGTGATGATAATGACTTTAGTTTTCGCAATGGCCTTGTGGGTATCGTATTCTGTCTCTGGGGTTTGGGACTGATCCGTGATGAACCGTGCCGCCTTTCTTGGAACCAACGATTGCTAGGGTTATGTGGCTGAAGAGTTGCCTCTGAAGCTCTGCTGGGTACGTCGTCGGTGCGATTGATTTCGTCCTCGCTGCTCTCCCTGGCTTCACTATCGCTGCTATTGCTTTTATCTTCACCCCTTTCCGAATCAGGATGTACGTCTTGGTGGTAATCCTCTCTTCGTTCGGATGAAGAGATTGATTGTCTTGAGGAATGCAGCAGCTGTTTGTCTGCTACGCTCTCGTGGTGTTCGTCGTCGCCGCCATTCTGTGAATCAAGGAAGTCGCTTCAAGGTAGGTTCGTGGTGTCGCCGCTGTTGCCTTCGCCGCCACCACCCACGTTACTAGCATTTGGATTATTGCCGACTCTAAAGGTGAAAGATAGCGGCCGCGGGCCTGCGGCTTCAACGTCGTCGACGTTGGTATGCGCACAGGACTGAGTGAAGGACTCTCTGCCTGTGGCTGCGCCAATCGCTTTTTACTGAACAGGAGTCTTTCTAAAGCCGGTGTAAAGGCACTGCCTAGCATTTCTGCAGAGGTAATTGTATTGGCAAATAAGACGTATTTCCGCTTGCGTGTTGAACAGGGCTGGTTCCTTATGCCGACATTATCGCAAAGTTCGTCTTGCTCCAGAACGCTGTCTTCAAAGGTGTTAAATAGGCTCTTTAAGTCTGTACGAGGATTACTTACCGTTAGACTCGCCTCCCGTGCTTTCCACGGAGAATTCGCGCATACTAGCTGCATCCGGTTCGTCATCTTAATATTCTCGTAGTATGCTACTAGGTTAGATATCGTCTATAATGTGGCTTGATCCAGCAGCGTCATCATCTGGAACTAAAAATTCCGTTATTGACGAGAAAATTAGTGTCTTAACGCCAGTAGCATACTTACCTAAACTACCTGCATTGAACAGCCTGTCCACAAGCTAAATCTATTTCCTCAACACCTACAGACCAGTCAGGTCATCTCTAGAGAGGCTGCTGACTCTACGTTATCCGTAAAGAAACAGCGCTAAGGTCGCCTTCGCCATCTATACACGTATATTAGTTGGAGTCTATTAGCTAATACTGTTTAAGAGCTGAAATTACCTACGTGTAGCGGGCCCAAAAAAAGAGCAGCATCTACTATAGCTAGTAGTTCTAACTTCAAAGAACGCAACACACTAAGGTCTAATAAATTGCTTAAGAAGTCATTAATGTTAGCCCTTTTCTTGTTATATTTTTAAGAGCAATCATTATTGAGGTTAAGCACTGTTCTATTAAACTTAAATCTAGCTTTCAACTTCAAGTTTCGTTTTCCGTTAAAGGACTAAAAAATTAAATTAAACAAATTTTCTGAAAAGAAACCTAATCAGTAAGAAGTACTAAGTTATATAATATTAATATTAAATAAATAATTTTAAGTAAAATACTGATAAAAGGCTTTCTAATATCTAATATAGGTGAGCTACATGGCGCTCTGCTTAGCAGGCTTTGGCCATAATTTCATTTTTGGGAAGACCTTCGTTTCCAAAGATTGGGGAAATACATGGGCAGTATCAGTATTTACATTTATCATCTATTTAGCATAAGAAAGTTCTGTGCTGACTGTATCCAGCTGTGGAGCTGGCTATCTTGTATTGGGTAGCTACTTCAGAAGCAATACTGCTATACTTCCTGAGTACGGCGTCATGTTATAAGAAATTCAGAATAAAGGTCTAATAGATAATGATTGTGGTAGTATTTCCTGCACTGTTGGTAATAACAGTCCCTGCGAGTCTATGGGATGTGGTAATTGCTTTGTATTATTAGTACTACCTAGACTCATGCCGCCGCCTCCAGGACGACCCCGTTGCGCTAATTGAAAATCTTAAACTATTTAAATTATGCGATGCTTGGAGATTATGTTTTACTTATAAGAAAATAGTGTTAAAGTTATATTACAGATTCACTTATTATGTAGTTATTTAATTTAGTCACTCCTTTTCAGAATAACGTTTTTCACAAGCGAGTGAACCATACAAGCGAGTGAACCACTTTTGCCAAGAATTACCTTTTCTTTAATAACCTTACAAAAACTTAATATTATTTAGCCAAAATTTAAAATTGGCTTTGTAGATATTAGATGCACCTGGGGTTAAATTTGCATTCTAATAGTCTTACGTAATCATAAGTTATTAAGCTTAGAATTTACCTTTTAAAAATTTAGTTTTAGCTATTAATATTTTAATAACTATTAAATAAGAAACTATAGATATTAAACTTAAGCTATTTTATATATAATTTAGACTATATTATGCTTTTATAGTAATTAAATAAGTAGGTTTTTAAGATCTTTAAGTAAGGGGAAATTTTAGCGCCCACTTTTTAATATCTTAAAAACTACTAATAATATAGCTTTAAAATTCTAATATATTATAGATTTAGGTGCTAATACCTTGTATTTAAGTTTTTATAATTTATTATTAAGTAATATTATAAATATAAATAGCTAAACATTATTTTAAAGTAGTGTAAATTCTAAGCTTAATAACTCATAATTACGTAAGACTATTAGAATGCAAATTTAACACCAGATGCATCTAATATCTAAAAAGCCAATTTTAAATTTTGGCTAAATAATATTAAGTTTTCGTAAAGTTATTAAAGAAAAGGTAATTCTTGGCAAAAGTGGTTCACTCGCTTGTATGGTTCACTCGCTTGTGAAAAACGTTATACGTAATTATATTATAGAATAGATTTACATTAAAGACTATACAACGTAAAAAATAAACTGAAGATAGTAAATCTAATCTATAGACCTTCTATATTAATTATACTTTTATTCTAAAGAGTAATTTGGTGTAGTTTATCTCTTATTTTTAATAAAACCGCTACTTTACTTTCTCCTCTAATGATGTTCCAAATAGCCGTATTACTAATCTAATGCTCTAAAATAAGTATATTACGTTTCTTATTCTAGACTTTAAGAAGACTATCTTAAAAGCTACTGGTTATTATATAAAGATTTGTCCAGGCCATCCCGCAGACAGTATTAGTAAGATTAGAAATACCTTAATATACAGAGTCTATAGCATAAAGGAGAGAACTATTTTCTTAGTTCTATATCTAAATTATCCCGTCTATAGAAACAGAAATAAGGTTACTATTATAGTTTTTAAGTTATATTATAATCCTAATATGGCTCTAGTAAGTTGTAATATAAGTTTTATTATAATTAGTAACTTATACTATCTCTATATATAAGTATTACTAATCTATTTTTAATTCTTTAGATTTTAATATTACTTGTGCTGTAAGCAGCTGCTATAAGTGTCTTATTATTATTAAAGCCAAATATAAATAAATATCTAGCGTGATCTTTTAGTTAATGAAGTTTATTTTCTATTATAAGATTCTAGATACGTATGGTCTAGTTATAAGAGCTTAAGATAAATTAGTTACTAATAATTTCAAGCCTTATTATGCCTCTTATATAGTGATTAAATTTATATAAGTATAAACTAAAGGTAACATCCTAAACACATATTATATATATATTATTATTAGTTCTAGTAATTATAGTTAAATCTTTCAGCATTAGTACTGCTATAATGCGATTACTATGCTTAGAAAATTCTTTTAACTTAACTTTATATAAAAATTAGTATAATAACTCTTACTAAGTAAGATGAAAAATTATCTATTTTTAATATTTTATAACCTTACTATCCTATCAGCGTTTCCTGTAACTAAAAATAAACTATATTAGTCTATATTCTATAATTCTCCTGCTTCAATTATCCTCTTGTGTGGATTATTTTCAAGATTATAATATTTATACGTAATTTCTAGAATAATAATAGTCTTAAAATTAGTTACAGCAATAACATGACGTAGCGTAATATATAGTTTAGTAATTAATATAAAACATAATATTTAATAAAACGCTTAGGGACTTATAATATTATAAGAAAATAATAGAAATAAAGAAAGTTATAGATATATATCTAGTAGTATAAAAGTCTAAATTAAAGTAAATTAAATAACACTATATCTACTAGTATCCTTACGAAAAAGAAGTAGAAGAAGAAGAAAAAGAAGAAGAAAAAGAAGAAGAAAAAAAAGAAAAAAAAAAGAAAAAGAAAAAAGAAAAAGAAAAGAAAGTAGAAGAGTTTTTAAGAAGTTATATTATAATAAAGTAGCTGTGCTATAATATTATCTATATTAGATATAGACTTTAACTATAAGTCTTAATAGTTATATATATGCTAAGTATTTTCTTGGCTATATATATAGCCCATATAAATACATAAGCCAACTAAATCTATTTAAATCTATTTATTTCTATTTAAATCATAATATCTTAATAATATAGAAACGGGATTTATAGTAGGGGCTAATATAGAACTTATTAAATTAAATATAGCTATACTTTATATTACGCTCTTTACTAAGCAAAATAAAAAGGCCTTAGAAATTAGTAAATAAATTTTTAAAAAAGGGTGATATTTTCACTAATATATATATTATTTATAAATTTCCTTATTTTTTGTTTTTCGTCTTAATGGGATATTGAGCTTAGAATATTAATATACTTTTCTTTTTTTTCTTTTTTTTTTTTTTTATACACTGCTGGAATCTGCCCCTTAAGAGGCACTTAAGGTAAACTAATAGAAGATTACTAATATAAAAAAGTTCTTAATACTTTAAACACTAATATTTTTTATTTATATAAAGTAGTTTATTAATATAATTAATTCATAACCCTCTCTAATAGCTCCGCGTAGGAGAATTGACGATAATCTTATTAATAAAGTTAATAAGCTTTTAAAATTAAAAAGAGAATAAAAATCTAGTTTTTTTAATGCTAGTATGCTGCCTGATTAGAAGCTACTACCTATTAAGAATCTAAATAACTATAGTATTCTAAACTTATTAGAAGAAGTAAATAAAAAAAGTTTTATTTAACTATTTTAATTCTTTTTTCCTGATAAGCTAATTAACAGACTTTATATATATATTAATTATAATATAGAGCTAATATGCGCTAGAAAGTTATTATAAAAGACTAACAGTAATTAGCAGAATTTAAAATATAAATAAAGATTTTAGAAGCCTATATATAGAGAAAAGCTATACGCTTATTTTACTACGCTAGTATATATAAGAATATATAAAGAAGCTAGAATAAAAAATTACTAGAGAAATAAGCATAGTTTTAGAATAAAAAACTATATTAGAAACTATATCTTAAGAATTTAATTTAGATAGATAGATCGCTATTTCTACTATATAAGCCCAAGAGAAAAAGACTAGGAACTATTTAAAACTATATTTAAAAGAGTTTAGAAGCTTTCTAAATACCTAAAGGCTTATTTTTAGTAATACTAGTAGCTAGAAAAGTACCTAGCTATTAATAAGTTTATATAGAGATTTATAGGCTGTTCTAAAGAAATTACTATAATTCCCTATAAGGCTAATATAATAGGATATAAAAATTAGATATTAGGTAATAGTAACTATATATATAATTAGCTCTTCTATAGTAAAGATATAGTAAAAAAAAAAGATTTCTATTAATTAGATCCTTTTTAGATAGCTAAAGGCTTTATATTTATTAAATCTATAGTATTACACCTTACTTAGTTACTTAAACATAGTAAATATATTCTATTACTTAATAATCTTTTTACTATAATTAAGCTATTAGAAAAGCTTAAAGAGGAGGAAATAGAAGCTATAGGGACTATTTAAACTATAAAAATATTTTAAAAAGAAAAAAAGAAAAAGCAGATACAAAAGAAAGTAACTTCTTAAGAAAATATCTAAAATTCAACGTTAAACGAGATCTCTTAGGGAGAATCTTAGAGAGAACTTTAAAAAAAATCTCTAAAAGAATCTTAGAGAAAATCTTAGAAAGAATCTTAAAAATTTTTTTAGAAAGAATCTTAGAATTGTACTCTAGAGTTAGCTTTAAGAGGTAAGAACACTAAGAATATAAAAAAAAAGCTTATATATAAGAGTTTTAATAAAGAGCTTATTAATATACGACTATATAATATAAATAAGATTAAATAAGGTATAATCTTATTTAAGGTCTCTAAAAAGAAAACTATTAGCTAATTTATATAACGTAATAATAATATAGTTTTATTTATAACTATTATTAGTAATAAGAAGTTAATATACTCTCCTTAGGTTAACCTACTAACTAATTAGTAAATAAAACTATAGTATATATAAGAAAGCGCCTATCTAAGAGTAGAACTAGAGTAATATAGACTTAAAAGGTCTTTAAAGATTTTATTAAAAAAAAAACTACCTATTTCTAAGCTTATTAACTTATATAATCACTTTATAGGTGCTGTTGATAGATTCGACTAGTTAGAATCTTACTATAAAACTTTTTAAGCTTATAGAAAAACTTAAAAGAGTTTCTTCTACTTACTACTAGATATTATATTAGTAAATAGCTTTAAGCTATTACTATATATAAAAAAGATAAAAGACTCTAGCTACTAGGAATACCTATTAAAGCTAGTCTTCTAGCTTTAGAAGAGATTAATAAAGGCTACTAATCTTAATTCTAATAAGCCTATATAATAAAAATAGATTACTAGTTAACTACTAATTATATTTTAGTAAAGCTCTATTATTACCGGGATTAGAGCTTATAGAGATTAAGAAACTAAATAAGATTATATTATATATATAAAAAGCTAGAGAGCGAGTAAGGCTATATATAGTAAAAAAAAACTAAGCTAGTTAATTATATATCTAACTAGTAAGAGATTATTTTCCAGCAACATTTATTCTTAAGGGAAAGTAAAAACATGTGTATTTTATACAGCTAAGGAGCGGTATACCTAAGGTAGAAAAAAGACTATACTTAAAGAACTAAGAGATAGTAACTTTAATAGGCAGTTAAAGAGACTAAATAAAACGTTATATAGCTATTTAATCTACTAGTAAGTTTTTTATAATTTTTTATAGCTATACTAGTAGAAGCACTTGCACACTATACAGCTCTTAGTAAATTAAATAGATATAGATTTATTATAATACTAAAAAATCAGCATATACAGAGTTCTACACATATTTTAATAGCTTTATGTATGAAATTGATCCCTTAGAGGGCATTTTTTATTACCAGTTTTACTAATTATCTTTTATATAAAACCTGTAACTTTTAGTGTTTAAAGTGCTAAGAACTTTCTTATATTAGCAGTCTCCTATTAGTTCACCTCAGGTGCCCCCTAGAGAGCAGATTCCGGTAGTACATAGGATACTTATTTACTTAACATTTAGAATTTTTTTTTTTTATAAATATATCTAATAAAATACTATCACAAAACTTACTAACCCTTACTATTAATAAACGGAGATAGGTTTAAGTGGCTAGTCCTTTTTTTCTTCTACTTCTAGTTATTAGAATTTGGCTTAAGCGGACTAATTGCTTGGAGTTATACTTTTATTTTCCTTCCCCCCTATCTTTGTTAATTAAATATTGTACCTTTCTTAACCAGGTTTCTATTGTCTCTTCTACTGTTATATTTAATGAATGTAAATAAGGGCTTTAACTCAAGACAATCACTTCCATCCGTGTAGCTTAGTAGAAACACTTGTCTTATTTAGCCCTTAGAGCGCATTTGCTACGCCACTTCCCACTTAAGTTCGGTAGTACGTTAGCTATAAGTGGCTCCTGGATCGCGGCACAGCGTGTGGCAACGCTTTTTAAGGATGGGCGGCGCGTAAAAACTTTGGAAACTTTAATTTACTTTACCTTATTATAAGCTTCTATTCAAATCCCTCCATACGTATACCTTCCCTACTTGCAGATAAACTTATAAAGTAGCTATTTTAATAGTTATATACTAAAACTATTTTTTTGTTTAAATCTAGCCTAAGGTTTTTATTCTACTTTTTTTGTATTTCTTTTAACTTCACCTTAGAAGGCTAAAATTTAGCTAAGGTCCTTGTTACCCTAGGCGTTCTTTCTAATTAAGGATAATGTAGCTTCAATATAGTTCCGTTTTATGCCTATCTTAGCTTTCTCTTGTACGCTCAAGGAGTAGAGTTACTATTCATGCGGCGGGCTTAACTATCTCCGGCCCAGCGCTAACTCATGTATGCCGTCACGTATTTCCCGATGTCCTCGCTATTCGCACGTCCTCGTTTCCGTCATTGCCATACCCTTTCCTCTCCAAGTTCCCTGCGCTAGGTGTTGCTGCTGCCTCCGTTCGGCAGTCGTGCGTCGGAGGCTATCGTGCCTCCACTAGCATTCTAACCCCTCCCACCAACCTCAAAGCTTCAACAACCTATTTACCAACTCTCGAATCCGTAGCTCTGCGGCCCGCTGGCTCGCAAGCTTGTCATCTTGGAATCTATACGCGACGATCCCATCCGGCCTGACCAGCACTGCTCCAGAGGGACCAACTCCGCAGTGCTCTGACCAAACACCGTCTGCATCTGTCCAGTTCGATTCGCTTCCATTGATCACAATGACTTCAATCATCTCATGGCTGATAGACTGCCATGCTCGACTCTTAGCTAGGAGCACGAACTGATCCCTCCTTATCATGTCTCTCGTTGATTTCTTCCTGCCGTTGCGGTCGGTCAAATAGGCATGCGGAACCTGGTGCCCCGGAATTGTCGAAGGGCGATAGACAATAAGCTTCATTTCTCCATTCTCTTCTGCTTGTCCGTCATGCGCTGTTCTCATCCCCTCTCCCTCGATGTCTGCACTCTCGTAATACCAGCCGACTTCGGCGCCATGAGCATAAAACTCAATATCCATTTTGTCTACCGCAATTTTCACCAGCTTCCTCTTCTCCGCTCCTTCTCTTTCATCGCTCATGTCAAAAAATTGCTCTACCGCTTCCACATTCGCCTGAACTGGATTGTCCGGGCTAATTCCAAGAGCGGCATCTACCACGGCTCCATGGCTCCGCATATTTTTCAAACCCGTCCTAGCCACCCTCTCCCCAATCGGTCTCCTCTCTTCGTCGTACGTATCGAGCAATCCATTCCAGTTCTTATCGGCTCTCTTGATCGCAAGTGCGAGTTTCCAAACTAGATTGTCTGCATCCTGAGCTCCGGAGTTCATGCCTAAGGCTCCCCACGGAGGAATCCTATGGGCCGCGTCACCAACAAAGAACACGCGGCCTCCGTTACTCCGATAACGCTCCACGACCTTCGCATTCACGTGCCAAGTGCTTAGACTGAGAATCTCCGTCTCTTCGTCCAGACCCTCCAGCTTCAGCACGTCTTTCATCCTCTCTCTCATTTCTTTTTTGCCAAATGTCCTTCCCCTTTCATGTGGAAGGAACGCGCATGCAAAGCACCATTCCTCGGTATCCTGCTGTATCGGATAAGGGCCCAGATGGTACAAATAACCTGTGTTAATACTCCCGCCCATCTCGGGGTTCACAAACCACGAGATAAAAATGCTGCGATCGGGATGGTACTTCGAGATTGGAGCACGGATGTGCGCCGAAACCATGTCAATGACATCGCTCTCCCCATTCCAACGCATGCCCATTTTGTTCGCTAGCCCGCGCCCACCGTCCGCTCCAATGACCCAGGTCGCCTCAAATTTCAGTCCCTGACCCTCACATTTCTGCTTTTGCACAGCCAAAATGACATGGTCGTTCTTCTCTTCCACGCCAACAACGTCGTACCCAAACCAAATCCCCTCCGGATTCAGCTCCTCTGCCCTACGCTTCAAAATTGGCTCCAGCCTGATCTGTGGCAAGAGAAAATACCTCGCAGGACTCGCTTTCTCGAAATTCGGCGCATACTGGGGACCGGCGCCCCATGCATACCGGGACGCGATTTCTCTTCCCGCCCAACCCTTTCCTAGCCCGCTTTTGCCGAGGCTGGTATACCATGCTGTGCGTCCCGACATCTCCGGGGGTGCAGCTTGCCGCCGGACTTCGTCTTCTACGCCAATCTTGCGGAGTATTTCCGAGGTGCGTTGGTTTATGCCGACGGCCTTTGGGTGAATGGATGTCCCTGAATAGCGCTCGAAGAGCATGTGTGGAATTCCTTGGAGGGACAAGAGGATAGAGGATATGAGACCAACGGGGCCACCACCAATGATGACAACGGGATAGGAGTCCTTGAGATTCGACATTGTACGTTGACCTGACTTGATATACAGTGTGGGACGTTATGTGTCGATGCATCAATTAAAATGACGCTATAAGGTTCGAGATTCTGGCTCGAAGGAAGTATTGAATATTGCTCAAGCAATGAAGGGTTTGACGGTGCGGAGCTCGCTTGTAGATGAAAGTTGATATTTTGCAACCCAACTAGGATGAGACTAAGAAATATATACTCAATGTCTTATCCTTAGACTTATCCATGTACCGGAATGAGACTAGGAAATTGTATCAACGTGAAAAAGGCAAGGCGAGGTCGGATAAAATAGTTACGGGTTATATGGGGGTCCGATTTGCAGCGAGATCTCGCGCATTTGTAAGCGGGAACACCAAACCTCCGTGATCCACTACTTTGACAACGTTCCTCCAGATTTTCAAGCGCGCAGCGATGAAGTAAGCAGACTGTTAGGTTTAGCGGGGGCATCCCGACTAGCCTCCCCACTCGGGATGCCTCTGATGAGAACAAAATCCATCTTCGCTTATCGTCCCCGCATGGATTAATTGTCGCAATTCTGACCCCTCAGAGCTGGTCGTCTCACAAGCCGCCTTGCTTCGGATTATCTTTAACTTCATGTTCCAAGATGCTATTTTGGAATAAGGTGGAAGGAAATCGTAACACCAATTTCTTCGATAAGATAACCAAATCAACGTCTTCGAGGCCAAATTCGTCTAGGTCAGGTCCATCCAAACAAGCCTCACCTGGAACACCTTCCACCGAGCAGGTTCGGTGCGGTTGCGAAGAACTTAGTCTTCTAGATACAGCTACTGAGAGAGGTGTCTTCACCCCCCCTCGAAACCACGACAGTATGGCACCCCAAAGCCGGGCTCGGGCAATTGATGCCCGAGTGAAGAACCTCGTCAAGTTAATTGAAAAGATTCGCGACGGGCAATAGGAGGGCGAACAGCTCTTGATTAGGAGAGAGCTCACCTATTCCGGGTATGGACGAATGCTTCAATTTATAGAAAACTCCGAGGACGAAGCACTGCGGGCATATTTCAATGAGAAACTTCGGTAAGCTCACATTCAGGAAAGAATATTTGACCCTGGGCTGACATGTCAGATTCGACTATACACGTTCGGAAAAAAAGGCCGAACGATGTCGGGCAGCTCGGTGATTTTGTCGTCCCGTTCATGCTGACGAAAAGATCCATTTCTGCCCCAGGTAAACCAGCAGGGATGGCGGTGAATTCGGCGCTTAGGACATATTAGGTAATACTGTAACCGAGTGCTGGCCTCTCAGGTAGCACAATTGCTTGTATACTGAGTTCTCCTGTTGATCCTCCTGATGATCCTCCTGTTGATCTTCTCCTGACGATCTTCTCCTGTCGATCGTCTCCTGTCAATCCCCCCTATTCTTATTTACAAAGCACATATTTAAGTGGGATAGCCATCCATAGTTTTCAATTCATGAGGTTGCTCTACATCTTTACCCTGCGTCCGGTCAGAAATACTAGTATCTGATTCCCGCGGAGTCGAGTGCACGTCACCACAGCAAGCCAATTCGGGATCTCAGAAGCAAATTAGCATATCCGCCAACCTATACCACAAGTATATATAAAGGAATTAGGGTACTTAAGGTTTAATAAAAGCGCTGTCTAGGTTAGGCAATGGCTAAATCCGTATCAACAATAGTCTCTTTCTACGTACTCATCCTGTTTGTTATGAAGGCCAGAGGAACTGTAAAATCATCCTCTCTTTACCTATGACGCTAAGCCTATTAACAAATATTTAGGCCTCTAGACTGTTTCTTTAGGTCTGGTCCGAACCTGACTGCTCTAATAGTATGGCATTTTCAATACTTCTAAGCGAGGGTGCACCTCCAAGAAAACGTGTCACATATCATAATAGCTCAAAGTCTTATGCTCAATCGGTCGCTTCAATACCTAGAGCAGTTGAATATTTCTGTTACGTCGAATTTCAGTACATGGTATCCCGGCAGAGATCTGTACAATGCGAATGACTCTTCTTGTACTATTTTATACGAAGTTTTACCTACCTAGATAATGTAACTACGTGCGTTAACACGATAAAGTTTACATGTGGCAGCATATGAGAAAGTCCAGGTCTAGGAGAAAACCGTAAATGCTAAGAAAGATATTCTGAAATCGGAATGTATACTATATCTATTCAAGAAGTAGCCAATTCGTTAGTGGATTTAGAGAGACCCAATAGAATTCTTAATCATAAACTAACGTAGAGCTATCTTTTAGTCAACGGCAATTTAACTAGGTATTGGCGTGCTCGGTCATTCCACTAGACAGAGGCATGTTTGGATGGATGGATTGTCACTGGATTAGATGGCCGGTTTTGGATTTAGCGGCAGCATCCTGACGATTATTTTCTTATCGGGATGTCCTGCCTCCTAATCTCGGCTTTCTGTATCAGAAATAGATTAAGTTTTCAAATTAAAAAGGGGGATAGAACGAAATACATGAGACTGGTGCCTTTTGATTCTCTTGGTATTTCTACAACCCATTTTCCAAACATAAATATATTTGTTAAATGGTTTGAAAGCGACAATGGATCTTCCTTGTGGAATTCTTAACGTTTATTCAGTAGAGAAATTGATGCAGTTAAAGTTTAGCTGTAAAACTAGCTACGAATCCTTCATTGGCCCACGCCTGGCTTGCATCCCATATCGTAATTCCCCCAAAGCTAGAAAACATAGAAACATGATCTAGAACCAGGGCCAGACACCTTAAATCCGCATAGCCGTTTCCTGCGGCACTTGTATTTGCCGGAATACCTAGCACTCTTATACCTGGAAACGACCTTTGCCCATTCATCCCATTCCAAAAAATTAAAATGGTTTTCATGGACCCCAGCCGGAAGCTATTTATGCTGCAGAAGTTGTTGCAGAACTAAATAAAGACACCATCGAAGACCGCGCCACTATTAAGCATGTCTTTGTTGACCAGGTCTGGATATGGACACTGAGAGCATACAGTAAGCAAACACTCCTTGCCCGTTTATTAGGCTTGTGTGATGCCTGGCTAACTGTGGGTCCTGTTTTAGTTCCCATAGTGGACATTGCTCACCCAAAGATCAACGAATATAAGTAGAGTAGTTGTAGCCTACATATCCCATAAAGAGGGATTGGGGTAAATGAATAAAACCAAACCAAACTAAACGGTGGAAATCGCTCGCAAAGAAAATATTCTCCTCAATAGGCTTAGATACTTCCCGGAAATACAGTTTGCTCTCTCCACATCTGAGCTCGAGGGCAACTACCTTGGCTGACCGACCTATTCAAGGACCCCTTTGCTGTAGATGTAATGGCTGCTGGCTTTGGCAAGCCGGTCCGATACCAGGTATTTTTCTCTATGATTTCCCCGTGTGCTAAAGGTGTATCAAGACCGTATATTTAACGATACGGTTAGCTTTGACGAGCTACAGGAATTAGCAAGGCAAAGCGTGGAAGTGCCACAGGAGATAGAAAGCGAAGAGAGGAATCAGCTTGAGCAGCTGAAAAGACTCCGGCAGCCTGGTTTTGGACTCCTAGTCTGCCGAGGTCCAACCTGGTTGTGGTTGTGCTTGGAACATTTTAGTACCTACAGCTACCCCCAGTGGCGACAACGCCTACATATCCCAAAGCTCTCCCCACAATCGCGGCCAAAACGAGGGCAGTTCTTTTCGTGCGATGTTTCTCTTCGAAATCGTATGTTGGTCCAACAGGACTTATGCAGGGCACAATATAATACCTTCATGGATGAGGTGATGTATTCGTAGTTGGAAGTACTCATAAATATTGTCTTGAACAGGATGGATTGCTTGAAGGTAATGACTGGTTAAGTACATAATAATCAAATAGGTGGTAACGACAGTATGACGGCATCAATGATGCTGTAGTAGCGTCTGTACCTTGGGTTCTGCTCACCTTAGCGCAAGATAGCAAGGTTGCCTACCGCGGTTATGCCAACATACCTGAATGTTCAATCCAGCGCTGTTGACTCTCTAACCCGTCTGACTGCCTGGCTACATTGATACTGGAGTGTTTAGAGGGTGTGATCTATCTAAGAACGACGCTGAAGTGTATTTCCTCGATAAGTACTGCCCCAACTCTCAAACAGTCCATCGGACCAATCTATGATCATTCCTTGCGTCGGTCGCCCGCACCTGTCGCTAACACTCCTCCTGGGGGCAGCCCTTCCCGGGGGGTACACTCTTAGAAAGTAGAAATCTCGTCCCGACCGTATCCAAATTGGTGCTTTGCCATAGACGCCCCTGCTTTTTTCACGAAATGTGCCTTGCTTGCCGCCTTGTAGGTCTAGATTTCGGACGGTGTGATTAGAGCAAGATCATCGTAAGTCGTCTGTGCGTGTAGAGGGGGGCTTAATAATCGGAATGTAGTTATTCGCTGCATCATAATGGTATCGTCAGTAATCAGGCTCCCTTAGGGGTTAACTCTGTGTGAGCGAGCAGGTGGGAAATTGAGGAGCATCTTGATCAATTGAGCGAGCGAGCAATCTACTCTACATAAATAACGAGGAAATGAGCTCTGGGAGCGATTGGTAAGCTACTTAAGGATCAACAGGGAAAAAGAAGGATCGACAAGGGGGATCAGCAATGGGGCTGCTCGGTAACACTATGTTTGCACAAAAATGCGGTGGGAGCGTGCTCAATAGGGATGTAAATATTCGGTATAAATAGATTTTTCTCTTGAATATTCACAACCTGTATATACACCATACAAATTGAATACTGAATGGAATGGAATATATATTATTAATCACTGATTACTCATCTCATCCACCACCCTGGCTGACTACAATCCCTCTACAATCTGTGAGATATCTCCATCGTCGTCGCCTTCAAGCACCTCGCCTTCCTCCTCTTCTACCTCGTCGTCGTCAAAATACTGAGGATCCCGGCCGTCGATTTGATCCCTAATCCTGAGGTACATAAATAGATACACTAACATCTCCACCTCCGGATTACCCAGTCGATTGCGGCTCTTGTTTTGGATAAATCCGTGGGTAGACCAGTTCCTTTCTGCAGGCCCTATAGTAGGATTAACGCTCAAGGCGTAGATAGCTAAATCTTTAAGATCTCTGCTATATGATTGATCCTCCCACCAATCAGCTGGGTCTTTTTTCTCTTTAAACGACTTTTAATTAATTGAGTGAACCTATTGATTGCGGTGAGCTTTTATATCACAAATCTTTCTATACACTTTTGTAGCCCTTTCTTTGTTACTATTATAACGATTCTTTAAATAGTCCTGTATCCTGTGTAGCATCTCATTAGTTATTACTACCTGGCGTTTATCCCTAGCCTAAAGATCGCAAATATATGCGATAGCTATAATCGGCTTATACACAGCTTTGGAACGCTCGCCAATAATCTTCTTAATAGTCTCTTGTGGTAGAGAGGTGGTAAGAACTAATTATTGTAGTAGATATAAGAAATATTCATATATGCGTGACGCCTTTAAATGTACACATTTAAAGGCAAGTGTAACTGCAAGAAATGGCTGTCGAAACTCTAGGGGCTTTAAGAGCTGCTCTCAAAAGCGTTAACTCAAAAACGACAAGGCGAATTTAATAGAGTTTATCTCTTTACTCTATTAAAGACTTCTCTAGTAGGTAGTTGGCTGGATTACGTACTATAGCCTTGATGAAATTCTTATTATCAACAAGGCTCTTTACCATATTAAATTTGCCTTGCCATTACTTTTTGCCCGGTATCGGAGCGCAGGGCGACGCCTACCTAGCTGTTTTGCCTTCTCATTCAATAATCCAACAAGGATGTACAAGTATTTGAAGTATTGGATAATCTCCACCACGACTTTAAGAAGGTTCTTAATAAGAGAGATATTAAGGATATCTCCAACGGTGAGGTTTACCATATGTAAAGCACATCCTAGCGTGAGCAGCTAAGGATGTTTCTGCTTTAATAGTACCTAAGAAGACTTGATATTTAACGCGTTATTAGTAGTAACACAAGCCAGGTTTTCAACCTTAATATTTTCAACTGCCCTCGCAAGCCTATCTGTAAGATATTGCCCTATATAGTGGTCTTTGCCTGTAGTAACAAATCTTAAAGAGATGGCCTAGTACTAAGTAACTACCACATGGTTTATAATCGATTCACCTCAAGGACATGTCTACATAGTAGATACTAGAGTAATCTAGCTAGAGAATTTTTCTAGCAGCTTCTCTATCTTCTCTTTAAGCTTATTGTACGCCTCAACTAGCAGCGGGTTTACAATTTGGTATTGCGAGGGAGGTTGATAGGAAGGACGGAGGCGCTTAGAAATTAGATAAAAGTAGGATTTTCAACCTAGATAGCCTTACTGTTAGTATAACTCCTCTATTAACACCCTCACCACTTACTAAGGGTAATAGAACGCTAGAGCTGTAGGTTGTTTTTGCTAACAGCTTATTGCACACTTCCTGATCCCTTTGGCTCATCTGATAGGTCTCTTTATTAAGTTGCCTTTGCTTAGGACCCGCCTTTAACTTCTTTCTAAGAAGACACTTACCCTTAGTACGCTTATAATGCTCAAAGAGGTGTAAGGGTAGCTGCTTGTATCTCAACATGTGGTCCTCAATCTTTGAAACTAAGTTGTTGAACCACTACTCTGCGCAGAACTAACAGGTAACCTGTGGATTAGCCTTACCTGGGCGTGGCTGAACGACGACATCCTTCCACTTAACGCTACCAGCAGCACCTTTCTTCGCTATACTACCAATATCTCGCGAATGAGGGCAATAGACTCGCAGAATTCGATTCAAGGATGTGGGCCAAAAGAATCCCGGCAGGATAGCTCAATTTACCCGAATTAACGAGGATTACTAATTTGTATATACAGGAATAGCCTCAAAAACGCCTTGAATATTCAGCCGAATATCCATTATACGTATACCGAATGTGGAATGGTTACATCGCTATCAACTCCACAAAACACAAGGCGCAATCTCTGAAGCAGCTCATAAAGACTTAACCACCCATTCGAGCTGGCGCCCCATTGCGGGCCTAGCCGTAGTCCTATTACAGATTAGTGTATTAGTTAATAAATTTAATTAGCTAGTTTTTATTTATAGCCTTTTATTAATATATATTTAATAAGTTATTAGCTATTACACATAACTAAAGCTTTATAAAAAGAAATTCTTATTTTTAAAGTTAAGTATATACTTAATTATTAATTCTTTTTTAAAAAAATGAGAGTTTTTAAATTAAGCTTATACTTAATATATAAAGAAGTGTTTTTAGAAATGTAATAAATTAAGTTTTTAAAAACATTATATAGCTTTATAGCTTATTACTAAGTAATTAACGTGCTTTATTTAACTACTTAAATATTTAGAAATAAATATAAATTAATTTAAAATAAAGTAGAAATATTATATTAAAATATTATAATATAAAGTTAATTAGTTACATTTTAGTATTTTACTAGTATACTGAGTAAAGTAGTATACTTAGTAGTAAAACACAGTAATTAAAAAATTTATTTTTTATAATATAAAAGTTTAAAAGCCAAAAAATTATTATAAAAAGTAAACTATATTTAAATTAAGCTATTTAAAGTAAAATAAAAACTAAAATTTATTAATTATAAACAAAAACTATTTAAAAAATCTTAAATTTACTTAATTTTTTTTAAAACTAGTACTATAAAATATAAAATTAGAAACACAATTTTAATTCTAAAATAATTTTAAGAAATAAAATGTTTATAATATTTTATTATTATAAAAATTTAAATATTAATAATAATATCTAGTTAAATAATCTAAATATAAACTTAAAAAAAATATAAAAGTAAAGTATAAGGCTTTTAAACCTTAGAGTTAAATAAAATATTACTTAATTAATTATTTTTTAGTTATAAAAGTAAGTAAAAATATCTTTTTATTTACTATCTAACAGTAATTATATAATACTATATTATTATATAATAGTATACTAAGTTCTTTTTTATACTATACTTTAAGTATATTTATAATATATTTCTATGTTTTAAAAAAACTTTTACATTCCTATAAAAATATACTACTAAAAAAAACAAGTAAAATAAATATTTAATTAAATTCTAAATTAAGTAAATTAAGCATATATATTTTTTTTCTTAAGTTGTTAGTTAAAGTAAACTTATTAAAATTATAAATACTATTTATATAAAAATACTAGTATATAGGAAAGTACTATTTTGCCTAAAAAACATTTAATTATACAAAAGTATATAGTTAGTTGTTAGTATTTTTATATAATATTATTATATATTTAAATAGCTATTTTATAAAGTAAGTTTAAAAACATTACTTATATTTATTATAAAAGCTTTTAATTTTATTTTACAAGTATACTTATATTAATTTAAAAATTGTAAACTACTTTTAAAATAAATAAATTATATATTTAAATAATATAAATTATGTTACTAATAAGCATAAAAGTATTAATTAAAAGTAGTATTCTTATAAATTAAAACATTTTAGTAGTAAAATACGTTTCTATATATTTTAAAAGTAGTAGACTTAAATTAGTTTAAATAAAAACTTTAAAAAAAAGTTTAATTAAAATTTTAAAAGTATATAATATAATAAATTTTATATTAATACTTAGTAAAGCTAACGTAATAAAACTAGTGTAAACTATAAGTGTATTTATTTAACGTAAACTATAAGTATATTTACTTAATATAAGCTATAAATATGTTTATTTAAAAGTAGTAAACTTAAAAAAAAATTATAAATACTTTAAAAGTAGTATATATAATTAAGTTTGTATAATAGCGTATAGTAAAGCTAAGCTAATAAAACTAGTAAAAACTATAAAGTATTCTTTTAAATATAGTAGACTTAAATAGTAGGCTTTAAATAATATAAAAGTATATTATTAATAAGTTTAAAAACTTTAGTTAAATATAGAATTTAAGTAAATTAAATAATTTTAGGTTCTAAAAAAAGTTTTTTAGCTATTAATTATTATAAAAGTAAGGTACAAAGCTCTTAAATTTTAGAGTTAAATAAAGTGTTAATTAATTAATTATTTTTTAGCTAGAAAAATAAAGAGAATTTTTTTTTTATTTACTAACTAATAGTAATTATATAATATTATACTATTATATAATAGTATACAAAGTTTTTTTTATACTATGTTTTAAGTATATTTATAATATTAAATACTTACAAACTAATTATTTAATATTATTTTATAAAGTTATATATACTTTATTTTTAAAATAAAGTAATTATAATAAAGTTTAATTAAAACTAAAAAATAATAAAAAGTAATAAGTTATTATTAATTAGTTATTATAAGTTATATTATACTAATTAACTATTAATATTTATAAATACTTTTTTTTAAGTAATAAACCTTATTAATAAAACTTAGTTTATAATTTATTATTTTATAAATTTTAAAGTTAACTTAAAATAACTAACTATAAATTACTAATTTTAAATATAACTTATAATTAAGAACTTTCTAATTTTATAAATTTAAGTAATAAAACACTTATAATTTACTAAGTTATGATTTAATTTTTAAGTAAATGCTATTAAATTACATTTTATACTTTTATTTCTATACTTAAAATTAAAATTTATAGTAGTTTATATAAAAAATTTATATAATTTTAGTTATAAAAATTTTGTTTTAAAAAATATATATAAATACTTATAAACTTAGTTTTAATAATTATAAAAAAAAGATCTTATTATATAATAAAAAGTGCCAACTTTTTTTTTAAAAAAAAAATCTATAGCAAACTATACTTTAACTTTTAATTTAATAAAAAAAGAAAGAAATAACATTATATACTATAATAAAATAAAGTAATTTAGGAATAAAGTATAACTATATAAAAAAAATTATATATAATATATTAATAAATAACTATTACACTAAAAACAATTTATATTATATAAAAGTAAAATATTACTAGCTTTAAAGCTATTATAATAATTATAAAAATTAATATAAAAATACCTATTTATGTAAAATAATACATAATTAGAAAAAAGAAAATAAATATTAAAAATGTTTATTTAAATCTAAAAACAATTATGTTTAAAGAAAATTAAATAAACTAAAATCAATTTTGTATTATTTATACTTAGTATAAAAAATATATATCTAAATTCTTTTTTTAAATTAAAAAGTTACTACTTTTACTTTAAAATAGAAAATTTATTTTTTAGTTAAAAGTTTTATATTATTATATTTTATACTTATACTTTATGTACTTTCTTTTGTAATTAAATAATTCTACTATTAAATTTAGTAGTTGTTAGTAAATAATTATAAAACTTTAGTATATTATTTTAATACTAGTTAGTTGTAGTTAACTTTAAGTAAATTAAATATATATATTAATACTATTTTTTAGTATCTACTATGTTAGTTATATCTTATATACTTAGTATATTAAAAAAAGTAAAAAAGTATTTAATAAGCTATATTAAAAGCTTTACATAACTTTATAAAAAAAAAGACTTATAAAGGAAAATTAATAACATATTTAATATAGTAAATATAGTAATATTTAGAATTAAAATTAATTTATTTATATATTAGTTTAATTTCTATTAAAATAATAGTTAAACTTATACTATACTTAGTATATACTATAGTATATAATACTAATAAATATATATTATTTAAAATAGTGTTATTACTTACATAGTAGTTAAGCTTTATAACTTTAAAGCTACTAAGCACCTTTATAATTAAACTTACTTAAGTTTTTCTACTATAGCTATATTAATACTTAAGTAGTTCTAGTAGTATTTTTTATAGCTAATAGTTATTATTAATTTATTAAGTACATACAGCTTGGACTGCATGGCAATAGAGGCTAGTCTTAAAATTAGATAAAATATAAATAAAAAACTACGTAATAGTAAGGTACTCTTTAACTATAAGGCGTATACTATAAAATTAGCATTAATTTACCACATTACTGTATGGTAGGATGTAATTAGAAAGTCCATGATTGTAGAATTATATACTAGAGCTAGATCTTTTATTTTGTCCTACTTAACAGGTGAAAAGGGCACTCTACACCGTGTAAGTAGGCCCACAAGTACGTCAATATATCTCTGCTAATTGAATCCATTCTGAAGAGCAATTGTGGTGGTATCTACAGCACTATTCAATGTCTAAGAGTTAAAATATGATATAGTTGAGGTCCCTGTGATCCGGAAAGCTCGCAGATAAGCTGCAAGTGCTTTGTATTTGCGTGTCGTATAGTGTTGCCTTTGTACTCATTTTTCCATGGTTTTCAACGCAAATCAAACAAACATACAATAAACGGCCCTTTGTAGGTCCGGCTAGTGGTTTAGGTGGTTTCTCTTTAGTGAAAAAGGCTCTGAAATTGAATGATTGATGAGATGGGACAAGTGAGCTAGCACGAGATGAAGGGCCTTCGGATGCCATGGTGTATGCCATAGATTAGTTGAAAACTCTGCTTCTGGCGCACAGTCCAGCAATTATAGTATAATCTAATCAGTAGACCAGATGAAATGGACCAATCAGAAGCGTTAAATTTAGTGAGTACTCGCGAGTACTCACATAGCCCGTGAGTTAGTACTCATTTTGGTTTGGCGAGTTGAGTACTCAGAACTCATGTGAGTACTCGAAAACTCGACTCATTTACCCATGTATGGAGAGTAGGCGGATGAACACTTTTCCGAGCTTGAGGGAGAGTACAATACAGGCCGGGTTCAAGGATATTGAGGCGAGAGGGAAAGCGCAGGACAAGGAAACGGTATCGTACCCGAGGCAGGGGGCTGTGGATTTTGGAAGTTCAAGATTTCAGGAGCCAGAGGTGGCAAACGGCTTGATTGAACACCTACGCAACATTAACGTACAGGCAGGCTCCAGCGGAGTGAATGAATCGAGAAGGAGAAGATAGAGAGCCGAAAGACTAAGATCCGCTGTGATTGAGGCTGAGGACGTTGGCGAAATTCTGCCAAGCACCGAGCTCTCGTCAAAAATAAGAATAGAATTTCTTTTGGCTTGCTTGTGCTAGTCACTGCATTTGAATAGTTGCGTGAACATTGTCACATACTAGAAACAAGCTCCTTGATTTGACTGCACTCAGACCATGGCCGAAGACAACTCCAAAAGCTATAAGATTAGAATGACGTCAAATACCGGTTGTTGGAGTAATCCTGGCATTGAGTATTATCTTGTTTGATCTAATCCTTGGCATTGCGCAAATTCTCAGCCGCAAAGCCTGTGATTAATGTGTCTGAGACTCGTATAGAAGCTCGACATCTAGCCACACTCTCGAAGACTGACAGCATTTCTCTGGGCGTTTGCCAATCTGATAATTATTCTTGCGAGTAACACCAGTCGATTAATTTCTTGCTACAAGCGCGGTAATATCTGCCTGCACCGAGACTCTCCAGTGCTGCGTATCCCAAGCCGGGCCAATGGAGAGTCAAGAAGAGACAGAGGTGGAGGCTGGTGAATCCACAACTATAGAATCTAGATGTCCACATTTTAGATCTTTCAGCCGTTATACTAAGAATAGCGGGAAGATCTCAGACATCGGAGTGGATGACCTTGCTGCCTCCCCGTGGGGCTGATGCTTGGCGACAGCCATGCTTGGCGTTGCGGCTGTGCTTCGAAGCTAGGAATGGCTGGAGCCAATCTGACTGGTTGACTATTCTCTGCCTCTTTTTACGGCAATTTCTGCTCCGAGTCAGCATGGAAAATTCAGCTGGGACTCGGAAGGCGACTCACACTTCGCCCTCCCGACTCCAGGCGAATGGACGACGCTGAAGGAAAATACTGAGCAAAGCTGCGGCCGAAGATTTAGTCAATGATGTTTAACAGTTCCAGCTTACATAGCTCAGATATACTTGGATTCCCTTGGAATGTCTTGACGAGTTGATAGACCTAGAAGCATTGAAGTAAGTATTTAAGAGACTGAATTCCTTCAACGTGGACTGGGTTAGAGTTCCATATCTCGTTCTTCCTCTACAAGTCCTGCTCTTCGGTCCAATATCTCTCCTCAACGATGACATTTAAGAACTGGAAGCTCGTCTTCCCTCTCCTTTTGCCTCTCTTCTACTTGGCAGCAGCAGCTCCTCAGTCCGCCGCTGTGACTTCTGAGAGTAATCCTTTGCCATCCAGCATCCCTACACCTTCAAACACACTCGCAACTTCTTATAGTCCAAGACCATCAGATACTCCTGAGCTCGGGGACGATACACCGACGAACTTCACAACTCTTGACATTGCGGTCTATCCAAACCCGCTTTTGCTCAATGGCACGCTCTACAACATAACTCAGAACCCTGAGATACGAACGGTTTCGTACTACTTGGTTGATGGGTGGGCCATAATTGATGGCGACGTCATATTTGGAACTGAGGCTGAAATCCTTGCTGCAGCAGTCAGTCCTCCGGCAGTGCAGAAGCGCGACCTCGACGAGTTTGTCAAAAGGTCGATGTCCTTGAAGCCCATGGATTCGGCAAAATGGCCTGATGGCAAGATCTACTACAAGTGGGACAGCGGACTCGATAAGGGTCGCAAGGATGACTTCCTCGAGGCGGCACAGATATGGATGGACAGACTTCCTTTCCTACAGTTCATCGAGGACAATGGCAATCCGAAATCCAGGAAAATCGTAGCCGTAGGTGGAAGTACATCTCGTTCTCCAGTTGGATGCTGTGGCGGTGTGATGCAGTTGGCCGCCAGGCGTTCCGTTGGCACTGTTGTGCATGAAATTGGCCACAGTAAGTTCGATGACATGCATCTTTGAACTCCTCCAAATTCTACAGTTGTTGACTGAGTCCTGCAGCGATTGGTCTTAAGCACGAACAAAAGCGGCCTGATCGAGATAACTATATCAATATCAACTGTGACGAGATTAAAGGCCCGAAGGATTGCACCAAGACACCCTGGACTGGAAACGCAAATCAATTCTGGAAGGAGAAACCTGATGCTTACAACTGGGCCGGGCCGTACGACGTTAATTCAATCATGCATTACAATGGCTTTACTTTCGCGAAGGGCAGCGTCCCTGTAATCACCGGTAAATCTGGAATTACTTTTAAGCCATCTGGCCGAACCCTTCCAACTCACACAGACGTTCACCATGTCTGCGAGCTCTACTGGGAAGATTGCCACAGCATGTGCGGTGATGGGATTCTCTCTCCACCATACGAGGAATGCGACGACAGCAACAACGCCGGTGGCGATGGCTGTTCTTCTGCTTGCAAGAAGGAAGCCCCGAGTAACGTCTGCGTAGCAACGTGCAATCAAGGTGACCCTTTCGCCTGTGGCTTCAGAGCTACATGCGAGACCTTCAATCCCTTCGAAACAGCTTCGAAGTTCGGTCAGCCTTTGTGCGTTTGCCAAGCTGGATACAGAGCCAACGGAGTATCTGCTACGAACACGGACTTGCAGTACCATATGACTTGGACGAATTCCAACGGAGGTCAGACTCACAGAGTCTTTGTCAACCCTGGACAGGGTTGCGCCGAGGTTTGCTCTGATGTTAATTGTAGCGAGGTTCCGCTAAAGGACGCTTGCCGCTAAGGGGGGGAGGAATGGATCAGTGCTATGTGGACATCTTGGCTTCTCTGGCACTTGTCAAAATTTTTATGTTTTTGCTCTTTCTTCGCGCTCAGCTCTCGCTTTTCAGGGTTGTTGTCTTTTGCATCCAACTTAACGGCTTTCTCTTTCCACTTCATTCATTCTCTCATCGGCTGTCTTCTACATGCGTTATGATTTCCAGTTCAGTCTTATGTTGGAGTTAGGGAGGAGTACGTGCAATCAGCGTGGTTTTCGATGGGGCGATGGGGCTTCGACCGATTATCGTTGTCAACGATCGATAACCACTCATTATCGATTAATTATCGAATAGTTACCGATTGGGAACATGCGTAGATTTAGTCCCATAACTTGGTTTTGCTTAAGACCCTATTGTATGATAGATAAAAGGAATTAATTTACTATCTCAAGTCTCTCGTCTGAAATACCGCTTCGTTGCCAGCTTTTCAAGCATTATTACGACAGTAACTCTATGTCCGGGGACTTTTGACTCCTTTTTTAGAGGTTTTCTGTCGCCACTTTTGGAGTCACTTGCACTAAAGTGCTAAGTCCAACCCCTGTAACTCTATCAGCTTTTATTGCCTAGCTCCCGCACCGCCGTATGCTGTCTCGTTTTATGCTTCCTAGATTCTAAAATTCACAACAACTAACAGAGCCCAAAAATGGACCCACATCCATCCTGTTAATACATTGTCGAAGCTTTCTCGGCCATGCCCGCCTCGCTGGAATATCCGGAATATATCATGAGATCTGACTAATCATACACGTGACTGGGGTCAACCCCTCACAGTTGGAAAGGAAGGGTAAGCGAAACAAGCTATCGGGTATCGGAAATTGTCTGTAATGAGAGGTACGGTTCCCACGATAATCCTAAAGCACCTCGTGTTCAAACTCGCTCGTTCTTTTCCTACAACAACTTTTATTATTACCGTGCGCGATGCCTCTTGCATACATATCTAACATAATCAACTTATTAATAAGTTTAATAAACATTATTATACTTGTTGTTTTCAATCATAGATTCCTAAGAATATATCAGGTAGTGCAAGGCGAGGGACGGTGAAAACGCGCCCACATTTTAGTATTATGTGGTTCTAAGCATGAGATAGCAGATCTGTGAAAGATAATAGTAAATTTCCTAAAACACTAATTTTCCTAGAATGATTATCCTAGGACCTTATTCTCCTGGGATAATTTTCCTAAAATGACTTTCCTAGGACACCAATTGTCCAAAAACGCTAATTTTCTTGAGAGAATTTTCTTAGGACGCTAAATTGCCTAAGAAGTTTGTCCTAGAACGCTAATTTTCCTAGAATGATTATTCTAAAATACTTACGTATCTAGAAAGTTGTTCCAGAAACCTAATTTAAGCACTAGAGTACTTAAACACCTTAGTTCTAAAAAGTTATTAGTATTACAAAACTAGCTTAAATTTATAGAATACTTTTTAAAGCCACATATAGCTTTATTTTTCTAAATCTTATTCTTTTATTTAAAGTCACTAAGTTTAGTATTTACTCTTAAGGAATAAATTAGGTAATTTATGCAAAAATATTACTCTTATTAATATTTCTTATTTTTATAACAAGAAGCAAAAGTAGCCCTAATAAAAATAGAAATATAATAGCTATTTATTAAACTCTACTACTAAAGTTAGCTAATAATATTATTATAAAAAAATTAAAATAAATTTCTACAAATATTATACCTTAACAAATATGTAGTTAGTTAGTTAGTTAGTTAGTTAGTTAGTTAGTTAGTTAGTTAATTAGTTAGTTTTATTTACTCTAATTTCTTTATTTTTTTTTTAAAAATATAGAGACTACTACTACTATAGGCTATTTTTTATTTATAAAGTTATAATTATTAACTTTTTTATACACAAAGTTTTTACTTTATTAAAACTTATAGTATTTTCTTAGTTTTTAGTTTTTATTTTAAGTTAATATAGTATACTTAACATAAACCTCTTAAAAGCTATAGAAAAATTAAGTACAATATTTAATTTTTTTTATTAATTAACTTTTTTTTCTTTTGTTTTAGTTATTTTTGGACTTTTTTTTAAATATTACTAAATACTATTAAATACGTTTTCCATTTTACTATGTAGTTGTTATTTAAAGTTATAAAGTTTTAGATAGTATATTAAAATATAAACTATTATTTTTTTATACTATATTTATACTTGTTATTATTTTAAAAGTGTTTTGTTAGTATTTATTACTAACTAAAAGTGTTTTATTTTAAGCTATATAAAAAGATATACTTTATTCTTTAAAAATAGCTTATAATACTATAGTACTTGTTTTAATAAAAGTCTATTATTAATTTTATATAGGTGTTTACTTTTTCTATAAAATTATTACATTTTTTACTACTTTCTTAGTATTCTTTTTTTATTAATCTTCTTTTATAAAAAGTTAAGATTTTAGAACTTATATATTTTATTTAAATTAACTACTTTTTTTATTAAATTATTAACTATATTATTCTTAAAGTTTTTACTATACTTAAGTATTTAATAAAAGTAAAGTTTAACTTTATTTTTTTTAGTTTTTTTATAAAGTTAAGAGTATTATATACTATATATTAACTTAATTTATTAAATTAGTTTTCTAATATCTATAGTACTAGTTTACTATTACTTATTATATTAAATATTTTATTTTATTTGTTAGTAAAAATACTATTTTTTATTTATATAATTTAACTATTTTAATTACATAGTAGGTTATAATAATTTTATTTACGTAAATTATTTAGTCCTTAATTAAGCTAATACTAACTTCTTAAAACTCTTAAATATTATAGTATTAATTTAAAATAATTACTACTATACTTAAGTTAAATTTTTTAGCTAATATGTTAAAGTAAATTAGTATTTCTAAAATATTAAAAAAAAAATATATAACTTTGTTTTTATTAGTTATAATATTAATTTTTTTAAAACCAAGCTATTTTTATAGCTTTTAAAGTTTTAAATTAATAGTTTTTAAATGTTAAATTTACTTTTAATTTATATTTATTATAATTTTTACTAAAAAAAACTTAAAGTAGTTTTATTTAAATTTAGTTGTTTTATTAATTTTTTTAATAGTATTATATATTAAGTATTTTCGTAATAATATATATAAATTAACAATAATATTTTAAGATTATTATTTTATTTAAAGTTAAGTTAAAAGTATATATACTTTTACTTTTAAAGTTTATTTTATAACTATTTTAAATACTAAAAGTATTATAATTAGTATATTTTCTAAATAAAAATAAAACTTTTAAAGTATATTTTGTTTCTAAAAATATTAAGTTAAATTATTAAAGTATAGTTAAGTTTTAAAGAAATACATATTTAATAAAACTATTTTATTTAAGCTAGTTAGAAATATTTAAAATTTTTATTATGATACTAGTTTTAGTTATTTATTTTACTACTTATTATATGTATATTTTTTTAATTAAATATAATATTTAATAGTGTAGCTATTAAAGCTATACCAATTTTTTTATAATAATATAACCTTTATTAAATTTTATTTTCTTTTAATAAAATATATTAGTTTAGTATTTTTACTATAAAGTAAAAGCTTGTTTATTTAATTTATTATTTAATACATTAAATTATTTTTAAATATTTTTAAAGTTTTTTTTATAAATAATTTAATATTTTAGTAAAAATAGTTGTTAATATAAACTAATATATTACTTTTAGTATTAATAACCTTAATTTACTAAATTAAAGTCTAAAAAATAAAAAAAAACTAGTAGTAAAAATAATCTTTAAGCTAGTTTTACACTCTTTAAAAAAATAATATAAGTTTTAAAATTATTAAAGTAATACTAGCTAACTTTTTTAATATAAAGCTTTATATTTATTTTTTATTATAGTTGAAATTTTTTTATTATACTTTTAGTATAATTTTATTTATTTTATTAAAGACTTTTTTTTAAATTAAATGCTATAAAAGTAACTACTTTATTTTTTAATTATATTTAGTTAATAGTATTAACTAGTACTAATAGTACTTAATTTATTATTTTAAACTAGTATTATTAATAGTAATAAAAAAGTAAATATTACTAATAAAATAACTAGTATTAATAAAGTAGTACTATAAAACAGTTAATACTTAAACATAGTATTAAAATATAAAAAAACTAAAAATTATATAAAATAACTTTAAATAAAATTTAAAAAATATAGTAAAACTTTAGTGTATAAATTATTATAAAACAATTACTTTATAAATAAAAAAAATTAAAAGAAATTAAAAAGTAGAGTACTTTATTATAACTTCTTTTTAGTAGTAGTTAATATATTACTATTAAGTTTTATATATACTAAAAATAGACTTATTATAAGTATAAAAAATAAAATAATTTATAATTAGTTTTTATTTGTTTAAAGGTACTAAACTTATTACTACTATATAATAAGTTAATACTTAAATTAAATGTTTTTAATTTTCTACTATTATTACATACTATTATTTACTATACTAAATAATTAAAGTATTTCTTTAAAAGCTTATTAAACTTAGCTATTTTTAATAAAGTAAAAAAACTAATATGTTATAATAAAAGTTTATTAGTAAAGTATTAGTTTTAATTAAAATTAATTAGTAAACAAAATACAACATAATAAAAGTAACTACTATAATTAAGGTTTATATGTAATAATATAGTTAGTTTTAACAACTACTTAAATAATATTAATAAAAAGCTATTAATAGTAGTTATTAACTACTTTAAAATTAATAATAAATAAAGTAAAGCTTTATAAATAACTTAAAGAAGTTAAATATTTTAGAAATAGTAAAACTATTATTAAATGTAAAAAATACATTAAAGGAAAATATAAAAATAGTAATATAAATTATTTAATAATAAGTATAAGCTATTATTATACTTTAAAAAAAATATAGTAATGTTATAAACTAGTTTAACTATTTTTACGTAAATAAAGAATATAATAGTAAAAGTTAATTTACTAAAAACAATTAATAAAAATAGAAATTAATTAAAAATATTTGTAGCTAAAATAAACTTATATTATAAGTTTAATTAAGTATTATTTAAAACAAATTAAAATTAAATTCTAGTAACTAAAATAAATATAAAAAATAAGACTATAAAATAGTTTAACTTAATAGTAAAATACTATTTTAATTATAAAAAACTAAATTTAAAAAAAAATAACTTAAGCAATTATAGTAGAAATATTTAACGTGTATTTAAAAACTATAAAAACTTTAAAACTAGAATAATAATAGTACTTAAAAAAGTTAATAAAATAGTTAAATTAATTTAAAAACTCTAGTTACTTAAGTAAAAAATGTTAATAGCTAAATACATAATAACGTTTAAATAGTTATAATTACGTTTTAATTAAGCTAATAAACTATTAGTAATAATATACTATAAAAAGTTAAAAAGATAATTTAAAAATAATATAGCAAAAAAAAAAAACTAAAAACATTTTTAAAAAACATTTAAAAATAATTAAAAAAGCTATAACAATTAATAATTAGTAGTTTTAGTAAAAATAAAAAAAAAAGTAAAAAAGTTAACTAATTATATTTATACTATAAAAACTAATGTACAAACCTAAAAACATATAAATATATATAAATAAAGAAAATAAGCTTAAAGTTAAAATATAAGTTATAAAGTTTTTATATAAAATTAATAAAAAAAGTATAAAAAGTAAGAAATATTTAATTATATAGTAATATAAAAAGCGTAGCAAAAAATTAAGTAACTTAAAAATATGTATAATAATAATAAATTTTTAATTTAATAAGGCCTAGTAACTAACTATATTAAACTTAATTAGAGTTTTTTTTTAACTTTTTATAAAAGTATCTATACTATAAAGTTTATTTTTTAAAAAAATAAGTTTATGTAATAAAAAAACTATATAAAATACTATTTAATGTATTTTATAAGTGAGCTGCGCATATAGGCGAGCTGTGCACCTTACTAAAAAAACACTAACTATTAAGCTTCCAGCGTGATGCCTTAATGAAATAACGCTTAATTAATCTATAATAAAGGGAGAATAGCTCTTGCTGTCTTAGCTATTAGTTAATGTTAATTCAAAAGCGTGCGACACGCGGTAGATACATATAATGTTGCTGAATCAACACTTAGGTCACAACGCGCTGGAGTCCTTCCACAACGTGATTATAAGCCCAATTCAAAGAATCTCACTAAGCTAGAGGAATATGTTATTATTGAATATATTCTTGACCTGGATTCCCGTGGGTTTCCGCCTAAGCTTATTTATGTGAGAGAGATGGCTAATTAACTGCTTGCTCAGCGCTCTGCTGGTATAGTTAGTAAGATCTAGCCTAACAGCTTTATAAACCGAACTCCAGAGGTTAAAATGGCCTATAATCAAAAGTACGACTACCAGAGAGCTTTATGCGAGGATCCTGCTATTATTAAGCTATAGTTCGACCTTATACGTCGTACGATTGAAAAGTACGGCATTGCTGAGAAAGACATTTATAACTTTAATGAGACTAGCTTTCAGATGGGCGTTATTGCGACTAGTAAGATAGTTACAGGCTCTAAAAAACGCTACCGCCCAAAAGCTGTACAGCCAGGCAATCGCGAATAGGTTACAGTAATCTAAGGTGTTAATACCTAAGAATGGGCAATCCTGCTATGTATTATCTTTACAGGAAAGCACTACCTCTCTGCCTGGTATTAGGACAACATTATACCACTAAATTAGCCTATCTCACTAAGTAGTAATGGCTGGATGACTAATGAGCTTGGTGTTAAGTGGCTATAGCACTTTGAGAAGTATACAAAGAACCGTACAGTAGGCGCACGTTGCCTGCTAATTATTAACAGCTATGAGAGTCACGACTCACTTGAATTTCAGCAGCTCTGTAAAGAGAAGAGTATTATCACGCTTTATATGCCATCACATTCGTCGCATCTACTTCAGCCACTTGATGTAGGCTGTTTTGCGTCTCTAAAAAAGGCGTATAGGCGGCAGATTAAAGATCTTATGCGCTGTTGCATTCACCACATTACCAAGCTCAAGTTCCTACCAGCATTCAAGGCCGCCTACTAGGACTCAATTACAGAGAGCAATATCCGCGCAGGCTTTCAAGGTGCTGGCTTAGTCCCGTACGACCCAAATGTAGTGCTTTCAAAGCTTGATGTTAGGCTGTAGATGCTATCACCACCAGCAAAAGAAGACCTCCCCTAGCAGTCAAAAACACCTAGTAATGCTGCTGAACTGGGTTCTCAGACGGCTCTGGTTCGTGAGCGAATTCAAAGGCATTAAGATAGCTCACCTAGCTCAATTATTGATTCGCTAGATCAGCTTGCTAAAGGTGCTAAGCTAATGATACATTTAGCAGTACTACTACGCTCAGAAGTTACTAGCCTTCAGAAGACAAATAAGGCTGCAGCACAACGTAAAAAGCGCAAAAGGAAGTGAATTCAGAAAGAAGGAACGTTAACAAGGGCAGAGGGTCTAGAGCTAATTGCTTAAGCTGATGTTGATGCGTAGATTGAGGGTGAAGAGTGCTAGAGTAGAAAGTGTGTGAGGGCAGACACGCCACAGCAAAAGCACTGTAAACGCTGCGGCAAGACAGGGCATAACTTAAGAACGTGTAAAAATACTAAAGAATAGGTTAACTATGTATGATTCAAATGGCATTGTAATAGCTCCTAGCGTTGTGAAGTTATTAGTTTATGAAGTTATAGAAACTTAGTGAGGTGTGCAGCTCACCTATATGCGTAGCTCACCTATAAAATACGTTATACTATTATAATATACTACTTAGTATGTAAAAAGTAGTTAGAAAAGAGTATATAGTAATAGTTAATATAATAATATACTAAACTAAATTAAGTTTTTTTTAATTTTTTATAAAAGTATGTATAACGTTTTTCATGAGTGAACTATATAAGCGAGTGAACTATCTCAACCGACCCCTACTACTTCAACAGCTAATAGCAACCCACAACCATCAGCTATTATTACCAGAATTGATAGGTAGATGGCTAGCCTCAGCCTTAACCTATGTACACTTTCTTGCATCGTGCTCAGCCTGCCTGCAGCGTCCGCAGCGTCTAGGCTATCATGGGCTATTAGCTTCACGTCTCTTGCTAGAACCTAATTCTACCCTTATCTGCGCATTAACATTAGCCTGAGCTAGTATAGCTACACCTTCTGCCTGTGATAGAGTCTCTAATCTCTGTATACGCTTCTTTTTACGCTTCCTACGCTCTGATATAACCTTATTAGCCTATTGTAGGGTGGCCAGCTGTGAGCGTATTAGAACGCTAGCATGTAACATCATCAACGCACCCTTCGTGAGCTGGCCTAGTGATTCCAGAATTGACGTAGGTAAGCTATTCTGGTGCTGCTCAATACGTCTATGTAGGTGAGTAGACTGACTGTCTAATTTAGCGACATTACTGGGTGTCTAGGGTTCCCATAGAGTCGCCTCTGTAGGCAGCTTAGGTGTTTGTAGCCTGATATCTAGCCCAGATAGAACGACGTCTAGGTTAAATGGAATGAGGCCTATACCTCAAAATCCTCCACATATATTACTTTCAGTAATCGAAGCTAGATAGGCTGCCTTGAAGAGTGGCAGAAAGTCAAGCTTAGTGACGTGAAAGATGTGATTCCTAACCAGCTTATTAACCTCCTATCTGTAGGCTCGCTTGAGAGGTGCAAAGCAGCCTATATCTAGAGACTATAATAGATGCGACGCGTTTGCTGGCATGCAGAGTGTAAGAATATTCTTCTTCTTACAGAGCAGCTAAAATTCGAGAGACTCGTGGCTCTCATGGCCATCCAGAATCAATAGATGATTAACACCTACAGTCCTATCCTTCATGTACATGTCGAAATGCTCTAGCCAGTCGATACCTATTGTATTTATTGTCCAGCCATTCTCGCTCATTAAGATTGCCCAGCCTGGTAGTAGGTCCTCATACCAGCAGGATAGGTGATAGACTCCAGTAAAGATGATAAATGGTGGAATTAGCCAGCCTTGACTATTCACGCCTTAAATGACTGTGACCTATTCTCTATTGCCTGGCTGTACAGCCTTAGGCTGACTACGTTGCTCAGAGCCTGTAATAACTTTGGCAGTTGACGAGACACCCATCTGGAAGCCTGTCTCGTTAAAGTTGTACGTGTCTTTGTTAGTAATGCCATGCTTCGCCTTGAAGTTGCGCACAAGGTTGAACTATGGCTGTATAATAGCAGGATCCTCACAGCGAGCACGCTGATAGTCGTACTTCCTATTATATTTCGTCTTAATTTCCTCAGTCCTCTTGACAAAGTTGTGTGGCCAGTTAACGCCGACTGTCAGGTTGCATCGCTCAGCCAGTAGATAGTTAGCCATCTCTCTTACGTAGATAAGCTTAGGCGCGAATCCTCATGAATCCAGGTCTAGAATGTGCAGGACAATAGCTCTCTCTTCTAGCTTCGTAAGTTTCTTTGAATTGGGCTCACAATCGCGTCGTGCAGTGGTTCCATCAATTCGTCGCTTGAGTGTAGTCTTGTTAACTTCATAGGTTGCTGCCGCGCGTCGCATGGTCTGGATTTGATCCTACTGAATAGCTAAGATAGCTAGCAATAGTCTACCTTCGCTGCGGATAGATTCAGTCGTAATTTGTTGAGCCATAGTTGTTAATAGTTAACGCGTTATGATTCTCGGTTGAGGTGGTTCACTCACTTATATAGTTCACTCGCTTGTGAAAAACGTTACTATAAAGTTTATTTAAAAGAAAATAAGTTTATAGAATAAAATAAATTATATAAAATACTATTTATACTATTATAGTATATTACTTAATATATAAAAAATAGTTAAAAAAAGGTATAAAGTAGTAGTTACTATTATAATATATTAAACTAAATTAAGGTTTTTTTAACTTTTTAATAAAAGTACCTACACTATAAAGTTTATTCTAAAAGAAAATAAGTTTAGAAAATAGAAAAAGCTGTATAAAATACTATTCATACTATTATAGCATGCTACTTAGTATATAAAAAGTAGTTAAAAAAAGGGTATATAATAGTAGTAAATATAGTAATATACTAAGCTAAATTAAGATTTTTTTTTAACTTTTTATAAAAATACTTATATTATAGAGTTTATTTTAAAAGAAAATAGGTTTATAAAATAAAGAAAACTATATAAAATACTATTTATACTATTATAACATACTACTTAGTATATAAAAAGTAGTTAGAAAAGTAGTTAATATAATAATATACTAAACTAAATTAAGTTTTTTTTTTTAAAAAAAATTTACTACTTTAATAAATCTAACCTATATTTAATAAATGTAAACAAAAGAATTTAAAGAGTATATAAATTAATATAAATTAATATTTAAATTATTAATTTATGTTATTAAGTATTTACTAAAAATATTAAGTAAAAAGATATAGTAATATTTAATATAATAATAGCTTTTAGAATACAAACTAAATTAAAGTTATTTTAAGAATTTAGGATTTTCATACTATAATAAACGTGCTTTATATATATAATAACTACTTACTTTATATTTTTTACTAACTATTCTAAAAAGTATAGTAGTAAGCTAAGAAAATATTCTACTACTACTACAATAATAAAAGCTAAAAAAGAAAGTAATTAATAATAATATTAATAAAAATACTAGTATAAATAACTAGTTAACTAAATTATATATAAACATTAACTTTATATAAACGTTTTAACTAAAATACTTATTAAAATCAGGTTTTAAACAAATGTTACTATTTTAATTTTTTAAAAGAATATAACTAAATAATATAATAACTTCTAAACTTTATAACTAAATTATATACTATTAACTAAACTCTATACTACTAATAAAAATATGAAAATTAATAAATAAATTAGGTAAATTTAAGTAAATAAGTAAAAGTCTAATATTAAGTAAAATAAATATAAAGCTAAAGTATTATAAAAGTAAAAAATAAATAAATATAAAAACTACCAAAATTTTATTATAAATATAATTAAGTAAACAAGTAAAAAATATAAGTATAAATAATAAATTAAATAATTAAATTAAATTATATTTATAGGCCACTAAAAATATGAAATAAACTACTAAAAAAAATAAAGAAGTAATAAAACCTTATAATATCTACGTTTTTTATAAATTACTTTTATAAATAAACTAATTACGTAAAATAATAATAACATTTATAATTTATACTCTTTTAGTAAGTTAGTAAATATATTTTTACTATAAATATTAAATTAGTATAATTTACTTTTTATACTATTATTAAATTATAGTAATAGTAAACTTAGCTCTTTATATCTAACTTAAAGACATACCTTTTTATTTTAGGTAAAATTTTAGGTAAAATTTCTACTAAAAAAAACTATTTACTAATAGTATACTGTTTTAATTTACTATATACAAACTTTTAAGTACTACTTTTTTTATTTTTTTATTTAATTGTATGTACTATACTTTTTAATTTTATTTAATTTATAACTAATACTACTTTAGTTATTATTTATTTTAATACTATACTGATTTTAATTATAATATTTTTAGTACTAGTTATTATTATATTTATTATAATATCTTTAATACTATTAAATAAACTATTTTTAAGCTAATTAAGTAGCTTTAAAAGTTTTAAAGATATACTTATAAATAGTATATTAAAATAAATAAGTTATACTTAAATTATTACTAATACTCTAATATATATTTTATATGCTTTTTTTTTGTAAATTACTACTCTTTTTTATAGAAAATATAATAGAAAAGTGCTTTTTTTATATATTTTTAATAGTTTTAAGTTAATAAAACTAGTAAACGTTTATAGTTTTAACTATTAAAATATTTTAAAAGTAATAGTATATTTACATTTTGTTAGAAATATTAGAAGTAGTAATAAAAACTTACTTAAAATTTTATACTTATTAGAGTACTATTTTATTAATAAAAATAACTATTCTACTTAAATAATATTTAATACTAATAGTATTTATTTAGTTTTTAGTAGTCTAAAAATTACTTACTAAGAAATTAAGTAGTTTTTTAAATTTTACTATATTTTAAATTTTAGTAGAAATATATATTTTAGCATAAAAATACTTAAGTATAACTACTATAAAAACTTAGTTACGAAATATATTCTATTTTATAAAATTTCTTATTATTATTTTAACTTAATAATTAGTATAAAGTTACTTTTTATTTAAATTTTCTTTTTAGTACTTTATACAAAAAGCAAGTATAAATATACTATATACTTTAGTAAAAAGAATTAGTAGCTTTTGTATAATATAGTTATTAATTCTACTTTAAAAAAAATATTAAATGCTTAAATATCTTAAAATATTATCTTATTTTTATTTATATTACTATTTTAAACTTAACTACACTGTTTATAAAAGGTTTTGCTTAAAAGAATTTATAAAAAAGTAGCTTTTAAGATATATATTATAGTTTTAGTATTTTAACCTATTTTAGTACTATATTTTTAAAATTATTATAAAAGATTTTATCTTTAATTAATTTAAAAGTATAATACTTTTTTATATATATAAAAAATATTAAACTAAAGCATATAAGTACTAGCTTAACTTCAGTTTTTAAATACTAAAAAAAGCCTAATTTAAAGTAACTAATATATAGTTTTATAATAAAAATTATATTTTGATTAATATTATAAAATTAAGAACTTTAAAAATTAATACTTTTTTATATAACCTAATTTTAAAGAACTATAAAGCTAAAGTGCTTTTATAAAAAAAGTTTTACATTAAGGTTTATACTTAAACATAAAAAGTTCTTAATATTAATTATAGCTAAACTAAAAATAGCCTTAAATATACTATATATTTTTAGCTATAATATAAAATATAATAAGTTAAATACTTTTTACTTTATTATATAAAAAATTGAGTATAAATAGTTTAATTTACTTTTACTTTTATTTATTAATTAAAGCACTATTTAATGCGTTTAAAGTGTATGTTTTTAATAAATTTTTTTTTTTAAATTTTATACTAAACTTTAGTTATACTTGGTTACTTTAGTAAAAAAGTAGAAATATTATTTTTTTCAAAACTATTTACAAGTTTACTTAATTTTATAGTAAAAAGTAAGCTTATATAAATTTTATTAATAACTAATAAAAATTATATAAAATTAAAAAAAACATAACACCCTTTTTATAATAATAAAAAAAATCTATAAATAATAGTACTATTAAAACTTATATAATAACTTAATTAATAATAATAATAATAACTTTTTACTTTTTTACTATATTATTTTAATTTAAAAGCTTTTTAGCTGTTTTTCTACTTAGATTAATAAGTACTACTTTTTCTTTAAGTATATTCTCTTATATATAGCTATAATATTTTTATTACCTAAAATAATAATTATAGTTATTATGTTATAATTACTCTACTTTTATTATAGTAATAATTTAATTAAAAAAATTATTATATAAAAACTATTAAAAGCATACTTAAAAGTAGAAAATAGTAATAAAAAAAGGCCTTAGTATATAAAAATATATAAAGTAGTATAGTTTTAGGTAGTTTTTATTTAAATTTAAATAAACTATATAGTAGCTAGTACTATTTTATAAAAATAACGTTTTAGTTAAAAACTTATTAATATAAAAAAAATATAAGTAAAAGTAGTAAGGTATTAAAAACTTTTAAAACATTTCTATATACTTTAATTAATTTAAGTTTTAGTATAATTAGTATAATATTTACTATAACTTTAAACTATTAAGTAAGTAGTTTAAGTATTTTTATATTCCTAATTTTAAGTAGTTTAATATAAGCGTTTAAAAAGTAATACTTAAAGCTAATAAATACTATTTAAAACTAATACTAAAATTAATTTAATAAAATAGTACAATTAACTTCTACTACTAAAGTATAAAAAAGTTGTGTTTAGTTAATAAAGTTATTAGCCTACTTTATCTTATAATAAAAAACAAGATATAATTTAAAAAAGTAGTAAATTTACTTAATTTTCTATTTTTATAAAATAAAAAAAAAAGAGGTTAAAATAAAGTTATAAACTTTACTAAATTTTTTTATAAAAAATCTTAAAGTCAATTAAATAGTAGCTAAAGTATAAAAAAGTATAAAAAAATAAAAATAAAATTTTTAAATTTATTTATTTAATATATTAGATTTTTTTTACTTATTAAATACTATATTAATTACTTGTATAAAAACTAGCTATAAGCAAAACTTAAAAAAACAAATAATATAGTTTTTAACTATATATAAATACTTAACTAAAGTGTAACTTTTGTTTTAATTAATACTTTATAATTTTTATAATATTCTTTAAAATACATGTAAGTAAATGTTTAAAAATAATAAAAATTACTAAATATAAAGTATATTCTAACTTAAATTTATATATAGATTATAAAGAGTCTATATTTATAACTTAAAAAGTATTGAAAAGTACTAGGCAGTTAAGAAAAAAAGTATTAAAACTAAGAGTTTTATACTAGTATAAAAGTAAACCTAATTACTAAAACTAAGAATATTAAAATAAATTAAATAAAAAAGATTTAATAAATTAAATAAGTTAATAGTAGAATTTACCTATAATTAAAATAAACAAAGTAAAAATAACTAGTAATAATACTAGTAATAAAAAAAGATATTATAATTAAAACTAATATAATTAACTAAAAAAAAGAAAATAAATTTAGTAATAGCTTATATATTTTTATTAAAAAGTTTAAAAAAGTTTAAAAAAGGTATTCTCTTATAGTATTATTAGTATGTTTATAATAGTTAGTAATAGTAGTTTTTTTATATTATTTATAAGTAATAGTTAAAATTACTTAAATATATACTTAAAGTTTAGAGTTTTTTCTAAATATTATTTAATTTAGCTTTAACTAATTTTTTAAGTAATAGTTATATTAGTATTTTATATTAATTAAAATATAGTAAAAACTAAATTATATTTAACTACTACTATATTTTTTAATAATACTTAATAAAATACCTTAATAACTTCTACTATAATATAATATTAATAATAGTATTAATATTAACTTTTTTATTACTTACTTTTACTATACTACCTAATACACGACATTTTAATATAAAACTAAAAAAGACTTAATTATATTTATAGTAAACTTAGTAATAAAAAGGCTTTAAGTTAAATAATACTTAAATATTAATAAAAATAAATAAAAATATAACTATATTTTATTAGTTTAATAAATTTTGGCTAGCCTTAGTTTTTTTAGAAACTTACTTTTTTTATAGTATTTATATACTAGCATTTAAAAAAAAACTTTTAGTTTATAACTTTATAAAAAAAGCTAGCTATTATTTATTACTTAAATATTAACTTTATTTAAGCTTATTAAGTTTTTAGCATAAAATAGAACTTTATATTTATTAAATATTTAATAAATATATAACTTATTTAAAAAAATTAGTATATTTTATTTTTTCTAACTATAACTTAAATAAAGTCTAATTTATAAAACTTAAAAATATTAACGTATTTAATAAGCGAGTGACTTAGATAAGCAAGTGACTTATTTTAAAACTCACTAAAAAATTAAGAATTCGCACATAAATATCTCAACAACCACTTAATAGTAAATTCTATAAATTGAAACTTAGGTTTTTCTGTATGCATTACAGCGTTTCTAAAGGTCGCATGAAAATTAGTTAAGTAGTTTCTAAGATATAGCAATTTAGAGACTAAAACCATGCCATATTGCTATATCTTAAAAACTACTAAACTAATGTATATATAACCTTCATAGAAGCTGTAATGCATATAGAAAAGCCTAAATTTCAATTTATAGAATTTATTATTAAGTGGTTGTTGAGATATTCATGTGCGAATTCTTGATTTTTTAGTGAGTTTTAAGGTAAGTCACTCGCTTGTCTAAGTCACTTACTTATTGAATACGTTATATATACTTAAAGTTTACTTAGCTATGTAAAAGTTTTTTTATAGTTTTACTTAAAAAAAAATTTAATAAATAATTATATAAAATGAAATAGTTAGTATTTAATACTATAAGTTACTTTAAAACTTAAGTTAGCTGTTAACCTTTATATAAAAAAGCATACTAAAACCTTAAGTTAAGATTTTTTAACTTTAAAAAACTAAAGTATGTTTTATACAATATATAACTTTCTTTAAATATTTAATAAAGTAATATTAGTAATTTAAAGAGTAATATAACTATTTTATACGTTTTTTTAATAAATATTTTTATTAGATATTTTAAGCAAAAGTTTTATAAAATTATTTTTATTCTAAAAATATTGTACTAATATTATATGATAAAAAGTATACAAAAAAATTGTAGTTTTTATAAAAAAATTTAAATAAATTAAAAAGTATTTAATAAATATTACTTCAAGTCTAATAAATTTTTATATAATATTATAGTAATTATTCTTTATTTTAAACATTATATAAAGTATATTTAAGTAAACTAAAAAATTAAATAACAAAAATCTATATTTAAAAATATTAAGAAAGTTTAGAAAAATTACTACTTATAAGTTTCTAAACTTAAAACTTGTATTATTTTTTATATAAATAAGCTTTTAGTAAAACAAAATAATTAAATTTATATAATTAGATTATTAAAAATTTAAATAGGTTTACTTAACTATAAAGCTAAAATAAGTATTAAAATTATATTTTTAAACTTTTAACTTATATTAAAAAGCTTTTTACTTTTAAATAGTAGTATTAAAATTAGTAGTATATATAATAACTACAGCTATTACTTTTAGCTATTACTATTTTATTAATTTTAGTAATAAGTAATAAACTAAAAAAAAACTTTTTAAAAGCATGTTATATAATTTTATAAAAAAGAATATAACTTAGTATTAATAATATTAAAAGAGTAAAATACTTAAAATAGTAGTAGCTTACACAGCTTTTATTAAAAAAAGTATAATAAAAGTTTTATATTTCTATTTCTATTTTCTTTATATAATAATTATAGAATATATAAAGTAAATATAATATTAAGTAACTTTATGCTTTTTTTATGTATTTTATTTTATAAATAAGCTGTGTACTTAAGTAAGCTATATATCTTAAAATTTACTAAAATATCGAAATTTTCTACTTTAATATCTTAACAACTACTTAATAATAAATTCTAAAATTTGAAATTTGAGCTTTTATATACATATTACAGCTTCCATGAAAGTTATATAAAAATTAGTTGAGTAGTTTTTAAGATATAGAAATTTAGCTTTATTTTAGCTTTTAAATTACTATATTTTAAAAACCACTTAACTAAATTTATGCAACTTTTATAAAAGCTGTAATATATATATAAAAGCTCAAATTTCAAATTTTCGAATTTATTATTAAGTAGTTATTGAGATATTAAGGTAGAAAATTTCGATATTTTAGTAAATTTTAAGATATATAACTTACTTAGGTATGCAGCTTACTTATAAAATATAATATAATAATAATATATAACTTAGTATAGCTATTATATAAAAAAGCGTTTTTACTATTAAACTTAACTTTAATAATAATAAGTATAATAATGTAAGTTTTTTATTACTTTTTTAACTTTATATAAACTTATTTTATAAAGCTTTTATTTTATATAATACTATTATTATTACTACTATTACTACTAAAACTAATACTACTATTAAAACTAACTAGAATCTTATTTTATATATAAAATAGTAGTAGTTAATACTACTAGCTTATAGTTTATAAATACATATTATATTAGTTTTTTTAAGATAAAACCTAAAGTATATATATAGTAGAATAACTTTTACTTAAATAGTAATATACCACTCTTTATATAATAATGCTATTTTTATATAATTTTGTAAAAAATTAGTAAAGTAATAATATAGTACTTACTATAGTATTTACTTAAGTTTTGGTTTTTTTTCTAATGTATTACTATATAAAGAAATACTTTAATAAAGTATATACTAATTATAAATAATATAATTATACTAGTTACTACTTTATATAAAAAGAAAGTAATAATAAGTTAGTTAGTAGTTTTTTATACTTAACTTTATTACTAAAGTTTAGTAATAAAAATAGAAAAACTAGTATAATAATAGCTTTTATTTTATTAAAAATAATAAGCTTAAAACTATAGCCTAAAATATAATTATTTTAGTTTAAGTACATATAAACCTTTTTTTTCAATATAAATATACTTAATTATAAAAATATTTATAGTATATGTTTATATCTGGTAATAAAAGTTATTTATAGTATTTAAGTAAGATTTAAATTTTTATATAGTACTTAAAATAAGTAGCTATATAGTAAAACTAATATAAATTAATATTACTAAATTATAAAATTTTATTAAAATTTCTTTATATTTTTTACTTATATTTTAAAGTATGTATAGTATTTTAACTTTAGTAGCTTTAACGTTTAAATATTTATTAACTAAACTATTACTTACTTTTATTTATATTATATAGTTTATTACTTTATAGTAATTTATTTTACTTTCTTAATATTTTATATATAGTATAAAATTACGTAACTTATTTATTATATAAAGTATACAAATATTACTAATTTTATAGTTTATTTTATATATTTTTAATATATTCTATATATTTTTAAAAATTGCGTAAAAAATTACTAATATTTATAGATTATTAATATTTTATTTATTTGTATTTATATATTAAAAACTATGTTATAAACTAACTATAAGTACAGTAAATTTATAGCTAAATTATAATAATTATAATTAAAAGTAATATTTAGTATACTTATTTCTAATATTAATAGTTTAAATTTAATATTGATATATAAATTACTTAGTAAAAATATGTTTTAGCTACTTTAGCTTATACAAAGTATACTTTAAAAGTAGTCTTTTTTTTATAAAAAATATTAAATTTATTATTTATTAAAATAGAGACTTCTATTAAACTACTTATAACTAATTTTAAAGTATTAATTAAAAACTATATACTACTTATAAATAAGTAAATATTATATATAAAAAAGGCCTTACATAGTTAGAGTAGTATACTAAATAGATATAAGTTAAAACTAGTATAAAAAATAGCTATAAAAAAAGGCTTTATTATAGTTACTATTAAAAAACTTATTACTAAAGTATATTAGTATTAAATTATTAGCTTTTTAAGTAATAATTGCTTTAATTAAAACTATTATCTATAAATAAGCTATTAATATTAACTAGCTTAAATATTAATAAAATAAAGTAAAATAAGAGTATAAGTATTAAAAACTTCTCTAGAACTAATTTAAGTAAATATATACTAATAGTAGTTAGTGTAATGGGCTAGAGCCTAGGATAGTTAACTAAAATAGTTATCTTAGCTTTAACTCTGTGCATAACTACGTGACTTTAGTGACTTAGTAGGGGTAGCTATTAAGTCTCTATAACGTACATAGTTAACTTTTTATTAAATCCACTCTATTACACCTAATTACTATTATTGGCCTGGATTTTTATATTTGGATTTAATTAACCTTATTTCTCACAAGAGGCTGAGAGGCCTCTGGTAGTATAATTAACTTTATAAAAGAGTAAAAAACTCTCTAGTATTTAGGAGAGCTATCTAGCAGTATAATAAGTATTAATAAATACTAATAACTACTTAGTATTTGTACTAATAGCCCGAGTGATGAATCTACTTAATATAGGATATAATAATAAACAGATTAGCTATAAACTACGCTGGTTACTTACTTTACAAGGGTTAGAAGTCCTAGCTATTAAAATAATAATAAGCTAAGTAGAGATTAAACTTAATAACTACCCTACTTAGCGTGATAAAGGGAAAGTTTTATTTCTAATAAATAGAGCCAGCAACAGCACCTCATTTAGGGAAATTATAAACATATTATAAGTAATATCTAAAAGGTTAACTACACTAAAAGGTTATGATTTCCTATTAAGACTATCTTTATAGGTCTTAGTAATAATACTAGTAACTTCCTTTATATTAACGCCATAACTAGTAATTAAATTAGTAGTTAAATTATTTAATTTTTCTAAACCCTTTATATTTAATAGTATATAGTTTTTTTACTCTATGTTTAAGTATTAAGCTAAAGCTAAGTTACAATTTAATAAATACCATATAGACGGTAAGGAAGGATAGATAGATTATTTCTTTTAGTATTTAAAAAAATAAGCAGTATAAACTGTTCTCTTATAGCTCTCTAATTAAAGAAATAATACTACCCTTAAAGTAATATAGGCGTTTATAGACTCCTAGTTTAAAGACTAGTATTAAAGGTAAAAGTCTCTAGACAAGCTGTAAAGCATAAAATAGAAAAAGAAGTTAATAAGAGAATATTATATAAAGTTTAATAAGGAGCTACTGCTAGTAGGAAGTGATCAGCTAAATAAAAACGTAAAGAAAAGTATATTTACTTAAGGATTAAATAGAGAGCTCTAGAAGCATATTATAGCTCTTTTAGTAACACTAAGCTTTAAAGAGTATACTTAGGAAGTAATTCGTGTTAGTAATAACCTTATATAGATTATATTAAGTAACTATAGGACTACTATAGCTATCTATATAACGCTATTTATATTAATACTTAAATTAATAGATTAGAAAGTAATATCTACGCATACAGGGGTAGTAAAGTTATAGAATAACTAATTTAGAATACTCTAAATAAGCTAAAAGGAATTTAACTAATATTATAAGTAAAGCCTTTATTATCAATACAGTTCTCCTAGCTATATAAAGAATGAGTGTAAATATATAAGAGTAAATTAATCACACTTAGCCACTATAATATTAGTAAAAGCTAGATAAATAAATACTAATAAAAGAAATAAAGAAGATAGAGATAAAGAAGAAAAAGAAGAAATGTTAGAGAAAGAATAGCTCTTACTTACAGTTACAAGCAGGGGCCCCCAGCCGAAATAGGTAAAATAGTATTATAAAGAGAATAATAGAAGTTCTAAAATATATATATAAACATAGACTTTATTACTATATACTTATTAATCAACTAGACGAATATTGTATATATAATGATTAATACTAGGTATTTATATTATAGTCTTATAAGCTCTATTTTTACTACTAAAGTTTATTTAGCGTGTATTAATATAGCCCTACAGGGGATTATTAGAGTACATAGAAAACCTAAAAGAGTTATTTAGGTTATATAAATTAACCTTAATATTAAAGAATATACTAAATAAGTTTATATATATGTTATTAATAACGTACTTGGGTTTAATCTTATTTTAGGTAGGCCCTAAATAAACTAAAATAATATCATAATCACGCTAGTAAAGAAATCGTTCTATATTCATACTTTAAGAATAAGAGTTTATAGTAAGAAAGAGAAGAAACTATGTTAGTAGAAGCTAATAGAGATTAGCATAGCTACTTTTTTAATATAAATAAATAAATTAAAAAGAATAAGTAAGATATATATCTTTATAGTATTACTAATAGATATTTAAAAGGCCTTAGTGTTTAAACTAAAGCTAGATCTTAGAACACTACTTCTTAAGGCCTATTAGAAGTATCTAAAGCTGTTTTTAGAAAAGAAAGTAGACAAACTCCCATTACTATAAGATTATAGAATAGACTATTATATTAAACTTAAAAAGATTAATAAGAAGAACCTTGAGGTCCTATGAGAACCGCCGTATAATATATTAAGAGAGAAATTACTAGTACTATAAAAAGAGTTAATACTGCTATTAGAAAAGAGCTTTATCTACGTAAGCAACTCTCTAGCTATAATTCTAGTACTATTTATATATAAGCTTAGTAGAGGCCTTTACTTTTACGTTAACTACTATACGCTTAATAAGATTTCTAAAAAGAATAAATACTCTCTTCCTCTAATCCATAAAACGCTTAGTTAGATTAGTAAGGTAAGATAATATATTAAGCTTAATATTTCAGTAGCCTTTTATAAAATTTATATTATAGAAAGAGATAAATAGCTAATAGCTTTTTATATAAGATTTAAATTCTTTAAATAGCTAGTTACACCTTTTAGACTAGTAAAAGTCTTTAGTATGTTTTAGTAGTATATAAACTAGACCCTACAGAAGTATCTTAACGAGTTCTGTTTAGTCTTTTTTAATAATATACTTATTTACTTTTCAGGCTTACTAGAAGAGTATTGCTGGTAAATTAATTTAGTACTAGAGAAACTTAGCGCTATAGGTTTATATCTAGATATTAAGAAATACAAATTCAAAACTAAGAGCATAAAATATCTAGAGTTTATTATTAAAGTAGAGTAAGGAATTTGAATAGATCCTATTAAAATAAAAGTAATTACTAAGTAGTAGCCTCTAATAACTATAAAAGAAATCAGAAGCTTTCTTAGATTCGCTAATTTCTATTATTAGTTTATTAAGTCTTTTTTAGAAATCGCCGTCTTATTTATAAGACTTATAAGTAACGTGCTGTTCTAATAGACTAATAAAGAGTAAATAGTATTTAACAAGCTAAAAGAGATCTTTATATTAGAACTAGTACTAGCCTAATTTAATTCTAACTATAAGACTGTTTTAGAAGCTGACTTTTTAGGTTATATAACTAAAAAAGTCCTTTCACAATACAGCGATAATAACGTGCTGTATTTATGTATATACTTTTTAAAAAAGAATATACCTATAGAGTATAATTACAAGATACATAATAAAGAACTTCTTATAATTATTCATTGCCTGGAGGCATAGGATGCTGAATTACGGTCTATTAAAAAGTTCTAGGTTATTACTAATCACAAGAACCTTAAGTACTTTATAAGGCTTTAAAAATTAAGTAAAAGATATACGCGCTAGTAGTTATTCCTTAGCTAATATAATATAAAGATTTAATATAAGCTAAGGAAAGAAAATATACGAGCTAATATACTATCAAGACATAAATAGAATTATCTAAGTGGAGAAGATAATAAAAGGCTAAAAAGCCGTATAATTCAGCTACTAAAGCTAGTAGTTATATATTAGAAAAAATAGCTTAAATTAAATGATAATAAGCAAGCAGTATAGGCTTTCTCTACTTAAATTAGTCTTTTAATAATTATAGAAGATAGCATAACTAAAGCCTAGAAGTCTTATGCCTAGGAGTCTTATAATAAGCTTAAATAAAGATAGTATAATACAGTACTAGATAATAAAGTATACATAAGAGTAGTACAGGCTTTCTGTAATTAGAAGTAGAGATTTTCTCTAGAGCTTAAACTAAAAGTTTTGCTAGCTAAGTACACAATTAATAAAGATAGGACTTTTTATTATTAGAATAGGAAGTAAGTGCCTAACTTAAAGCTATTAAGGATATTAATTATTTACTAAATTTATTTATTATAAGTGATAGAACACCCAGGACGGTAGAGCACCTATCTAATATTAATAAGAGATTACTTTTAACCAGAAATATTAAACCACATACGGCGTTATATTTGAAATTGTAATATCTATAGTTATATAAAGCTATAGAGAGATTACTAGTAAGGACTATTATATCTATTATCTATTTCTAATCATATTTAGAAGAAGATCTTAATAGATTTTATAACTAGATTACTAGAAAGTAATAGCTATATAGTTTTACTAGTAATTACTAATAGGCTAAGTAAGAACATAACTCTCTACTCTCTTCTAAATATAGATATTAAAATAGTAATATAGACTTTTATCTGTAAGATTATTGCTTACTATTGGATTTCTAACGCTATAGTATTTAATTACAGTAGCTAATTTATTAGCGAGTTTTAGACTAAGCTTTACAAAATCCTATAAATTAAAAGGTAATTATTAATAGTGTTCTATCTATAAATAGATAGTTTAATAGAAAGAATAAATAGTATAGTTAAGGCCTATCTTTAAGTATTTATTATATAGGACTAAGCAAACTGGGTAAAGCTTTACTTAATAATTAAGATTATAATAAAAAAAAGAGACGCTATCTTAATAGAAATAAGCCTATTCTTTTTTTAGTACAGATATAATATAGAACTGCTGTAAGTAGATATTAGAACTAGATATAATATAACAGCTCAAGACCTAAAAGCTAGCACTAAAGAAATTATAAGAAAGCTAAAAAAATATATTAACTTAGCACAGGCAACTATAGCTAAGGTATAATAAGAATAAGAAAGATAAATAAACTAATATTAAAATAAAGCCCTATAACTGCGTGTTAAAAATAAGGTATGACTAAAGCTTAATAACTAACTCTCTACTAGACAAGAAAATAAGACGCTAAACTAAAAAAATACTAAATATACTATAGAAAATATAATTAGTCTGCACACTATAAAGCTAAATACGCCTCTAGAGCTAAACTTAATGTTTTATATAAATAGACTATAGCTAGTAAGTAATAATCTATTACTAAGCTAGCTTATAGATAACTCTTAGCTATTACTAATTTAAGTAGATAACTATAAAGAGCACGTAGTGCAGGATATTATTACTAAAATATAAATAAGACAAGAGCGAGGCCACTAGCTATAGTATAAAATAAAGTAAAAAAGCTATATATTAATAACTATAGAGCTAGTAAGCTAGCTAGAAGATATAATAATATTAAACTATTAGAAGAAGTATATAGTGCCTTTATAAAAAGGTAGATATAAACTCCTACTAGTAAACTACTAATAAGAGCTTTAGAAGAAGCTATAGTAAATAGAATCTAAGATAAGTCTATAAAGGCCTTTAGGTAAATAGTTCACTAAAGAGCCTCTATCTAGTCTATAAGAAGAGAGGTAATATAATAGGCTAAAGCTTAAAATAGTTAACTAAAATAGTTATCTTAGCTTTAATTTTATGCATAACTATATAATCTTAGTAACTTAGTAGGGGTAACTATTAAGTCTTTATAATATATATAGTTAACTCTTTATTAAATTCACTCTATTATATCTAATTACTATTATTGGCCTAGATCCTTACAGTTAGGCTCTTAAGTTAGTAAATAAAATTAATAAGTAGTTTACTTATAATAAGCTTACATATACAAAACTAAGTTAATAGTAGTATAAAAACTTATAGTTAAGTAATTTATATATAGTACTTATATAGAAAACTATTATAATTAGTAACAAATCTATAGCTTTCTTAAATAGTAATAAAAACTTAAATAATAATAAAATAGCTTAAAGTAGCTAAACTAACTTTAATATTATTATTAAGTTTTATACTAACTTATAATGTTAGTTATTTATTTATAAATATAATACTTAAATTAAAGTATAAATATAATAAAAAACACCTCTAAAAGTTAATTACTCTTTAAGTAAGTAATTAGTAGAAACAAACAACTATATAAAGTAAGTTATTATATAAATAAAAAAATTAATAAAGTAATATAATAAACTTATTTAAAATAGATTTTAAAAATTAACTTAACTACTATTTTAGTATTATCTTAAATTTTTTTATTAATATATTTTAAGTTAAAAAGTTAATATAATTTTTGAGTTTTAACATATACATTATCTAAATTTATAAAACTTTTTAAAAGATTATAAAATTTAAAATCTAAGTATATATTAACTAAAAGCTAACTAATTATAAGTAAATATTTATTAGTTTTAAAATTTATTTAGATTTATTTTAAAGCTACTAAAAACTTTATAATACTTAAAAACACTACTATAATTATAAAATATTATAGAGAGTATTAAAAAAAGATAGTTTAAAGTTAAAAAAAAGCAATAACATATTTATAAAAAAGATTATATTAAGTTTATATAATAGTTATTAGTTATTAAACGTTTTCTAACTAGTACTATTATTAAATTAAGTAACTTAAGTAAGAAATTATAATACTTAATATAGTATTAACTTAATTATAATTTATTAATATATTATACGTTAATTTAATAAACTTTATAATATATAATTACTTTTTTACTTAACTTTTAATACTTTATATACTTAAGTTAATTATTTTATATACTTTTTATACTACTTTTATATTTATACTACTATATTATCTTTTTAAATATCTATTTTGTACTTATTAATAAAATTAGCTTTTAGAAACTATTTATTAACTTTATTAACTTTATTAATATTAAGTTATTTTTAAAAGTAAAGTATAAAACTATTAAAGTTTTTATTAACTTAATAGTATAAATTAGTTTAATTATAAGCTACTATTAGTAAATATATTAAAAAAATTTATTTATTAAAGCTAAATTTATACAGCTTTTTAGATAATTTTTTTAATATTTAAAAATACTAAAAATACACTTAATAATATTTTAAAAACTTAGGTTATAAAAGTTAAATAATTTATAACATATTTAATAAGTAAACGGCCTAGATAAGTAAGTAGCTTATTTTAAAACTTACTAAAAAATCAAGAATTAGAACATAAATATCTTAATAACTACTTAATAATAAATCCTAAAAATTTAATAAGAACTTAATAGTACTCTAAAATGTATATTATTAAATTTTTAAAAGCCAGTAATTAATAGGTATTAAAATAATACTATTTTAGCTTTTAAATTTACTTTTTCTTAAGTATCTTAATAATGTTTAACTACTAGCTCTTAAAAATTTAATAGTATATATTTTAAAGTACTATTAAGTTTTTATTAAATTTCTAGAATTTATTATTAAGTAGTTGTTAAAATATTCATGTGTAAATTCTTGATTTTTTAGTAAGTTTTAAAATAAGCTACTTACTTATTTAGACTGTTTACTTATTAAATATATTATATATTTTTTAGTTTTATTACTAAGTATAGCTAAACTTTTTTTTTAATTAAAAAAGAGTTTTTAATTTAAAACTATACTAAAAATTCTTATATAATTAATACTTTAATAAATTAACTTGTATTTTTTTAACTTAACTTTTTTTTATACTTTTTATATTTACTAGTATACTTGTTAAATTTTGTTAATAAATTTGCTTTTTTTATAACTAGTATAGTAACTTTAAAAATTCTACTACTAATAAAATAAACTATAGTATTTAAAAAACTAAGTACTTATATTATAGAAATAATAATATATTATATATATTTAGTTTCTACTAGTTGCTAATATAATCTTTTTATAAAAAAAACTTTTTTAAGTAAAACTTACTTAAGTTAATAATAAACACTAAGTTAATAATAAATATTTTTAAATTATTAAATTAATAATATTTAATGTGCTTGTAGCAGGTAATAATTAATTTAATTTATTATTTATTTATTTACTAGTAACTTTATATTATTCTTTACATTAAATTTATTTTTTACTTTACTATTACTACTTTTAGAGCTTTTAGAACTTAAGTTTTTATATATTTTATTACTAATATAAGGTTCTTTAGTTTCGATTTTATTTTAATACTTTTTTATAAATATAAGCAAGTTATTTTAAAGCTAATAATTAATATTTATGTTTTTTTAACTAACTTAATTTAGCTTGCTTAAAGTATATTTTAGTGTTATTATAAATAGTAAAATATAACTACTTTTACTAATTTAATATAATATTATATTCTCTTAACTTTTTAATTTTAAGCTACTTTTCTAGAGTTTAGATTTTATTATTTTAATATTATTAAACTATTTTATAGTCTTATTTTATATAAATTAGCTGTTTTTTAAAAGTAACTTAGTACTTTTATTTCTTTTACCTTTTTTTTAGCAATTTTAGCTGCCTATATTTTAAAGAGTTTATATTAATAGTTTTATATATTACTAGCTATTATAAATATTTTCTTAAAAATTAAGTAAATACTTTTTATAATTAGTAATAGTAGTTACTTTGTAATAGTATTCTTAATTATAGTATATTAATATTTAAGTATTTAAATAGTAAGAAATATTTACTAGCTAAGCTTACTAAGTTCTAGTATAATAAAAAAAAGTTTTAATACATTTACTTTTATAATATATTTTAAGAAAATATAATTAAGTTTAATTATATACTAAAAATACTTTAGTATACTCTTTATTTAAATACTCTTTAAAATCTAAAAATATAAAAGTAGAAGTAAATAAAGTTTATATAAGTAGTAATTTATAACTTATTATTATTATATTTTTTTTCTATTTTTTACTACTCTAGCTTATTTAATACTAGCTAAAAATTAAAGAGGTAAATACTAAATTTTTACAAGCTATTATAAATTATACTTAAATAAAATAGTTCTTAATAAATTTAGGCTATAGTTATAAAAAATTTAGTTTTTATAATATTTTTAGTACTTGTTTATAAAGTAAAGTTAAAACACTTACTATAATACTATTTAAGTAGCTAAAAACACCTTATATTGAGAAACTAAAGAAAATGTATAGTATATAGTAGTAAAGTAAATAATTAGATTTTATAGCTAGTAGTGTACTTAATAAATTATTAAATAAAATAAGATTTATAGCTCTTTATTAATAAAAGTTTTTATATTTTTTTAACTTAGTTTTTAATTATCTTCTTAAAGTATTTAATTTAATCTAGACTTGTTTTATCATTGTTATAGCTAGAATTACTTATATTAATAAAATAATTACTAAAAAAATATATTACCTAGGCTTTTAGAATTATTAAGGTTTTAATAATAAGTATAGAATTAATTACCTTTTTATAAATAAAAATAGCTTCAACAAGAAAATCTTACTTATAATTATTTAATATAAGAATAAATTCTTATTTTTTATATTTAGTAGATATACTAGTTTCTTGCAACACCTATTTAATAGCTATATTTATTTATATTCTAGATATTTTTAGAGATAATTTCTAGATACTTGTATATAGTTTTTAGCTTATTAAATTACTTTCAAATTATTTCTAGTTATTACATAAACTTTTTCTAAACCTTAAAAAACTTTAATTACATTAAATAGTATTTTAAATAAATTTTAAGCTAGTATTAACTCTAGTTTTTACTATATTACAAGAGTTTACTTAACCTCTTATATATTATTTTTAAAATCTTATTATAATACTAGATAACTAGATCTTTATATATATTAAAGCTAATATTATTAATTATATTAAAAATCCTCTTAAAAGCTAGCTTTTAGTAGTTAGTTAATATAGATTTTAGTTTAAAGCATATTTTCTTATTATAGCCACTTTTATAAGTATAGAAAAGATATTAGTAAAAAAGATTATTTATTTTGATATAACTTTTAACACTTAAATTTAGTAGCATTTTAAGGTATTTAACTGTCTTATTAATATTAGTAACTAATTAATTATAGATAGGTAATTTATAAGACATTTTAGCTATAACTATAATATAATAGTAATAATAATATAATATGGAATTAATTTTATTATTAACTTAGTATAAAAATAGTATAAAAGTAATATAAAAGTAAAGTATAAAAGTAGTATAAAAGTAGAGTATAAAGATAGTATAAAGGTAGAATATAAAATAGTATAAAAACTCTATAAAAGTAGTAATAAACTATTTAAAAAAAATTAAACTATAAAGTAAAAACATAATATATAAATATAAAAACTAAAAACCTTAAATTTTACACTTTTAATATATAGTATAAAAAAGTATAAAAATTTATAAAAAAGCTGTATAGTACTTATTAGTACTAATATTTAAAAGCTAAAACTTATAAAGCAAGTATTACCTTTTATCTATTTATTATATAAATAAAGTAAATTTTTTTACTTTTTTATTATTATTACTTTATTATTATATTTTATTAAATTTATTTTATTATAGTTATATTATGGTTATTAAATAACTTTTACTATTTAATATAGTTTTTTATATATTTATAATTTAAGTTATAAAGTTAACAAAATAATTAATATTTTATATTTTTTAATATAAAAAAACTTTAGATTATAAGTACTAATATAAGTAAACTAATTAATAATATAAGTTTTAATATAATATTTTAAGTTTTTTTATTAACTAAAATACTTTATATATTTAGTTAACAAATAATTAATTTTTTTTTACGTAAATCAAAAAAACCGTTTAGTAATATATTTAAACTTAAAATTAAAATTTTTAGTATTTTTTTTAGAATAGCAAAAAAAACTATTATATTAAAATAAAGCTATTATTTATATATTTTAAATTTTTTTTACATAAATTTATAAAGTTTTAGTTAATATTTTATTATTTTCTAGCAATTTTTTTTTAAAAAAACTAGCTTATAATAAAAAAATAAAAGTTTTATTTATATTATTAATTATTTTATTTACAATATTTAAAATCATACTAACTTTATACATTTATGTAATTTAAAAAATTTTAATAATAATTTTATACAAAAATTAATAATTTTAAACTTTAAAAGCTTTTTTTATAAAGTAACTTATATTAAATATTAAATATTTTAGTATAAAAATTTACTATATTTATATAATAATATATTAACTATTTAGTTAGCTATATTATATTTTATACTATACTTAATTAACTTTAAGTATAACGTATTTTATAAGTGAGCTGGTTAAACAAGCGAGCTAATTACTTTACCAAGAAATTACTAAAACCTTAATAACTTTATTAATTGTTAATACTTTTTAATAAAAATTTAAGATTTATAAAGCTATATACTTTACCTGGCCGGTATTAAATTTATAGTATAATTATATTATTAATTAATTTAATTACAATAATTAGAACAAGCTTTAACAAAAAGGTATATAGATAATATATTTTTCTTTAAACTTTAATAGAAATTTATAAAACTTTAATTATGTTTTCTTACATCTATAAATCAAGTTAATAAATTAGTAAATAGTTGTAGAAGTTAATACTTATCTAGATGTTAAAAATTGGGGACCGAAACTAGCTCTATATAATATAACTATTAAAATTAGACTAGTTATAACCTATTAACTATTTTAATATAAAAGTAAATAGTTTAAAATAAATAATAAAAATAGTTTTCATAAGCAAGTATAATAATTTAATAGAATAGAATTATTAAACCTATTTTTGCTATACCTTTGGTTTTAGTTAAGTAATTAAATTAATTAATAATATAATTATACTATAAATTTAATACCAGCTATGAAAAGTATATAGCTTTATAAATCCAAAATTTGTATTAAAATATATTAAGAATTGATAAAGTTATTAAGGTTTTAGTAATTTCTTAGTAAAGTGATCAGCTCGCTTATTTAACCAGCTCACTTATAAAATACGTTAGTATTTTTTTAAATATTTTTATAAAATAATAGTATATAATTACTAAAATTTACTTAAATAATATAAATAAATTACACTTTAATTGTTATATAAATTATATAAAAGTATTATATATTAATTAAAATTAGTAATTATTTTAATTAAAAGTATTAATATATATAGTAATTTTACATAAATTGTACATACTATAGTATATATATAACTAATAATAACTTTTTAGTATTATAATAAAATTTTAAAACTTAAATAATAATAATACTATAAAATTTTTTTTATTATATTATAAAATTTTTTTTTATAAATTAAAAGTAATGTATTTTATAAGTAAGTACTATATTTTAAAATTTACTAAAAAAAACCAAATATCCTTCTTTTAATATTTTAATAACTACTTAATAATAAATTCTTAAAATTAAAATTTAAGCTTTTATATATACATTATAGTTTTTATAAACGTTGTATGGAAATTAATTTAGTAGTTTTTAAAATATAGTAATTTAGCTTAATTTTAGACTCTAAATTCTAATATCTTAAAAACTACTAATTTAATTTCCATGTAGCTTTTATAGAGGCTGTAATATGTATATAAAAGCTTAAATTTCAATTTTTACAATTTATTATTAAGTAGTTATTAAGATATTAGAGAGGGATTTTTGGTTTTTTTAGTAAATTTTATGATATAGCACTTACTTATATACAGTACTTACTTATAAAATATGTTAAAAATAATAATATAAATATAATTTATAAATAAAAAAAGTCTTAAGTATTTAAAAATAAATATAGTATATAACTTATATAAAACTATAATAAATATTAATATGTATATAAAATATAATTTACTTAAAATTAAATTATGTTTTGTAGTTTTTAATATAACAGGTTTTTTATAATTTAAAAACAAATGTTAGTATTTTAAAATAAAAGGTAGACTAAAAACTAATAAAAAGTTTTAAAAATAAAATAAACAACATAAGTATTATTATTAGTATAATAACTTATTATATAAGTTATAATATTTATATATTATAGTTACATAAAGTTTTATATATAAGTTATATATTATACTTTTATATATATACTAAAAGTACTTTATAAAAGTTTAATTTTTTTTATATTAAATACTTATATTTTTGGGTAATTACTTGTATAAAATTACTAGTTATAATAATTAAGTTATACTTATTAGTAATTATATATAAATATAAGTAATAAAATATTATTTTAAAGTTATATAAAACAAAAAAAAATGGTTATAATTTTTTATTTTTTATAAAAGTTTATATATTAAAGTATTATAACTAGTAATTTTATATAAGTAATTATATAAAAGTATAAGTAGTAGTAAACTATATTTAAATTACTTTAATATTAAAAAAAAGTAAAATTGTTATAAAATGCTCTTTATATATATATAAAAGTATAGTATATAATTTTTTTTAAAAAAAATAAGTAACATACATATAAAACACTATATATAACTATAGTATATAAATATAGCATAAAAAAATTATTATATAAAGTAAGTATTAAAATTTAGTATATATGATTTTTTATAATATATAGTTATTAAAATAAGTAAAGTTTTATTACTTATTTAATATTTAATATATTATTATTTTTAAATTTTAATTTAAATAAACATAGCAAATATTAGCTTAAACTAAAATATTATTACTATTTAGTTAGTAAATTACAAAAATAACTATATTATTATTATAAATATAAAACTATAAAGTATTATATAAATATAAATACATTTAGTAAAAAATAATATAACTATTTATAATAAACATATAAAAAAATTAAAAAAATAAAAGTAATGTTACTTTACATGTATTTCATAAAATCAATTAGTTATAAAAAGTCTTTAAAAAAATAAGTAAAAGTATAAATATATATATTATATTCTATAAGTGAGCTGCACACCTAAGCGAGCTGCGCATCTTAGAATTCACCAAAATATCGAAATTTTCCACCTTAATATCTCAACAACCACTTAATGATAAATTCTAAAAATTGAAATTTGAGCTTTTATATATACATTACAGCTTTCATGAGAGTTGCATAAACATTGGTTGAGTAGTTTCTGAGATATAGCGATTTAGAAGCTAAAACGAAGCCAAATCGCTATATCTCAGAAACTACTCAACCAATGTTTATGCAACTCTCATGAAAGCTGTAATGTGTATATGAAAGCTCAAATTTCAATTTTTAGAATTTATCATTAAGTGGTTGTTGAGATATTAAGGTGGAAAATTTCGATATTTTAGTGAATTCTAAGATGCGCAGCTCGCTTGGGTGCGTAGCTCACTTATAGAATATAATAAAATATATAATATATAGTATATAATTATATTTTATTTTTAATAATAAGTTTAAAATTACTATATTAGTAATAAAAATAAGTAAATTTATTAATAATATATATTAAATATATAAATAATATATAAGTCATGTAAAAAAATTATATGAAAAAGTATTAGTTAAAACTTTAAAATATTAGTAACATAAAATACTTTAGTACTTTTTTAGTTTTTTTTAGTATAAAGTAACTAGAAATTATATATATAAAATATTTTTATTAGTTAATAAAAGTATAAAACTTTTAAGTACTATTTTAATAAATTTTCCTATACTTAATAATAAATAAAATATATAATACTAAACTTATATTATAAAAAATAGTAATAATTTTTTTAACTAATTATATGTTTATAAAATACTATTATAGTTAACTAAATAAAAATACTATATTTTAATAATTACTTAATATAAAAATAAAATAAAATAATTAATTAATAATTAGATATTAAAACTTTTTAATAAAAAATAATAAGTAGATAATTAGTTAGTTATTTAATAATTAAAAATATATAAGTTAAATTTTTATATACTTAAATAAAATATATAACTAAACTTTTATTAAATATTTTATTTTACTACACTATATTTATATTATATACATTATTATTTTTATATAAAAAATTAGGTTTATAGAATTTAATTATAATAAATTATTTACTTACTTAAATAAAAGCTATGTTTAAGTATATAAGTTATATTAGTTCTCTTTAAATTTAATAATATTAATTACTATTTTATAAAAAATTTAACTTTATACTTAATATAAACTAGTTTAATACTATTATTAATTACTATAAAATACTCTAAAATGTAGAATTATATAAAAAAACTAGTAATTTATACTTAAACAAGAATTATATTTACTATTTAAGTTTTTAAACAAAATTTTATTAAATAATATAAATAAAACTTTTTTATAATATTTAAAATAAAATATTTAAATTTAATCTTTAAATTTTTAAATTTTTACTTTTTTTTTTAACTATAAATACTCTAAATTCTTATAAATATTTATTTTTAAAAAGTACTATTTACTTTTATATATTGCTTTATGTACTAAAAAACTTTTAATTTATTATTTTAACTTTTTAAAAATACTACTTTATAAACAAAATTTTTGAAAAAGTTTAAAACTTTTTTTTAAGTACTAGCTTTTTAAAATAAATAAGTACTAAAAATACTTTATTAATAAAATTTATATTTAAATAGTATATAATTATTACTTTAAGTTATTAAATAATAAAATATACTAAAACTAATAACTACTAACTATTATATTTTTAATTAATAATTTTTGAAATTACATGTTAGTTAAAAATAGTATTATATATATTAAAAAAATAATTTAGTATATATATAATTATTTACTTTTAAACTACTTAATACTTATTTCGTAAATTATATATAAATTATTAAAGTCTATAATTAATTTTTTTAAAACTTAAGTAAATAAAAATAAAATAAAAGCTATAAACTTATAAAAATACTTTAAGTATTATAATATAAACTTAAAAAAAGTAGGCTAATTCAATATTTTAAGTTAAAAAAATAAATACTAACTAGTTTTACTAACTTACTTTTAGGTAAAATATGTTTTTATATAGTTTTTAATATAATACCTAAAAAGCTTAAGTTTATAAAACCTATAAAAAATAATTATACAAAATATATGTTTGTACCTATTAATATTTATAATTATAAAAAAAAGTTTTTAATACTAAAATAAGCTTTAAGCTTAATATAATCTATTTACTAATAATTATTATTATAAGTATATATAGTATAGAAAAGTAAAAAATAAAGTATATTATATAAAAAATATACTATATATAAAAGATAAAATATTTTAAGTTTATAAATAAAACTATAAATAAAAATTTTATTTTAATACTAGTTTCATACTTAAGGAAACTAGAGTATTAAATAGGAAAAAATAAGTTATAAAGTTTTTTAATATTATACTATAATAAAATTAAGAGTATTAAATTTATAAAAAAGGATTAAATTAAGTTTTTTTTAATTTTTTATTTTAATTTTTTATATATAAATATATATATTTAGAATTTTATTTTCAAATACTTACATTAAATATTACATATAAAAATAACTATTTTTTAAAAAAAATATAATTCTAATTTATAATTATTTATATTTATTTATATAACGTTCTTTTTAGTTTATTTTCTTAATTAAATTAGTTAATTATAGTTTAATTTTATTAATTAGTTAAACTAAAAAAGTTTAAGTTAATTAAATTAATTAATATAAAACTAAAAACTAAGTAGTTACTAAAATTAGTAATAATTTTTATATTTAAATTTTAAAAATAATAAGATTATTAATTTACTAAAATAGTACTAAAAACCTATTAATTTACTATTAGTATAAATAGTTATAATTTTTATATTTTATTATACTAATTTTTAAAAAACCTCTAAAAAAATTAATTAAATAAAAAAATAAAAAATAAATAAATATAAATAGTATTATCTAGAACTATGAAGTTATTTATAAAATATATATATATTATAATTATAAATAATACTATATAATATTTAATTTATTTTATTTTATAATTAAAGGTTTATTTTAATAGTAAAAACTTAAAAGTATTATTTATATAAATTATATAAGTAGTAAAGTTATAGTTTATTATTTTAACTTAATATTTATTATTATATTTTTTATTTATTTAAAATTATATTTTAATTTATTATATTAAATTAATCTATTAATAGTAATATATTTATATTAAGTATATTAAAATTTTAAATAAGTAGGTTTTTTTAAAATAATATCTTTATTTAAAAAATAATAAAATAACTATTTACTTAATATATTATAAAAGAAAACTTAAAGTGTATATAAAATTGCACTATTATAAAACAAAATCTATAATAAAAGTAAATAAATAGTTGTTTTTTATAGTAAACTAAATTAATATAACAACTTAAAGTAAATATTATTAAGTAAATAACTTTTCATATAAGAGTTTACTTATATTATATAAAATATATATATATGTATTTAAATTTTAGTTAAAATTATACTTAATAATATACACAAAAATAAAAATATTTAAAGTATGAATTAAGTGTTTAGTTAATATAATAAATTTAGTAAAAAAAGTTTCTAAATTTATTAAACTAAGAAAGAATATTTTTTTTTAAATACTATATAAGTAACTATAGTTTTACATATATATATATATATTTAACTATAGAACTTTAATTTAATGTTAAGTAATTTATAATATTATATATTTAATTTTAACTACTTTTTTGGAAATGCTTTAACTAGTTTTTATTTAAATTTACTAAATTTTTTACTATATATTATAGCTATAATAATAAAGTTAATAATATAGTTTAAATTTTAAATTTATTACTTTTTAAATAAGTAAAAACTAAAAAAGTTATTAAAGCTATTAATAAATTAACTTACTTACTTTACTAGTTATAATAAGTAGTATAAAAATAAAGATTATATTAATATAATTATAGTTACTAAGTAATGTTATAGTAAACACATTAAAGTTAAATAAAAGAAAAGAGAAAAAACTTGCTAGTAAGTAGAAATTAATATACTATTAAGTAAAATAAAATAACTAGTTTTAATATATATTAACTATAATAGTAATAACTTTATAATGCTTAATAAACTTTTATTTATATTACATTATTTATTAAATAGTAGTAGTATTTTATTATAATTTTAAAAAAAGCTATTTTTAAGTTTTAAATTTACTTTTTTTAAATATTTTAATAATAATTAATTACTAGCTTTTAATTATTAAACAGTTTTTATTTTAAAGTATTATTAATTATTTATTAAATTTCTAAAATTTATTATTAAATAGTTGTTAAAATATTTAAGTGTAAAATCTTAATTTTTTAGTAAGTTTTAAAGTTTACTTACTTATTAAATATATTATACTTATAACACTTATTATTTTATTTATACTTAGTAGTGGTTTTAAACTTAATATAACTACTAATTTTAATATAATAATTTGTAAATCATAACTTTACTACATATTTTTATAAATAATGTAATATAATAATTAATTTTAGTAAATATATAAAGTTTATAAGTAGCTAATATAATATATATAAATTTTTTTTATAAAATTTATAGTATTATAAAAACTATTAAACTTTCTATTTTTTGGCAACTTTTTAAGTAGTAGTAAATTTTTTTATTTATATTTATAATTTTTTTAGTATATAGAAGTTTTATATTTTTTATATAAACTACTTCTTTTTTTTAAATATCTCTTTTTTTTAGCATTTATTTTATTTTTTAGTAACTATATTAAGTTTTTTAAAAAAGATTTTAACTATTATATATATAGTTATATTTATAACTTTACTTTTTATAAGTTTTATAATATAATAAATAAAAATACTAAATTTACTAGTTTTAAAGTTAATTTTATAAAAAATGTTTTTTAAATAATACTTAATTACTTTTAGTGTGTAAAGTGTTAGTAGTATAAAAATAATAAAAATAAATATTTAAAGAAAAGTAGTTAGTTAATTAATATTCTTTAATTTTAAGAAAATAATTTTAAAATTTAATAGTTAAAAACTAGCTTTTTACTACACTGATTACATTATTTGTTTTTTAAAAACTTTTTTTTAAATATACTTAATATAGTAAAAAATATACTTTATTATAGTTAATATAACTATTATAAGTAGCTAGTTTTACTTTTTATTTATAATAGTATTTTAATAGCTAAAATACTAAAATATTAAAAAAAAATTTTAACGATAATAAAAAAAACTAACTAAAATTATACTTTTTTACTAATAAAAGTTAATAAATGTATATATAAAATAAAAACTATACCTATTAAAAAAAAGAATTTAAAAAAAGATTTAGTACTACTAACTTATAAATTTATTAAAATACTAAATAAAATTAAAAGTTAATTAGTTATTTATGTATTTAAAGTTAAAAATACTTAATAAAGTCTTAAAATTAAAATAAGTCTTTATAATATATTAAAAATAGATACTTTTACTTTTAAAAATATAAAAAAGGAAATTTTTTTTAAAAATATTAATAAACTTTTTTAGTATAATAAAATTATAATTTATTTTTAAAAAACTTTTAGTACTTTTAATAAATTATATTATAACTACATATTAACTACTTTTAACACTTATTTAAAACTTAGTTTATTAAGGTTTTATATATTTATTAAGTTAATTTTTAGGTTTTTTATAAACATACTTTATTTTTAAAAAAAATATTAAAAGCTTTTTATTTTTATAAATCTATGTAGTTTATATTTTGGACTTTTTACTTTATTTTTCTAATATAAGAATTAATGTTAAAGTAGTATAAAAAAGGTTATAATTAAAAAGCGTAAAAATTATATTATTAATATTTAAATTTATTTAGTAATATTATATTATATAAAAACTAAAAAAAGTAGCTAATTTTGTTAAAACACTTAATATATAATTTAAGAGTAGTATTTTAGTCTTTTATTAAATGTTAGTTAGTTTTTAAATATATACTTTTTAAAACTCTACTTTTAATATATTTTTTAACTTATAATAATTTACTTTAAAAAAATGTAATAACTTTCTAAAATTTTAATATTAATTAAAAAAATTGACTTTTAGAGTTTTATTAATATTTTTTTAGCTTTATACTATAAACTTATAACTATATTAATATAAATTAATTATAAATTAATTATAAAAAAATTATAAAAAAATTGTTATATTAAAATTAAAAGTTATATTAAGCTTAAAATTACTACTAAGTATAAATTAAATAGCAGTTACTATATATATAGTTTAATTAAAATAAAGCAACTTAAGTTATATAAAAACGTAAAAAGAAATGAGAAATAAAATAAAGAAATTAATAACCTTTTAAGTAAAAAAGGTATTTAGGAAATTTCATAATATTATAATTTATATTTAAAATTTTATTAGTTATATAAAAAAGTTTAAAAATATAGTAGAAAAATAATTTTACTTAATATTTATATAAAATAAAATAACTATTATTATATACTAATTATAGCTAATTAAAAAGTAGACGCTATTAATATTTATATAAAAAACGATTTTACTATATTTTAAGTAAAGTAATTTTCTTTAAATAACTAAAATTAACTCTATAAATTTAGAAACTTTTTTAACTATTTTATTACCTAATTTTAAAAACTTGAAAAAAAATTATTAAGTGTAATTCCTTTATAATAAATATTTATATATAGTACTTTAAATACTTTATTTTAATTAAATATTTAATAAAAAGCATAAAATATTTCTAATAAGTATTATAATAAAATAAATAACTTACTTTTTAATATTACTTATTTAATTTTATATGTAAACTACATTATAAAATATATGTATATAAACTACAAAATAAAGTAGTAATAAAAGTTTTGTTAAAAATATATATAACATTTAATAATTAAACTATAAAAATAGTAAAAAAGCTTTTTATAAAATACACATAAACTACTTTAATAAAAAAAAGTAAAATTAATAAGTTCTTAATTTTATTACTTTAGTTATTAAATAAATATATTAAAGTTAAAATTTAAAACACATTACATTAAACTCTACAAAAATTTAAAATTATTAAAAATATAAATTAAATTTTTTGTACTAAATATTATAAAACTAAATATAACTATTTTTTAATACTTTAAAAAGCTATATAGTTTTAACTTAAAATACTAATAATTATAATATAGGCCTTATATAATTAACATTATTAAGTAACTAATTATATATTAAATTAATAAAAAGGTTTTTAAAAATAATATATTAAATTTTATAAAAAAAATATAGCTCTTTAAAAAGTAGTAATAAAAACGTTTTTTTCATAAATTTTTAAATATACTTAACTTTATTTACACAATTTAGTAATATATCTTAATTTAAGATATTTAGCTAAAAAATACTAAGTAATTATGTAAAAAAAAATTAATAAAAAAATATTTAAGGTTTTGTTAATTGTTAAGCTTGTATTTATTTACTAAAAAAATTTTTATGTAGCTTTTAAGTAGGCTTTAAAATTACCTTATTAATTAACTTATATATTTAATATTATATTAAGAAATATAGAAAGAAAACTATTTTACGTTGTATAAAAAAATTTAAGGTAAAAAAGCTTATAATACTTTTATAAATAAAAGGTAATAAACTTATAGTAATAAATTAAATAGTAACTACTAACTATATTTATATTTCAAAGCTATTAAGGAATGTAATTTAAAAACTTAAAAGTAAAAAAAATTTAGTTAATTTAATAAAATATATAAAATAATTTTTATTTTTAAATATATTTTATGTTTGTACAAAGCAATACTTAAAGACTTTATTAATATTAATTATAATAAGCTAAATGTACTAGAAAATTACTAAAAGTATAATATTAATACTACTTAAAAGAAGCTTTGAAAGTACTACTTAAAGCTTAATAAAATACTAGTTTACTATACTACAGCTATTTTTTATTTGTACTATAAGTTCTATTATAATAACTTTTAGCAGAAACACTAGGTTTAGTTTGATAATAATAAAGTAGCTTTTATAAAGCTTTAGGCTACATATAAAGGTAATTTAAATTCAACGACTTCCTTAAAGAAAAAGGTAGCACTTTCTAATATACAAAGCAAATTAAGCAGCTCGTGAATTCCCAAAAGAGCTTTATTAACAATAGAGACCTTAATAAGTTTGCGTGCTAGACAAGAGATAAGCCAAATCTACCCTAAAACCACCCATATTTAATTAATCCGTTTGCCTATTAGATGTTGCTACATACAACTTACCTCTAGCTCTTAAAGATGGTCCTTAACATTCTATTAATTCCAGCCTTAAGCTGCGATTGCGAGCGCATGTTTTCAGAGCCTGGCGATATGCTGGAGCCACAGCGGAGGAAGCTATCTGCACATCTAATTGTAGCAATTCAATGTGTATGGGTGTGGAGGAAGCACGGATTTAGGTGTATGTACATCCGCAAAGCTTATGTTACATGTAACTAACAACTACAGGGCCCAATGAGATTGTACTACCCCTAGAGCTATCAGACGACGCTCTTAATACACTATACAGGCTTGCTGAGTGGGATTCAGAGGACTTGGAGCTGTAAACAACCTCTAGGCAAAACCTTGGCCAAAAAAAGTGTATTAGTAAGCAACATGCAATCAATCAATCAATTTTCAATCCAATTTGACCCTACGAGGCCTATCAATCAATCAATCCAATTTACGACTGCAGAAAATAGCAATCAATTCAATCCAAGGGGGTATTGATTGATTGTTAGCAAGTCTGAGAATAAGTCGAAGAATATTTTCAAATCTGAATAATCTCCGCTGCAAGAGGTTCAATTATGAGTCTCATAGAAGGTTTCGACGAGATCTTTGCTACTGGATGAGAGGTAAGCCTGTCGCATGAATGAGCGAAGCATTGATGTCGCGTTTCGAAACCAGCTTGCTCTTTACACAATGCAGGCTCGATAATGGGCACAACGTTGGCAGCGGGATCATCTACTTTGGAACCAGGATTCGTTGTACGAGTGCTGAATTCATTTGCATTGTGTACTTGATATGCGGTCGCACTCGACGGCCTAAGTGCGCTCGTGGATGGAGGAATGACTGGCTGGGTGATGGCTGGGGGAACTGCCTCCTTGGTTGGCTTAGACTTCTTCGACTTCTTCCTCTTTTTGGATTTCTTAGGCTTCGCCAACCCGACTGAAGATTCCGAGTAAGGGCCCGACTCTGTATCCAATGGAGCATTTGGTGTCCCAAGTGGAGCTAGACGGCAACGGCTGCCAATCGTCGCGTGTTCTGGTTGTGGATGTGCTTAATGAATGTAACGAGGATATTAACATATAGATCATTGTACAGCTATTGGTTGAAACTCAATCGATAGGGCTACGTCAATTGCGAGTGTTTCTGCCGGGCAGGCCTAACATACCAATTCGATGTGGATTCTACCGAATACTAGATACAGAGCACTAAGACTTTGTGCCGCATAATATATCACCGGCAATCGTCAACCACCATATCTCCATTTTCCCAGAGTATAATCTCATATTATTGGACAGGGACGTTGTCTAGATACAGACTGGCCCGGCGGAGAGATCGTTGCGCGTTTAGTCCGGAATGCAAGTGGTCTCTTTATTTGGGCCGCAACTACTTGTCTGTTCATCCGTAAAGGGAAACGATTTGCGGCCCGAAGGCTAGATACGATAATTAACGGCGGTAGCGGCGCTGCCGCGGCCCCGGAGTAGCATCCCAAAGAGATATATAACGGTGCTCAAGCACTCGATCTATCCCACCCACAAGGACGAGGAGGGAGAATACCAGTATAGATCGCTAAGGTATGCTCTCGGAAGCGTAGTGGTCATGTTATCTCCCCTTTCTGTTAGTCCTTTAAGCAGACTTCTCCATCCCCTTAAACAGGACGCCAACCTGACACTAGAGGACCTGCATGCTACCCTGGATATCCTAGATGACTAAATCTACCCTTTTCGCCTCCAGTATCCTTCATTTCCCGACTTCCTCCTTTTATCGAGAGAGGTATAAGGATTCAAAGTTATTGGTTGACAAGAAGCAAGCCTATTTTTGAGCGAGCAGGTGGGAAATTGAGAAGCATTCCAATGAATTAAGTGCGCGAACAAACTACTCTACATAAATAACTAGGAAATAAGCTCTAGAAGCAATTGGTAAGCTATATAAGAATTAACAAAAGAAAAAATATAAATAAAAAAATTGTAATAGAGTTGCTTAGTAACATTATTAAATATTAGCTAATAATTATATATAGTATATATTACACTTTTTTAAATAAAGTATTTATAATATTAATGTTTTTTAATTACATATTATTACAACTAGTAATTTTATATAGGTAATTACAAATATTGGTAAACAAAAGTAGACTATTTTAAACCTAATTTAGTATTAAAAAAAAGAAAAAAAAAAGTAATTAAGCTTTTACAAAGTAACCTTAAAGTACTAGTAAAAAAGTATTATATAAAGTTATAAAACTATAGTAAGTAATAGTATTATATATAAATATATTATATAATAAATTATTATACATATTGCTAATATATAATATATTTTAGTAAAATAGTATTTTTTTTAAAAAAAATAGTATATACTTTTATGTTAAACTTAATAGTTTTAAAAAAAATTATAATTAGTTTTAAAATAATAACTAAATATAATAATTTTTAAAAGTCTATTTAATATTTTTATTTATAGCTACTAAACTTAATATAATATTTTTAATAAAATTTATATTATTTTTTTTAGAATATATTACTTTTATAAGCTAATATAACGTAATTAACTAAGTATTTATTTATAATATAAACTTTTTTTTTCCTATTTTTTAATAAGTTTATTTAAGTACTTTTTAAACTTTTATTTAATAAATAGTATTTAAGTACTAGTTTTTATAATTATGTATAACGTTTTTCACAAGTGAGTGAGCTATACAAGTGAGTGAGCCACTTTTACCAAAAATTACCTTTTCTTTAATAACTTAACGGAAACTTGATATTATTTAACAAAAATTTAAAATTAGTATTTAAGATATTGAATGCAACTGATGTTAACTTTGCATTATAATTATATTACGTAATTATGAGTTATTAAGCTTAGAATCTACACTACTTTAAAATAATGTTCAGCTATTTATATTTATAATATTACTTAATAATAAATAATAAAAACTTAAATACAAGATATTAGTACTTAAATTTATAATATATTACAATTTTAAAGCTATAGTATTAGTAGTTTTTAAGATATTAAAAAGTAGGTGCTAAAATTTCCTCTTACCTAAAGATCTTAAAAACCTACTTATTCTATTACTATAAAAGCATAATATAGTCTAAATTATATGTAAAATAGCTTAAGTTTAATATCTATAGTTTCTTATTTAATATTAAATTATTAATAGCTAAAAACTAAATTTTTAAAGGGCAAATTCTAAGCTTAATAACTTATAATAACGTAAGACTATTAGAATGCAAATTTAATATTAAGTGTATTTAATATCTAAAAAGCTGATTTTAAATTTTAGCTAAATAATATTACGTTTTCGTAAAATTATTAAAGAAAAGGAAATTCTTAGTAAAAGTAGCTTACTTGCTTGTATAGCTTACTTGCTTATAAAAAACGTTATAATTAAATATATAAATACTTTTTTTTAAGTTTTTATATATTATATTTATAAAGTAACTTTTATGTATTTGTTTTTAACTTTATATTAAAAAAGTAGCTAATTTAAAAAACTAAAACTTTTTGTTTTATATTTAGTTTTTAATTTTAAATATTATTAAATATTAGTTTATAACTTTAAATATAAAAATATAAAATTACTTTTTATATACTAGTTAAAGTTTTTTTAAATACTTACTTTAAAAATTATAAATTATAAAAATATTAGTAGTAAACAAGTTTTAATTAAAAGTTATAAAAATCTTTTAATAATAACTTATATTTAAATAATTATTAATTAATAAAAAACTGTAATAATAAAATTTTACTAAATAAAATTAAAAGTATATTTATATAAAAAGCTTGTAAGTTTATAGTATATAAAGTTTAAAATATTACTTAAGCTTTTTTTATTTAAATATTTATAAACTTTTAATATATTAATAAAATATTAATTAATTAAATAAAGAGTTATATTTAATATCAAACTATATTACTATTTAATTAATATTATATAAGTTATTTATATACTTGAAAATACGTTTATATACTATTTTATTATAAATAAAAAATAAAAAATGAAATTTAGTTTCTAATATTTAAAAATTTATATAGTTTTTAAAATTATATTATATATATTAAATTTATTATTATTATTATTATTATAACTTATTTTATTATAACCTTATAACTGTTTAGTTACTAGTTAAATTAGTACTAATAAATAAATAATTTTTAACTTAGTTAATAGTAATATTAAAATATTATAATTAACTAAAGTTAGTTAAATAATTTTAAACATATATAACTACTAGAAAATTAAATTTAAAATATAAATAACAATTTTTTATTTAAAAGAAAATAATTCTAATAATTCTAATTTTATTTATATATAATTTTAGCTGTATACCTATATTTAAAACTTTATTTAAAATATTGTGCTTATAAATTTAAAAATATATTATAATATAATTTATAAGTAAGCTACGCATATAAGTAAACTGCGTATTTCAAAATTTACTAAAAAATCAAAATTTTCTATCTTTATATTTTAATAACCACTTAATAATAAATTCAGAAAATTGAAAATTAAGCTTTTCTATATGCATTACACTATTTCCAAAGATTGCATGAAAATTAGTTAAGTAGTTTTTAAAATATAATAGTTTAAAAGCTAAAATTATACTATATTACTATATGTTAAAAACTACTTTACTAATTTTCATACAACTTTTAGAAACGCTATAATGTATATAAAAAAGCTTAAATTTTAATTTTAGAATTTATTATTAAGTGGTTATTAAGATATGAAGGTAGAAAATTTCGATTTTTTAGTAATTATTAATATATATAGCTTACTTATATGTATAGCTTATTTATAAAATACGTTAATACTAAAATATTAAAATAAGCTTTAATAACTAATATATAAATTTAATAAACTAATTTATATTAAAAACTTAGTAAATAAATACTTAGTTATTAATTCATTAAAATAATAGTAAGTAAAAGTAAATAAAAATAAACGTTATTTAAAGTAAATATATTAAACTTATTTATGTTTAAATAAAAAGTGTTAATATTTTATAAAATATTAAAACTTAAATTAAGTATAGTTTTAAATAATTAAAAACTTTTTATTTTTTATTATAGTAATAACTTAAAAACTATTTATAAATTATTTAACAAATTTGTAACAAAAATATAAAAATATAACTATGTTAATAATATATTTAAAATTTATAAATATAAAAATTAGAAAATTCTTTATTATTAAAATTAAAAAAAATATTAGTAAATTAATAGCTTTATATAAATTTTTAAAAAAATTTATAATTTAATTAAATAGAGTTAAAATATTATTTTTAAATAATATTTAAAAAAAAATTATTAAAAAAAATAACTTAAAAAATTTAAATTATAAACTTTTCTATTTATAAGTAAACTTAAAATTTAATAACAAAAATAAATATAAATTACTATTACTATTAAACTAATTTTAAATAGTAAAAAGTTTTAATAAAGTCTTTTATTAAAATAATATTAACTTTAGTTATATTTATTTTACAAGTTAAATTTAAAGTATATTAATATATAACTAAAATAAAATAATATACTTAATACTTTAAACTATAACTTAATTTTAATTATTTATAATTTATAAAACTAAGATTTAAAATTTATATTTTAAATAAAAGCTATAAATAATAATATAATATTAAATTATTAAATTAAAAATTTTTTTTTATTATTACTTACTAAATAATATACATAAAAGTTAAAAAAAAATTAGAACTTATAATAGTTTTAAATACATTTTTTAAATTATTTTTAAAAAAAAAATTAATAAAAAAAGGTTTTATAAAAGTATATTAAAATTAAGCTATTACCTATTTAAAAGCTAAGTTATAGTAATAATTTTAATTTAACTTTAATAGTATTTAATTAAAATTAATTTTTAAAAAAAAAACTTATATTTTAAATTTTTAACTACTTAAAATAATGCATACTATAAGTAAGTAAACTATTTAAGTAAAACTACTTTTATTAAAAAAGTACCTTTTTTTAATAACTTTATAAAAACTTAATATTATTTAATAAAATTTTAAAATTAGGATTTTTATTATTATATATTCTTAAAATTACATTTGCATTGAAATAGAATTTTGTAAAACTAAGTTATTAAAATTTAAAATTAGTTTACTTTAAAAAATGTTTTTAGCTATTTATATTTATAATATTACTTAATAACAAATTATTAAATTTTAAATATAAGTTATTTAAATATAAAACTATAATATATTACAATTTTAAAACTATAGTTTTAGAAATTTATAAAATTTTAGAAAGTAGAAAATAAAACTTATTTTACTTAAAACTTTTAAAAATATATAATTTTTATAACTATTATAGTAGAGGAATCTACTACATTAATTAAAAATAAAGTTTAATTAGTTTAAAAAGAGTTTTTTTAAAAAAAGTAAGTAAACTTTATTTAAAAAAAAACTTAATAATTTATTTAATAACATTTATTTCAATTCTTTGGAATAAAATAGTTTAAGTAACTATTTTATTTTATTTATTTATATTAAGTAAAACTATTAGAGTAATATAATACTTCCTTTACTTTACTATACTATAAGAGCTTTATATAAAGTAAATTATATATAAAATAACTTATATTTTAATTTTTATAATTTATTATTAAGTAATATTATAAATATAAATAGCAAAAAAGTATTTTAAAGTAAACTAAATTTTAAGCTTAATAATTTAGTATTACGTAATTCTATTTCTATAGAAACTTGATTTTACGTATACATAATAGTAGAAAAGCTAATTTAAAAATTTTATTAAATAATGTTAAGTTTTTATAAAGTTATTAAAAAAAAGTAATTTTTTAGTAAAAGTAGTTTAGTTAACTTAATAGTCTGCTTGCTTATAAAATACATTAGTATATATAAAACTTTTATAATTACGCAGTTAATATAAATATTTATAAATACTTTTTTTAACAAAAACTTTTATTTAAAAACATAATATAAAAGTTTTAAAACATATTTAAAAATCTTGTATTAATCTTTAAAAAATTAAATTTATTAGAAATTTAATTATTTCTAAAAAACATACTATACATATTTAGTAGTGAAATTTTTTTTTAAACTTTAAAGTATAATTATATAATAATTATATTATATAAAGTAAAATCTTTTTAATTTTTTTTTAAAAATATATTAATATTTTATTTAAAAAAAATTTAGTTAAATAGAAACTAATACATAGTATAAAAAACTTTATTTTAATTAATATAAATTTAATTCTATTATAGTTAAAATCTATTATGTATTTTTATTTATAAATAAAGTACTAAACTTTTTTTAAGTTTAAATTTTTATACATCTTAACTTTTATAAAACTTATTATAAATATTAAAAGTCTTTTATTATATTTTTAATATAATTACTACTTTTATAATCTTTTAATTTTATATTTAATAAGTAGTTGAAAAAAATTTATATTATATTTATATAACTTATTATAATAATATTATAATTTGCGTTAAAAAATATTATTATAAACAGTATATGTACTAAATATTAAAAAGAATTAAATAACTAAAATTTATATATTAAACTACTTAAATATATTTTTAATATTAAGTAAATTAAATTTTTAAATTTTATTATAATTCTTAAAAGTATTATAATAATTATTTTTTATATATTTAAATTTATAAACTTTTATTATTATTTTTATGGTTATTTTAATTTTATATATTTATAAGTTAATTATATAATAATTTTATTATAATTACGCTTTAATTAAAACTTTTATAAATATAATAAAAAAAGTAAACTAAATAGTACTTTAAATAGTTTTAATTTAAAAATATATAGTAAGATTTTTAAGCATTATATTGAAATTTTATAAAAGCTTTTTAATTATAACTTTTTAAACTTAATTTACTGTTAATAGTTTTATATATATATATTACTTTAAATAAATATTTTTCTTAATTTTTATAAAAAAAGCAATAAAGTTAGTTATATTAAAAAGTAGTTATATACTAAAATTAGAAATTTAATAATTAGAAATTTAATATTATATATATATTATAATTATTTCTATTTACCGCCTGATTCGGTCCTTCTAATGGGTCTATATAGGCTAATTCCTTTTATAAAAAAAACTTACTAATAAGAAAATTTATTAACGTGCTATACTAGAGAGATACTAGTGCTTTATTATTATAATACTTTTTCTCTACCTTCTTACTTTTTATATGCTCTATATTTTTAGCTATTATGTTTATATTTTATAAATAATCTTATCTTTCTCTTTTCCTTCTACCTTTTTTTTCTATCTCCTACTAATTGTCTATGCTCTGGAATGGGCGGGGGTTGTGTATTTTCTTAATATTAATTACTTTTACTATTTAGAACTAAGTAAGTAATTTTGATTTTATGAACTATTTTACTACTACTTAAGTACTATCTCTCTAGCTTAGTATTTTTTATAGTTATTTTAATAGGAATAATACTATTAGTTTAGCTCTTTCTAGTCTAAAGTAATAAAAAAGAATATAGCGTATAGTCTACACTAACTAGCTATAATTATACTATAAGAATTTATTTAGGACTCCTATTTTTACTAGCTAGGTGTTAAGGCTAAGGACTTCTATGCATAATAAGAATAGAGTAATAGCTTCTATCTTTAAAAGTTCTTTATAGAATAGAATTATAGATATTTCTTATAAAATATACTAAGTAAATACTATCTATTCTTTTACTACGCTTTACTATTAGTATTACTACTTTATATTTATCTACTTTAAGATAAGAGTAACTATGCGCTAGTGATATTAATAGCTATTAATATAATATACTTATATTTTATCTATATAACTTTATCCCTGTTAGTGTTAGTGGCTTCTAGAGATTTCTCTTATAATATAGGCCTAGACTTCTTTCTTATATTCTTTTACCTAGTTTTAAAGCTTTTCTAGTGGAGTTAGTAGTTATATTATAATTCACTATTAACTCACTAGCAATATCCAAATGTCGTCAAGGATATTATATATATAATATAAAGTTTTAGGTACTGTTAATAGTTTTAAATACTAAAATTTTTATTTTAAATATTTTATATTCTTAGTTAAAATATTTTTAAATTATTATAAATTATAATATTTTATAATAATTAAAAAGTCAATAAATTATAAAATATAGTAAAAAATGTATTTAATTTAACTCTAAAATTAAATTTACGTAAAAAATAATTTTTTAATAACTTAATTATATAATACTTTCAACTTTTTAAAATAAACTTTAATTATTAAAATTATATATATTAACTGCTTTAATATTTACTAAAATTTAAATAGTATTAAATAGTTAACACAAAACTAATTAAAAATAGGTTAATAAAATACTAGTTAATAATATTTTATTTTTAATAACTTAACTTTTAATATTTACATAAAAAACTTTAATTTTAAAAATTTATTTAAAATTTTCTACATTATTTATATTTTTTTTTTATTAATTATAAGTTAGTTACTTTATAACTTTTTTAGTTTATATATTTAAAGTAATATAAAATAAAAACACTTTTATATTAAATACTTTAAAATGTTTATTACACTATATTTAAAAAAAAATTAAAAGTAAAATGTTATTTACTTAAATACTATTTAATTAGTAAAATAATAATAAGTAAGTATACTATTTAAGTTAGTTTTAAAAATTTTTTATTAATTTTATAAACTTATATTATAAATATAATTTAATTTAAATTTTATATAAATATATTTTATAGTAAAATATTTTTAAGAAAATTATTATAATTTACTAAATAATAATAACTTAGTAAAAGTGTAAAAAAATACTTTTAATTAAAACTAAACATAAATATAAAAGTATATATTTATATTTATAAAATTTATTAAATTAATAAAATTTATAAATATAAACTATAAATATTTTTTAAATTTATATTTTTACTTCTAAATTTATAAACTTATTATTTTAAAATTTTATTACTAATTTTTACAACTTACAAATTAACATAAAATATTTTAAAGTATAAAAAAAAATTATTTTAAAGTTTAATAAAATTTTAAATTACTACTAATTAAAAGTATTAAATTTTTTATAAATTTTTTATAAAAAAGTTAATAAATTTATATTACTAAGTAAAAACAAATTTATTTACTAATATAGTTATTAAAAATTATAAAAGTTTATTAAAATTATTTTAAAAGTATAAAGTAGTATAATATAATAAAAATTATAAAAATTTTTATTTTGTTATTAAATAATATATTATTTATAATTAAAAAAAAATTTATAAAAAGTAAAATATATTTTATTTAAATATATTTTATTTTATATAAACTTTAGTTTTAAATTTTTTAAATATAATTATATGCTTTTATAATTTATATTTATTAATATATAAAATTAATTTAATTTACTTTTAAAAAAGTTTTAAATTTAATTTAATTAAATACTTTAATATAAAATATGCTTTATTGTAAAGTTACTTATAAATACTTATAAATTTAAAATTAAATAATAAAAATAATTAATAAAATAATTTTATATAAAAGTAAAAATATTATTAAAATAATTTTATTATAACTTTTAAAAACTATTAACTTAGTAACGTTTTTTATATAGTAAAAAGAAAAAGCTTAATATTTACATTACTTTTTTATTTAAAAAATGAAAATAGTAGTTATATACTTTTATATACTATAAAAACAAATAAACTAAATAATAATAATAATAATAATAATAATAATAATAATAATAATAATAAAATAAAATTTTATAAACGTATTTTTATAAACAATAAATTTATACTATTTTTAGTTTATAATATTATAAAATTTATATATACTAATAATTAAGTATTTAATACTTATTTTCTATTATAATAATATTATATATGTACTTAAAATCTAAATTTTTTAAAAATTCTTAACATTTTTAATTAATTAAAAAATTGTATAATAAACTAATTTTATTATTAGTTAAACTTTTTATTTACATAAACACTAATAAATAAGTAAACAAAAATAGTAAATAAAAATAATTAATAATACTAAGTTTATACTAGTATTATTATAGTTTTATGTATTTTAGTATTTTTATTAATTATAATATTTATAAAATTATATTAACTACAATTACTATACTATTTTTTACGTAAATATTAGTATATAACTATATTTAAAATAGTAAAAAAAAATTATTTTATAACAAGTAAAACTATATTTATAAAGAGTATAATATATATAAAAATATTAATTTAAATATGTTTAACTTTAAAACTCTATTTAATATATTATTTAACTTTTTTAAAATACTTAATTTTATATATAATAATAATAATACATTTATTAACTTATTTATAGTTATTATTTTAAATAGTAGTTTTTTATTTTTTAGTAAATTATATTAAAGATTTTAAATATAATTTATTAAATATAATAATTACAAACATTAAAAATATAATACTATAAAAGTTCTAACTATGTAATATTAGTTAATACTTATAAACAACTTAAGAATATATTAATAATATATGAAAAGTAAAGTAAAAAATTGTTTAATTTATATAACATATAGTAATTATTACTTATAAAATTATACTACTTTTTTTATAATTTTAAAAATTGTTTATAAAATTATTAAAATAGTTTTAGTATTTTTTATATATAAGTAGTAGCTATTATTTTAAATAAGTAAAATATTTAAATTTTACTAAAAGTTTTAATAAGTAAAGTAACAAAAAAAATATTATAAAGCTTAAAATATTAATATTAAAAAAGTAGTAAAAAAAGTAAAATTTAAATATAAAATTATATATTTAATAAAATATAATTTAATTTAATTTTTTAATTAACTATTTATAATTATTATAATTACAAAATAAAGCTAGTACAAAATTTTAATATATTTTAAGTTAACTTTATTACTTTTTAAAAATAGAACTTTAAATTATAATAATTATATAATTTATTTAAAATAAGTATATTTTAAATAATTATAAAGTTATAATTAATAATAACTAGCTACTTTATTATTAAATACTATTTTAATATATAGTAGTAAAAAATAAGCTAAAATATTTATAATAATAAGTCATAGTTTTTTTAATTATATAATTTTTATAATTAATATATTTAAGCTTTTGTTACTAGAGTAAACTTTTATTTATAAAATAAAAACTATAAACTACTAAGTAGTATTACTTAAAGTTATAAAATATATATATACTATAAACTATTTAATAGTTATATAAAATAATATTAATATTTTTTTATTTAGTTTTTGTTTAAAAAGTTTTAAAAGTTTAATATAATAAAATATAAAAATTATATATACTTATACTAATAGTAAATTAATAAGCTTTTATTACTTATATACTAAAAAGTTAATGTAAGTAACTACTTTTAAAAAAAAAACCACTAATGAAATTAAACAATTTTTTTTAAAAAAAAAGTAATATAAAAAGCATTTTCTTTAGTATTTTTTAGCTAATTTATTTAAATACTTTTTAAGCTTTTATTAAATAGTTAGTATTAACGTACTAGGTTATATAATTATATATATAATTAAGTATAAAAATATTTTTTAACTTTATAAAAAAATTTAAAAAGTTGTTATTTTTTAATTTATTTTATACTTTTTATTAGTTTTCTATACTTTTTATTTATAAAGATTTTTTTTTATATTTATATTATATAATTAATTATAATTAAGAAAACTTTAGTAATAATAGTTAAAAAAATATATAATTTTAATATTATTATTAATATTTTTAATAAGGATTTTAAAATAAAAAAAAGTATACTAAATTTTAAAAATAGTATAATTACTATATTAAAAAAGTAAAGCATAATGCTACTTAAATATAAAAATAACAAAATTATTAATAAGTTTATTTTTATACTTTAAAAAGTATAATAAGTTATATAATTTTTATTAAATTATATTAAATATAAAAATTAAATATAAAAATTAAAATTTCCAATTTAGTATAATACAGTAAATAATTAAAATTAAAGTCTTTTAAAATAGAAAATATTTTACTTTTAACAAGTAGCTAGTTTAAATTAATACAAAAATATAAAATTATAAACTAAATTTAATTATATAACATTTTGTTATAATAATAAATTATTTTATAAAAATTTTAATTATGATATTAAAACTAAACTATATACTATAAATTATAGAAAAAAAAATTAATTTAAATAATAAAGTAAACGTTATAAATAAATTTAAGTAAGCTTTTATAATAACTAATTTTTAAAAATAAAGTACTTACTATTTAAATATGTAAAATTATAAATAATAAACATTTTTATATTCAATTTATAGTTATTTTAGTAAAAGGTTATAAAAAAATACTTTTATAAATAACTTTAAACTTTATAATACTTTACCATTTTATAAATTTATATTTTTATAAAAAATAAGTACACTTTACTTTTTTAATTAAATTAATATGTATTTTAATATTTTGTGTTTAGTATTTTTATAATTTAATTATAATAAAAACTAAATTAAGTATAAAACTTAAATACATTAATTATTTAGAAAATAATTTATTAGCTTATAAACTTAAATAGTACTATAGTTACTACTTATATTAATATGTACTAATTTTTTTTAAAAAAAGGCTTTAACTAAAGCTTACTTATAAAGCTTATATTAATTTTTTTAAAAATTAAAAAAACTACTAAAAAAAACCATATAAAAGTATGTTATAAAAATATTTAATATTAAAATATATATAATAGCTATTAAAAAAATTACTTATTATAATAATGTAAGTAACAATGAATTTAGTTTATAATTTAGTTAAAAACTTACTTTTATAATATTATGTAAAGAAAAGATTTATACTATAATAAAATTTACTAAATAACTAAATTTAAGTACATTATAGAAAGTAAAAAAGGCTTAATAAAAATAAAGAAATAAAAACTTAATAATATATAGTATAACAAAAGTATTTATTTAAATTTTAAATAATAATAGTTTTTTTAAATTTTTTATATTATTAAGTATAATTTTATATAAGCTATATTATATAATATAAACAATTTTAATAATAAATTAAATATTAAATTTTTTTAAAAAAACTTTATTAATATAAAAAAAACTTTATTTAAAATTTAAAATTTAGTAAAATTATAACTCTATATATATTTTTTAATAAGTATTAAAATTAAATAAATACATATGGTTTAAATTACTTTAAAGTCTTTTTAAAACTTTTAATTTTAAAGCTTTTATAAATTAATTTAGGTAAAATTAAATTAAATTAAATAAATTAAAATTAAAATTAAATAAAATAAAATAAAATAAAATAAAATAAAATAAAATAAAATAAAATAAAATAAAATTATTATTATTATTAAAAGAATTATATTTTTAAATTATTACAAATAATTTTTGAGTATACTAGTTTTAATTTATATTTTAGTTTTTACCTAAAATAAATTATTTAAAAATTTTATATACTTATTATTATAAGTTATAATATTAAATTTAAATTTTTTTTAAATTTTTTTTAATTACTTTAAATTCTATTAAATTTTTAAAAAAAAAAAAATTTTTATAAATTTACGTATAATTTAAATAAATGTAAACTAAGTTTTACAAATAATTTTTTTATACTATAAGTCTTAATTTCTATAATTTAATAATTATTACTAATGTATTTTATAAGTAAGTAAGTTACTTTATATTTTACTAAAAAATTTAAGAATTTATACTTAAATATTTTACCAGCTACTTAATAATAAATTCTAAAAATTTAATAAGTAATTAATAGTACTTAAAAATAAAAGCTATTAAAATTTTGAAAGCTAATAACTAAATGTTTTTAAAATATTTAAGAAAAAGTAAATTTAGAGAATAAAATAATACTATCTTAATAACTATTAATTATAAGCTCTTAAAATTTTAATAGCTTTTATTTTAAAATACTATTAATTACTTATTAAATTTCTAGAATTTATTATTAAAGAGTTATTAAAATATTTAAGTATAAATTCTTAATTCTTTAGTAAGATTTAAAGTAACTTACTTACTTATAAAATATATTATAATTAAATAATAAAAGTTTATTATCTTTACTTATATAAATAAAAAATTAAAATTTAATTAATGTAAAACTTTAAGCTATTATATTTACACAAATTACTTATATAAAGGTTTTTTAAATTTAGTAGTTTAAGTAGTTTAATATTTTAATTACTAGTTATTTACTTTTTTTTACTACTATTAGCTTATAAGGCATAAATTTAATTAACTTTTAAAAAAGTTTATTTAGTAGTTTTTACTAGGCTTTTTTTAATAGATTTATAAATTACTTTTATTTTTTTTTAAAAGATTTTAATTTATTTAACCTCTAAAAAAAACTTATAAACTAATTTCTTAAAAGTTTACTAAAAGTATTTAATTAAAGTAAAATTAGAACTATAAAAGAATTTAATCTAATATCTAAATTTTATAATTTTTAATATATTTACTATTTTTATAATATGTATATAAAAGTATTATTTTATTAAAAAGCCTATTTTAGCTAGTAGAAAAGTAAAAAAGTAACTAAACCTTTAAAAAGTAAAACTATATTTTAAAATATCTAATTTTCTTTTATTAACTTTATTATTAAAAGTAACTTAAAAATAGTTTGATGTTATTTATTTTTTTAAAACTTTTTTTTATTAACATTTTTTTATTCTTTAATAAAAGTTTAAAAATACTATTATACTTTTTTACTAAAACTTTATGTAATTAAGTACTTATTTAAAAACTTAATAGTATACTAATACTAAGTAAAGTTTTAAAACTTTTTTTATAAATTTAAGCTTTAATATTATATAACTATAATTAAGTTTCAGTTACTTTATATATTTATACTTATATAAGTTTTTTCTTAAATTTAATATTTAGGTTTTTTATAATACTTAAATTTTATAATTACTTATAAATTATATATTTAAATACTATTATTAATTTTTATTTTATAAATACATAGTATATATATATAAAACAATTCTATTAACTTATAATTAAGTAATAATTTTATTTTTTTTATAGACATACTACTTTTAATAGAGTTTTTTTAGTAATAAATAGTTTTAAGTATAGTATTTAATAATTATTATAAACTTCAGTAACACCTACTTTTTTTATAAAGTTTTTATAAGTAATTTTTAGATTTTAGCATATAATTTAATAAGTAAAATACTTTTTTATGTAATTAACTTTTTTAGATAATTTAACTTAAAGTAGTAATATAATAGTATTATAAGTATTTTACTTTTTAATTATGTTATAAATGTACTAGTTTAAGTAGTTAAACTTATTTACTAAATTTTAAATTAAAATACTAGCTTTTTATTTAATAATAATTTTTATATAAGTTTTTAAAAATAATTTAGCATTATATTTTTAAATTCTACTAAGTTTTTAGTTAAATAAGTATTATATTATTAAAATAACAGTAGTTAAAATTAATACCTTATTTTATATTAAATAATATAGTATAGTTTATTAAAACAAATTTTTATTTTAGTGCTATAACTTTTAAAATTATTTTATAAAACATAATATTAAAAATAATTGTTAACTTAATTATATAAAAAACATAGAATTTATTTAACTTACTTAATTTTGTACTAAAGTAATAAAGCTAGAAACTAAATAAAAAAATGTTAAAATTTTTTTTAATAAGTGTTTATACATTTAATTATTATATAAATTTTTTTTTAATATTATTTAATAACTAAAATTTTATATTTTTGTTAATACATTAAATTAAAAATTTTACACAATTTTTTTATAATTTTTTAAACTCTTATTTTATATATTTAAAACTTATTTTTTAATTAACAAAATATTATATAAAAATAACTTTAGTTTACTTTTATAAGTATTTTTTTTAATATATAAACTTTTTTAAATAATTTTTTTTCTAGTAATTTGTACTTACTATATTAATAAAAAATTTAAACTTTAAATAGTATTTTTTAGTTTTTTGTATAATACTTAAGTATTTTTTTAAAAAAAAAAATATAAAATTATATAAAAACGTAGTGTTTTTATTTTATAATTAGTAAATTTATAAAATTAAAATACTTAAACAAATTTACTATAAAAATATATTATTAATTTTACTATTTAAGCTTAATTTTAAAAAAGCTTTTATATTTTTTTTTTAATTAAGTTATATAAAAAAAAGAACTAAAGTAAAAAATTAAGTTAAAAAAAAAAAATCTTTATAATATTATTATTTATAGTTGTACTTTAGTACATTATATAGCTATATTTAAAAATATTATTAAAAGAATAATTATATTAAATAACTATATAAAATGCAATTTTTTTTAAGTAAATATAAATTAAAAATTAGTAAATACATTAAAAATTTATTTAAATACCTTTTAACTAAATATTATTTTTACTTTAAAATTAAGTAAACTCTTATATAATCTACTCTTTTTTAAAAAAAAAATTATTAGGTAATACTTAAAATAAAAAATAATTAAGTATAATTACATAAAGTAGTTATTATAATAACTTTTTTATTATTTATATTAAGAAAACTTTTATAAATTAAATAGCCTTTTTAAGCTTTAAAGAAGTTAACAAATTTTAGAATAATAATAAAAAATAAAAAACATATAACTTAAATTTAATACTACTAAAAACATATAATATATACTACTAGTATTTAAATAATTTACTATATTATATAATAGTATTTAGGTGTTTTTTTATATAATATATATTTAAAAAGTTTAAAAAAAGAGTTTAAATTAAATTAGTTTTATAGTAAGTTTAAAATCTTTAAAATAAGTTTTAAAATAATAATATATATATTACTTAACTTATTATTATATTTTATATACTAACGAAATCTTATATTAAGCTATAAGCTAATAAGAAGTTACTTATTAAAGTAACTTTAATTATTCTATACTACTCTAAAAAAGTTATTGTAATAGTAATATATATATAATTAAATAGTCTCAAAATTTTATATGTTTTGGAAACATATTAATTATGCTATTATCTTTTAAATTTATATAAAAGTAATATTTTAATAATGTTTAATAAGCTTAGTAAGCAACTTCTTATTAACTAATAGCTTAGTACAAAATTTTATTAATACATAAAATAATAAGACTAGATTTAATCTTTTTAATAAAAATAAAATTAAAAGTAAAGTAGCTTTAATAATAGCTTAAAAAAAGTATATAAACTACTACTTAAAACTGTTAATATATTTAATAAGTAAGTAATATAAACAAGTTACCTTAAAACTTACTAAAAAAATTAAAAATTTAAACATGAATATTTCAACAACTACTAAATAATAAATTCTAAAATTAAATAAGTAATTAATAGTACTTTGGAATAGCAGCCATTAAATTTTTAAGAGCTAGAAATTAATCGTTACGAATATATTTAAGAAAAAGTAAATTTGGGGGCTAATATAATGTAATCTCAATAACTATTAATTGCTAGCTCTTAAAAATTCAATAGTCTCTATTTCAAAGTACTGTCAATTGCCTATTAAACTTCTAGAATTTATTATTAAGTAGTTGTTGAGATACTTATGTGTAAATTTTTTGATATTTTGGTGAGTTTTAAGATACGTTGCTTGTTTATTTGCGTTAACTAGCTTATTAAAAACGTTATATAATATTAGTAAAAGCATAGCTTTTTGGTAGTTGTACTAAAATATATAATAAAAATAATAGTTAGCACTTTTACAATTTGTAATTAAAATTCTCTTAATTCTAGTAATAAGTAATAAACTAGAGAAGGTATTTTCTAGGCCACGTTGTACGATTTCATGGGAGAGAATGTTACTAGGGCCAGAAAATATTGAGAAGGTTGAATGCTTAAAGAGCTGGATTCGAAGTGGCATCTCAAGAGAAAGATATGAATTTCTAGCTTAGTTTCCTCTAGACAACGTACAATTGGAGGCTTAGCAGGGTAAATAATTCAAGAATTCTTGGCAGGATTACCCTTATCACGTAATTTATGAATAATTCAGAGTTATTGCCAAAAGTTATTCAGAATTAAGCAAATTCATTCATAATTCAATTCATTAATGCATAAGACCCCTGGCTGATCTTTCTGTTATGGGGACGTGGGTCAAGATAATTAGGGAGAAGTTCTATCAAGGGCGCTGCGCGACTGCGCATGCGGGCGTACAGCGATTCTTCTCAGTGTGGGCCAGTTTGAAGGCGGAGAAGATTAACAGGGCAATTAACAGCTATCCAGCAAGGCTACATGAAGTTATACGGCTGAAAGAGCGAGTGACAAAGTACTAAGTGTCGTAAATAGCAATAATTCTACTATATAGTCGTGTTGAGCGGCCTCAAATTTCGTGTTGTTACTAAGCGTGCAATAAGCGCTTATTTTTTTGAGAACTAGTCACCATGAGAGGCAGGAATAGATGGTCACGAGTGTGATGGGGAGTAATTGGGATAATTGTGACAATTAAAGCCCATCACAGACAGCGGGTGCTCGGGATAATTAGAAGTGATAGGAGTCTATCAGGACAATCATAGGCAAAGCAGGCCTAAGCTGTATGCAGAGGGTTTTACCATTTAATGACGCGCTTCCTCCGGTATTTCATAGTTTGGTTCTTTGTAGTTATTGCAATATTATTACCCAATAGATTGGTGCCTTATATTGTCTTCTCTTTTTAAACCACTGGAGCCAACCTCTAGTACAAACGCTGTAACATCCCTGTCTCTCTCAAGTTTGTTTTGACACTGCCTGGCTACGACGAGTAGTCGAGGGTAGACGCAGGTGTACGTTGGAAGTACGTAACACCTGAAGTTGAGGATATAGAGAAAGAGAAAATGGATATGAATTTACAGGAGATAGTACAGTATTATACTAGCTGAGTAGGTGTTGAGGTCGCACTAGAACATGATAATAAACCTAAGCCTGTAAATAGTATTTATAAGGTTCTAGCCAGACTTGCTAACAAACAAACAAACAAATCGAGGCCTCTCAATTTGTTTGATTTGGCGTTTCAAAAGCTCCTGATTTGTTTGATTTGTTTGACAGGCTCCAATCACTTGATTTGTTTGATTTGATTTGATTTGCTGACAAAAGTTTATGTAATACGCGTGGGGCTATTCGACAGTAGTGGAATCCAGCAGGATCTCATCTATTTGAGCTATCGTGAGGTCTTGGCATGGTGTAATAACTTGCCCTGCGTTGATTGAGTAAGCTAATATGTAGTAATATCAATAGTTTGACTTACCAAGCTTCTTGGGGGCCTTTTTTAGGCCAATCCGCTTCCAGGATCGTAAGGATTGGAGAGCCGAGAGCAGGTCTACGTTCATCTGGAGCCTCCGTACGCTAAGGAGATCCCCACACTCGCTGAAGTTCCGCTCGCAATCAGCACTTGCTGCTGGGATGGCGAATATATCAATTGCAAGGCGAGCTAGCAGCGGGTAATCGCCCTGCCGAGTGAGCCAGTAGCGTATAGGATCCATTGCCAGCGGATCCTGTGGCCCTAACGGAGGCTTAAGCTTCTACTGCTTGTACTCATCATCTCCAGACTCCTCCTCTTGTTGTCGAGCAGCCTTGACGGAGGCAGTAATATAGTTTGTACGAGACGACGCCAATCGCTGCCGCTTTGCTGGTGGCTCTCCTATCATCAATTTTGACGCGTTAGGCTTGGCAGCTGCGTTAGCAATCTTATAAGTTCTCCACAAGGCCTGAAAGCTCTCCTCTGCCCTCTCTAGCCAGCCTTTCTTTAGATCCTCAGCGTTCTCAGGATCTACCTGCCAAAGCGCATCTAGTGTATCCTTGTAGTGTGGGTGTAATCGCGTTGCGGCGTAATAGGCGGGGGAATCGTCAAGCTTGCTGTAGTACTCCAATAGCTTCTTCCACGCAGAGTTGTAATTCATTTTAATGTGGTCTTCAGGGGCATCTAGGTCCTCATAATTAATATTAGTAACTCTAAATTTAATATCCTCAAGCGTGCTTATTAGCTAATCAAAAGTAAGAAGAACCTCCTAAATCGCGCTATGGTGACCGTAAACACCTCTCCCTTCAAGCTAGAGAGTTACTTCCTTAAAGGGTTTCAACATCTTAATATACTCAGAGATAGTTGCCTAATCGTAGCTTATAAGGCCTCTCTCCCTTATAAATAATCGCGCCTCAGGCTTGTTCGCGCGCTGAGCTATATAGCGAGCCAGTTCCAATTGGTATTCCTCTATCTTGTATGACACGTAGCTATTAAAGGGACTCTTGAGTTCGACGGCGCGTTCAAAGCAGCGAAGATAGGAGTTCCAGCAAGTTTTAACTAGCTTAATGATTTCCTTTAGCTTGAAGTTAACAAAGCCTAGTTGCTTAGCCTTCTTAATTTAAAATCAATTAAGTAACTCTCTCGCTTGCGGGGTGATAATAAATGTAAGAAGGTTAAAAAGTACGCTAAATAGGCCGTACTTACGCTACTCCTCCATCAAATTCTTCTCAGCCTGAACAACTGTAAGCTTAGGAGAGGTTTAGTGAGTGTAACCTACTGCCAAATTTGCTTCTAAATTTTTAAAGGAGTCTTTGTCTTTACCCTATATAATAGTTTGAGCACATAAGTTAAGAATGTGGCAACTGCAGCGAAGCCGACGGTGCTTTATATTAAAGCCATAAATCGCTGCTAATTCGTCTATTACAGAATCGTTATTGGTGATATTATCAAGTACAAAATAGCCTACTTACTTGCCGTCAATTTGAAAGATCTCTATTATTGATTTAATAACGTCAGCAATATTCTTTCCAGAGTGTTGGCTATAGAGTTAAGGGAGGCCAATAAGATAGTCTTATACTATTTCTTCTATATTTATATAATATACACATATCCCAGTAAGCGCTCGCTTGCCACCTATTATAGTCCAATTATCAAAGCTAAAGTGTATAAGCAACTTCGAATTTCGGAGGTTCTCAATTACTAATAAGATATAGGCAAAATATTCAGCCATTATATGATCGCGAAGGCTTTGGTGATTCTTCTAGAGTACTTCTTTAGCTAAAGGATTGGCTGCTGCTATCATCTCTCAAAATCCTGGTGTTTCTAGTACCCGGAGGGCTTGGTTGTCAGTAACAATCCAATTTTGTACTGCATCAAGAAACTTCGACCTGGAGAAGCTAGCTGCTATCTCATTAGCCACCTCCTGACTAACCTCGATCCCCCGAGCTTGCATGTTTGCAAGGAGAGACTTTTAGCCAGGTGGAAGCTTATAGGTGACTTTTCCGTCCTTATTAAAGCCGTAGCCAGGAGTTTGAGACCTCAGATAAGCTTGTACTAACGAAGTAGCTGATCCTACTTGATATTCTCCACTACACTTCTTATGCTTGTAGCACCACTTACACAGCTAGTAGAGCTTCTGCTCCCTCCTATGCCAAACACACCAGCCGTAATTATATACCTAGCTTATCATATTAGAGTTAACAAAGGGCTTTTGAAAGTAAGGGACGTAATCCTAGTCAAGGCCGTCGTACGGATCGTTGCCAGGTGCAATTTTTGGTGTTTTAATTTAGGTGCCAGCGTCAGAGTCGCTAGCATCGTCAGCTTACTCAGAGAGAGTCTTTTCAGGTGGTTGTTTGTAGTTTTCAAGTGCAACCTTTTTCTGGAAGGCAATTTTAAGGTTCGTATTCATCTCAGAACAACGGATTTGTCAGGAAATGTGGTGGTTGTGAGGTTTTAATGGTGTACGGAGGTAGGTAGTAGATGTTGACAATCGCGCCCTGACAATCGCGTCGGGAGTGTTGACATCTCGGAGTTCCGGCAGAGCCTCGGCTAATTTATTCGGCCAATTAAGCTCCCTTCAAAAGGTCGATTTACCTGGCAACTTCGCCAGCCAACTCTCCCACCAATATGTACAGCCTCAAACAAGAATCAAACAAATCAAACAAATTAAGGCCCCTTGATTTGATTGTTTGGCGAAGACGGAGGTCTCTAGATTGTTTGATTGTTTGATTACGTTATCAAACAATTCAAACAAATCGCAAATCATGATTGTTTGTTAGCAAGTCTAGTTCTAGCAGCTGTTTGGCTCCTCTACCGCTCTAAGGAGCATGAGATGGACTCGAAGAAGGAGGATTCACGAATCTCCAGAGGACTGAGAGAGATCTGTGCTTAATTGCCTTTCTTTCATGTACACAATCAAACACTGGAGGGCTGGTTGACCAGAAAATAGAGAAAACTTAACACTAAATATGGTTAAGTTACCAATTCAATTAAACAATAATCTGCTATAACGGTAAAAATCTCCTGTCAACATTCAATCGTTTTATCAAGTTTAACCAGTGACAAGTTCTTATAAAGAAGGTTTCTTTTCCGCCCTCGCCGCATTCTTCTGCGGTCTCAGAGCCGGCGCAAACCCAAGGGTGTCCTGTTCTACTCCCAGGACGCGTCCACATCGACCGGCTGGATACAGACAGCGTCGGCCCTGGCTGCGAAGCAGGTAGTCGTACGTTGAGTGGTTTTCGTGTCTCGTTATCCATCGATGAGCCTCCCTTTATGCATAGTCACATTGCCTAGGCGGGGGTAGTAGGTGATACAGTTGAAATCGCGATCAACGCGCAGATGAAACCTTTTTCCATTGTGCTGGCACCGCACCACAATAGATAGCAGCGGCAAACTGCAGGCTACCACCTATCGCCTTTAGACTTAGCAATCTAGCAAAGAAATTTCTCTAATGAATTTTTCCAGCCACGGCGATGAGGACGCATGCAGTAGGACTTCGTGGCCTGTGGCGGACTTAAGGATTTTATGAACTAAGGGATGCTACTTCGGAAGCGAAATTACTCCTCGCTCGTGAGCTTGTGGGGGCGATCTAGCACTAACCGAAGGAGCCAAGAGGGGCCGGATTCGTGAGTCTCTTGGGGAGCTTTCTTGGCAACGCGCCACAGTTTTCAGCTCAAGGCAACGGTCTTTGCACTGCCCCCGACAGAATTACTTAATTATTATCCTGTGCCAATCAGGGCACGCGGGAGAACTTCAAAAGATTGCGCCCTCGCTTAATGTTCTTGTCCAGAGACAAACACATGATTATTAAAAGGTCTAGGGAGGTTCCCATCCCAGTATCAGTGAGCAGACGCAAACGATGGCCGAGAACGAGGGCCAAAGACAGCTCATTGAGTTGCTGGATCAAACACCAGAACTCGAACTTTCGCGAGCACTTAGTGTTTGTCAACTCGCAGCCCTCCACGTTATAGCACTCCTTCACACAATGTACCCGAGTAAATACGGCATTTCCACGTCCAGCACGATACCATTTTCATCCCAACGGCAAGAACAAGAAGAAAGGAAAGAGCAAGAACCAATCACTGGCACCACCAATCAGGAACTATTCCACTTTCCTTGGATTCCACGGCAGCAGAAGGCGGGTTATGTCTCACTTCGGAACCACTGCGTCCTCATATTGCAGTCCACATACCTCGAGAGTTCGAATTCAGAACCAAAAGAGAGACGGTTCGTTTCCGCTTGGATTTTTGAGAAACTTGACACAGGGGAAGCGAAAGTTCCTATTCTAATCTCCCTAACTCAATGCGCGGAAATTGGTAGTGAAAACCTTGTGCGACTAGCGCTTAATCACGGCGCGTCCGTGCATCATAAAATTCATGGCACCGGAAACTCTGCTCTTCACATAGCTGCGCGGTGCGGTCATGTTACCATCATGAAAATACTCCTAAACTACGGCGCCCGAGGGGACGACATGGACACGGGCGACAGGACGCCAATGCACACTGCGTCACAGCATGGACAGCATGGTGCTGTAGTGTTTTTGATACATTGCGGCTTTAGCATAAACAAAAGGGGTATTATGCAGAAGACAGCGCTCCATTGGGCCGCTGAAAATGGGCACACTCGAGTCATACGCCTACTCGTCGCCAGTGGAGCAGATATGGAGATAAAGATGAGAGAGTCGCCCAACCCAACAGTGGCGTGCCCTGGCGGTCGAGCCCTACATTGTGCCGTTGAATGTGGCCATGAATCTGCCGTCCTGGCGCTGATTGAACTTGGGGCGCTGGTTGATGGAGTGGATCGCTGGGACAAGATAACACCCTTGGATCTTGCCGTACGGAAACGTAAATACGATATTACCCGGCTTCTTCTCAAGCGCGGTGCGAATCCAAATGGTGCAAAAGGGACAGACACGCCTCCCATTGTCTCGGCTTCAGCCCGTGGAGATTTGAGAATGGTCCAGCTTTTGCTCCAAAAAGGCGCTGACCCGGATGCCAGAGATGCTGACGGCGATAATGCAATACATTCAGCAGCGTGGAACGGACATGTAGCTATTGTCAGACTTCTCTTGGAACACGGCGTTGACGTCAACACACGTGGTGGTGGAGGCCGAACGCCATACTGGTGGGCGGAAAACCGTGGCCATCATGAAGTCATGTATGCGCTTCGCGAAAACGGGGGTTCGACTAATGGTCTCCCATCAGATTTGACAGATGACTCTGCCTTGCTTCTTAACTTAGTCGCGAATGGAGATGTTGCCAAGCATGTTGAATGGGCACAGGATCTGATGTTCGAGGAATCCCAATTTCTTCCATGGGCCAACAAGCTCCGCTTTTTAGTAGCCATGGGATCTAACAACAATGACAGAAGCTATGACTTAGATCTTATCAATAGTCACTCTTCCTTAGACACGAAATATATCGCGGTTTCATATTGTTGGTCCGGCCATCACGGTTTCCGCTCGGAGCGGCCTCTACGAGTTCGCATTCCCAGGATGGACCACGAAGGAGGCTTTGAAATACGCCAAATACGCGCAAATACAGGAGTTCTCTGGCGAGCCATGCATTTTGCATCCTCAAGAGGCATTTCTATGATATGGATCGACCAGGATTGTATCGACCAAGACAATGAATTCGACAAACAAATGGCGATTCAGTCTATGCATGTGGTTTATCAGAGGGCTGCCCATACTCTTGTCCTACTGGATTGCCACGTGCGGTCTGTTGATGATATTCGAGCACTCCCCAATCTTCTTCGTCACGGCGAATGCGAAGACTTACGAGACAGAATCTTGGCCGATAAGTGGTTCACACGTGCCTGGACAACACAGGAGTGGACGAATACGCGGCTAGAGAGACTGACATACTCCATCGGTTGGGAAGATGAGGTTGACATATTCGGAGTTGAATGGCGACGGGCGACTGAGGTCGATCGTACTCCCGGTTTAAACCGCCGGCAGCAAAGGACTTTTCGGCAATGGGAGCTGGGGTACGGAGAGATCAAAGACTTGTCAAACATGAGTACAAGATACTCCAGCATATGGCTGACTCATTCTTTTGCCTCTTATGCATCTGGTATCAGTTCCCGCACGTTTACAGTACTTGACGCTGAAGAGGAAGAAACAAAACGGATTCACAGGCGTCATAATGGACCGCTGTAAGCGCACATTCCCCTTTGGGAGAGACATTTTAACATGCAAAACAGGCCAACTTGCTCGCACAAAAGACTACGCATGAAAATGGCAGCCGCCTATAAAATCATTCTCGGGAAGCGGAACCTGTTTGTCTCTGACAGGCTTGCTATCTTAGGGAATTTGGCACAGTACCAGTATTGCCTCAATACTAACGACGCGGTCAAAAGCGGCCTGAGCTTTAGTGCTTGCATTATAGCCATTGCCCTCTACAATGGCGATCTGAGCCTTCTTTTCTGGAATCCAGATCCTAGGGAAGACGAAGTTTGCATGGGCGCTGCTGAAGTGACACATATAGCCGGCTTGCCCCGCTGGCTTTCCGCAGGCACTGAATCGCATACACACCCTCTGGCAAGTTTACCCTTACCCAGCGAGTTGATGTTGGCAGAACACAGAAAGTGTGGGGATCCATGTTTGGCAATAGACAATAAGCTGCTGGTACGAGGTATACTCTGGAATATCGCTCCGTTCCATGGCTTCGCGGATTGTAAGGAGGAGATATCTGGACTGATAGAGCGCGCTCGGCGAATGGATCTTAAAGATAAAGCTCTCGGTGCCATCGGTCACAAACTTGGGCAAACTCTTGTCAGTCAACTGCTCAAGCTGAGCCGGAGAGATTTGCTAGAGTTACTACTGATATTGTCATTACCACGTCAACTCTCCCATCCGGACGAGATAGAAGGACTTCTCGATGGCTTCGAAAAATGGTACCGCGGGCAGGCGCCGTGGCCGAATTGGGCCCAAGGTGAAGTAAAACCGGACCCCAATGGACCACAGCATGGCCAATTATCATTACTTTATCATGAAGGGTTTCCTAATTCGAGCGCTCCTCCACCTATTCTACTACCTTACCATCCCTGGAGCAATCAAATGATCTTATTTATCTGCAACAATATTTCCAAAGGATTACCCCTCGCAGTTGGACGATGCCGTATTGATGGAGACGATCTCGTGAGTCTCTTCACCTTCGATGCAGCAAAGCACACACTAGCATTTGCCCCTTTAAGTGAGTTGGAGTACGAATATGGTGAAAATCGTTTCCTCCAAGGTAAACCGAAACGAAACTTCTGGGCTGTAAAAGATTCTGGACAGAGTCTCAAAGCCGAATCGTTGGAAAGAGCTCGCGAAAAGCTGAAAAGCTTTGGTTTGCATCATGGGGAAAGCCTATCGGAGTGTTTCGAAGCTCAAAAGCTAGAGCCAAACCCGTCGGGTGTGTGGTCTCCAAGATTGTCTCGACTTGGTTTCTTGAAAAGGTCAGAGGGTGGATTATGGGAAACTCGGCCTCTAAGAAAAGGTTGGTATAGACGCTTTTCCATATATAAATAGCTAACCTTAATATAGCCGCAAAATATGTTTGGTTTATTTAGTACCTAGAGAGGAAGTGTACTTATAACCTTCTCACACATTTGCCAGAACCCTCTCCTTTCGAGTCTATTCTCTGCGGTCTTGAATCAGTCTCTCCCTCCAGTGTTGTCTCTGTTTTAACAGATGCCTGGCTACGGCATCAATAGTCGAAGATAATTATTAGTGCAGACGGACGGCAGGGAGTTAGACCTGAGGTTGCTTCTCAGGGTCTCCAACGCCACTTGAACAAAATTCGGCGGAGATCGAAATTACAGGAGATTAATGCTAACGGAACGAGTACATTGTTGTCTTTCATCTGCCCATCCCGGCACTTGATCTCTGGACAACCTTTCGAGAGCCTCTTTCTACGGACTTCGCAGCCAACTATAATGAGGGCGAGGCCACCCGGGTCCCACTGGAGGATATCTCACGTTACCAGCACAGCATCGTGGGCAGGAAGAGGCGTCTGCTCGGATAGCCCTCGGTTTGGATTATTTACTGCGAGAGAACCTTGAGTTGGTTGGATTGACGCTCAGCAATTGGTCTAAACAGTAGGATTGATTGTTTGGTAGGGTCTTGGCAGTGAATTCAGAGGTCAAGGCCAACACAATCGTCGCGGTCAACCATCCTGGGCCCCAGCCCATTACACTATATATATGAAAGGAACTTTTATAGCTATTGGTAAAGTACCTTTAAAATTATAGTTTAATGCTTTTTGTTGTACGATCCTTTTAATATTAGAATACCACTTTTCTTTTATCTTAAACTAGTAGCGTTTTATACCTTGCTGAGCACTAACTTTGGCAGGAGTCTTGTTACTGTAAATAGCTCGACGGAAGTTGAAGCTTTTGCCATTTCCGTCCTTATCTCTATCTAGGTTATAGGCCATTGCCTAGGCGTATGGACACTCTTTATTAAACTCTGTAAGTTTAAGTTTAGTATTAGGCTTATTACACAAGTAACTAGCATTATACATTATATTTTCAAACAGAGATATACTAACGTGTAGGAAATTGCTAAAGTCCTATTTTACAAACAGCGTAGGATCCTTATAACGGGTTGTGTCGTTCTTAAGAGCTTGACGTTAGATTTCCTCCTTTTGCTTATTTGTAACTATATCTTTTCTACCCAATTTTTATAGTCCTATTTCTAGATATATAGGTTAGAGACAGGCAGATCAGCTTCTTTAACAGTCCTTTTAGCCCTAAAGGCTTAGCCACCCATGCGGGCCGGTGCCCCCACTCGAGCCTAACTCCTATAATTGCTTTTTTCTAACACCTTCGTTGGATACAACCTTTCTAAAATTAATATATTTTGATTCTAACATAGCTCAATCTAGTTCAAACAATGTAGAGACTCTTAGATTTTCTCAAGAAGCTCGCATACAGCTTGCAATCGACGCCGTTCACCAGTAATCAATCCCCTCCTTTACCAAGCCGCCCAAGTCTTCAACGTCCCATACTCGACTCTCAAAGCGCGGAACAAAGGCAGGCGCGCTGCTAAAGACTATTTATAATCTCAGCAACATCTCTCCGTACAAGAAGATGTCGGCTTGGGGCTAGCCAATCACAATTTCATACCTGGAATCCTTAGTGGTGGGTTTACTTCGAAAACGGTGAGATTTGAGCCTCTAGGCCATAATTGGTACAAGAACTTCCTTGCGCGACATCCTGAGATCAAGCTAAAGCTTGCTCGCGCTCACGATCAGGCGCGGAAAGACGTGCAGACTATGAGTCCTTGGAGAAATGGTTCAACCTATACAATAAGACCTGTACGAAATATGGGATATTAGTGGAAGATTAATACAATATGGACGAAAAAGGCTTTATGAAAAGCGTGGGCGATAATTGCAAGGTGTTGATCCTTGTGGGGGATGGGACGGCTTGGTCGATACGGCCGGGGGATCGCGACTGGGTCTCGGTTATTGGGGCAATTGGAATGAGTGGATTTGTGCTGCCACCTTTCGTAGTCTTTGAAGGGAAGCAAATTGCTGACAGCACTCATGGATCAACGCTACACTTGATTCACGCTTAGTTATTCAGGTTAGCCCTGCTGGCTGGACGGATCGCGCCTTTGCTCTAAGCTGGATTCAACAATTCAATGACTATACACCGCCTCGAACGGTAGGGACTTATTGTCTTTTGATTTCGGATGACCATACATCCCATATCTCACTCGAATTCGTTGAGTTCTGTGAGAATGCGAAGATTGTTCCTCTCTGCCTACCTCCTCATTCGACCCATAAACTTCAACCACTTGATATCGGAGACTTTTCGCCTCTTGCGAAGGCGTACAAGAAACTAGTTCGCAATAATAGTCTATTTGGAACTGGACGGATTTCAAACCGTCAGTTTCTTAAGTTCTTCCAACGTGCAAAGCAGCAGGCAATTACAAATCACAACTTCGCAAGTCCCCCCGGGGGGGGCGCGGGTCTACTACCGTATAATCCTTTATCCGTCCTTCAAGAATTTGGACATAAAACTCCACCATTTATTGGTTTAACTAATGAAGACGGAGTACGTATTAATATTCAAGCAAATGAAGATCAATCGAAGTAAATCAATCGGCTCGTTGCTGAAGTTCTCGAAGGTCTTTCTTCCCAATATCATTCTTCTATTCAGCCTTTAAAGGATATCAGTCTAACTGCCCTTGCCGATAGCCCTGCTCTCTAAATCCTAAATAATGATCTTGTTAAATGACAGAATAAAGGAAGGAAGAATCAAACAAAAAAGAACTTCGGTGATTGCAGAGCGTTGACTGTCGAGGCGGCTCGTAGGGAGATAGAGGAGCGAGAGAACCGTGAGAAGGAGCAATTAACTGCAAAAGAGAGAGCTGCAGCTCTTCGAGACAAAGTTGGCCTTGCAAAGCTCGTTTGGAAGGAGCTTCTTATTAGTTTTGATGTATTTACAGCTTAAATTCAATGAATATTCATCTCTTGAAGCTCCTTAAGCGTCACCTGCAAGCCACCTATAAAAAAAAAATTAAAACTAATTTTAATTATGTATATAATTAATAGTAAGTATTAAAACAAAAATTTGAAAATAATAAATAACTAGTTTATATATTATTAAGCAATAAAAGCAAAGTATAATATTCTTAAAAAAATATATATATAACTTTAATAAAACTAGCTTTATAATAAAGGTAATATAGTTTTAAATAATAATAACTAATACAAAACCTTTTTTACTAATTAGTAGAAAGTTATTTAACTAGATAATTATATTTAGGTAACTATTATATAATATTTTTATAAGTAAACGCCATATTAGTAGCTAGTATAAAAATTTAAGTAATTTTATAATTAAAACATAATAGTTTTTATTAATAGCTAAATAAATAATAAACTTGAAGTTAATTAGTTAAAGTACTTAAAAAGTATATAAAAGTATATATAAAAATTACTTATTAGCTACTAATTATTACTAGCTATAAAATCTATAACTTAATTAAATTCTAAAACTTACCTAAAAAGTATAAAATTATTACTTTTTGTATGTTTTTATATTTATTATACTTACTATAAGTACTTACTATAAGTTATTTTAGCTTTTTAAAAATAATATATAGTAATTAAATTAGTATTTTAGTACACACTTATGTTATATATATTATTAAAAAAGACTTTTTTCTAGCTTTTTAAGTAGCATATAACTAAGTATTTACAAAAAAGTAATATTTAAAGTAGCTTTTAAAGTATTAGGTTAATTTTATTTATTTTTAAATACTATTTTATTTTAAATTAATATACACCTTTGTTTGTTTATACTTAAGCTACTAAAAACTACTTTTATAAAAATATAAAATGCCTAGTAATATATATAAACTTAACTTTTAATTTATATTAATTAATTAGCTTTTAAACAGTGCTACAATATTATTATATAAAGTAGAATTATTAAAACAAAAAGTTAAAAGGTTTTATAAAAGAAAATAAGTAGAAATTAAAGTATAAAAGTTATAATAAAAAGTATATATAAGTTAAAATGTTAATAATAGTACAAAATACCATAAATTTAGTTACTAAAAAAGTGCTAGTAAAAAAAAAGAAGCTAAAAAATCTTTTATATAAAAAAGTATAAGTAATAGCTTAGTAAAAAAAAGACTTTATAATAGCTATATTAAGCTAAAACATAATATGTAAACTTATATAATAAAATAATTAAAGTTTAAAATCTTTACTTAATTTAGAATTATTTAAATTTTTTATAATGTTATAAATTATTTTACTATTAAAGTTTAATTTTAGTATTTTACTAGTATACTTAATAAAGTAGTATATTTATTAATAAAATATATTATTAGGTTTTAAGTATATTTTAAATTTTTTAAATTTTTTTTTTATTTATTTAATAAGATTTTATAGTTTTTTATTTTTTATTTTACTTTTCTAAAATTTGTCTTAAATTTTCAAGTTTATAATAAATACTTAATTTATATTTATATTTTACTATAAATAGTAAACTTTTATTATTAATAACTTTATAAAATTAGATATAAACTTAACTATAAGAAGAAATTTTATTTAATTTTTTTATAGTTTATTATTATATATTTCTAAATATTACTTTATGTTTAATTTATTTGATTTATTTACTTATTTATTTATAAGTAGAAAGCTATTAATAATTTATATTATATTTTTATTTTTATTATAAATATGTATTATAAATATATTATAAAAAAAATAAGTAGTTATTTTTATTTATAATAAACTTTTATAGTATTTTATATTATATAATAAATTTGTTCATAATTTTTGTACTATTTTTTTTAGATTTTAACTTAATATATGTGTGTATAAAATAAGCTTATTTTATATATAAGTTTATAATAACTAAAATTATATTATAGTATTATTTTTATAGTATTATTAATTTTAGAAAATTTATAATAAAGCTCATTATTATAAATTATTATAATTTTATTACTACTTTTAATAGTTATTGTAATTTATATAATTTATATTATACACATTTATTTTTTTTAATAATAAAAATATTTTAAAATAACTTCTTTTATTTTATTTTATATTTAAAATTTAATATTTATATGTAATTTATTTAATTTTTTATTTACTTATTATTTAATTTTTTTAAAATTTATGTATTTTTATTTAATAATAATTTTTAATAAATTGAATTAATTTTTTTTTTAAAATAACAAGTTTATTTTTATAGTATTTGAAGAAAATTTATATATATTTTCAAATTTTTTTTAATACTTATAACTGTTTTAATATTTTAATATATGTATTTAAATAATTTATTTAGTTTTGGTTAAAAGATTATATAATTAGTTTATTAACTTAAAGTGTTTATAGTTTAATTTTTTTTTTTTAGTAAAGTATTATAAATTTAAAAATAAATAGTAATTTTATTTATTATGTTTATTATTAATTTTACTTCTTTATTATTATAAATATTATAAAATTGTTATAATTTAATAATACTTTAATTTAGTATTTTATTATTTTTAAATAATATTTCTATTTTTTAATTACTTTAACTATTATTAATTATTTTTGTTATATATATTATAGTTAAGTTTTACTAACATTAATTTATATAACATTAAATTAACTAAATAATTTTTATTTCTTTTAATTTAAATTAGTTTTTATAGCTTTTTCTAATATATTTACTTTAATTCTAACTTTTAATATAAAGGTAAATATTTTAAGTAAAAAGTTTTTTATAAATTACTTTTAGCTTCTTAAATACTTTATATTTTTATTATTTTATATATACTAACATATTTTATAAGTAAGCTAGTTAAATAAGTAAATTAATTAGTTTACTAACATTACACTAAATATAATAAGCTATATAATAAATTACTTTACTTTATTATAATCTACTTTTAATTTCTTATTACTATTAAATTTTATAGTAAATTTGTTAATATTTTAATATATTTAAGTTTTGTAACTAATTTTACTATAGTTATTTTAATACTTTTAAGTTAATTTAATTTAATTTAATTTAGTTTTACTTTAACATATTTTACTATTAAATGTTGTAGTAGTGGAGTTTTTAGTAACTAATTATAAACTAGTTTTAAAGATAAAAACTTTTTTTTACTAAATATACTATTTTTTATACTATTTTTATTTACTTTATAGTTTTATTAACTACTTTAAGCTTAATAATTTAATTATATTATAACACTATTTAATAGGCTATTAAAAGATTTTTTAATAAAGTAATTAAGCCTTTTTTTTAAAAAAAATAATAGCAAGCTATTTAATTTATTACTAATTAGCTTTAATTGTAACCTAAATTTAAAATAATTACTAAAAGTTTTTAACTATTATTATTATAACTAGTAATTTCATAAATAATTGTATAAAAATATAAATAATAGTAGACTAAATTTAAGCTACTTTAGTATAAAAAAAGAAAGTATAAATTTTATTTTTATTTTTATAAAGTACTTTTACTATACACATAAAAGTATAGTACGTAACTTATAACTATAAAAGGTAACTTACATATAAAATAATTTACGTAACTATAAAAAATAAATATAGTATGTAATAAGTTATTATAATTATAAAGTATTTTTATCTTAAAAAGTATAGTAAACTTACTTTCTTTTTTAAACCTAATATTAGTAGTATATTAAAATAAGTATAATACTTTAACTACTTAATACTTATTAGTACTTTTATTTTATTTTTTTAAATAATTTACTTACTTTACTTTTAAAGTTAGCTACTAAAAAACTCTTACTATAATTAGTTTAGAAAACATATAATAAAAGGTTATTAAAACTTATTTTCTGTTTATACTTTTTAGCTTTTTTTAGAATTTAAATATTATTGAAATAGTATATTTTACTATTATAGTTAATAAAATGCTTTAGTTTTTTATTATTAATTTTAATATTATATAAAATAAATTTAAAGTAACTAATAAAATTACTTTATAGTTTAGTAGTACTAATAGTCTAAATAAAGTATTACTAATATTACTTTAAAACTACTTTAAGTTAAACTTATTATAAATAAAGAACTTAATTATTAAAACTAGCTTTTTTTACTTAAAGTAAAAAATGTAACCTACACTTTATACTATAATAAAAAAACTTAAAACTAGTAAAAATAAATAGTAGTTAAAGTATACTTTATATAAATTTATATTTATACTATTTATAGTATATACATTAATAGGTATATAAAGTTTATTATTTTATTTTATTATTATACTACTTATTAAAGTACTTTATAAAGTAATTAAACTTATATTATAAATTAATATAATACAGTTTATTATATTCTAAAAATATAGTGTTTACTTTAATATTTATAATTTTAAGTATTATAACCATTAAAAGTTACTCTATTAAATATAGAGTTTATATAATAGTCTTTTTTTTTACTTAATTACTTGTAATGTTAGCAAAAAGTATATAAAAAATAAAGTAAAAGTATTGTAAATACTTTTGTAAAAATAATAACTTTATATAATTTAAAATAGTTTCTTTATAAAATACTTTATGTTTAGATTTATAATATTATAATATACTTTAAAAACAATTTTATAAATATATTTACTTAAATTGTATATATAGCTATAAAGTAAAAGTCTGTTCCCGCGACCGTGCACTGCCCCTTAACATGAAATTAACACCAAACTTCAACACTACACTACACCACCAAAATGAGGTCCTTTGGGACAGAAATTTCTGGTAATTGTGGCTGTAATAATAAGTTATCTCCTAAGGCTCACGCAGCAATTATTTTAAAACATAAGGCTAGTATTTAAAGGAAGGACTTAGCAGTAGAGTTTTATATTTTAGAGAAAACTATTACTAACACACTTAAGAGGTGGAAGTCTCATAACATAGTTAAATTCTTACCTTAAAATAGACGTCCTTAGCTTACTATGCGTTGTAAGAAACGTTTCCTTTAGTATCTTACTTAAAAAACTTCTAAAATTTAATATAGGAAGCTTATAGAGGAAGCAGGTCTTCTCTACCTTTATAAAGCCACTATTTATTAAATTCTTAAGGAAAAAGGCCTCATAAACCACTGTTATAAGAAGAGACTAAAGCTTAATACAGCTGTAAGAGCTTTAAGGTTAAAGTTCTATCAAGAGTATCACTATTTTAATTAAAAGAGAAGAGGGGTTAAGTTCTCTGATGAGTGCTCTATTCAGAGAAGGTCTAGTAAAAAAACAAAGTAGTATTTTCATTACCCATAGGAAAAATAGAATAAAGAGATGATATAGGAAAAAGATAAAGCTAAACAGATCTCTTAAATGGTGTAAGGAGGTATCTAGCTTACCCTAAATAGAAGGGTTAGAAGAAGTGAATTAATTATTATGAAGAGAGATCCAGAAGTAGAAAAGGGGGACTACTTAGCCTAATCTTATATTAAAGCTCTAGAAGAAGGCCTTCTTCCTTATTATAGGCTTAAGCAGGTGTTTCAATAAGATAACGCTCTAATTCACAATACTTTAGACACTTAATTTTAGTTGGAAAGTCACGGGATCTGGACGCTTAAATGGCTACTGTATTCCCCAGATCTTAATTCCATAGAGCACCTCTGGTGGGCTCTTAAGAAGCTTATTTATAAGCTTTATCTAGAGCTTAAAAAGATAGGGGCTTTTTAAGAGGCCTAGGATGCTTTATAAGCTGCTTTAAAGAAGGCGTGGAAGAAGCTCCCAAAAAGGCTTATCCAACAGCTCATTAAGAGTATGGGAAGAAGGCTAGCGGCAGTGAGGAAAGTAAGGGAATAATAGACGAAATATTAATCTCCTTAAGCTAGTACATTAAAAATAGGCCTTATATAGGCCTTTCAGTACATTCGAATTGCTTCTAAAGTTAGGGTGATTTTGGTAGGGAAACTGCTTAGTAATGTGGCGGGAACAGACTTTTGCTTTAGTACTATAAATACTTAATTAAAACTTTCTTAAAACTAGTAAAAGTTATTAACTTTAAGTATAAATATAAAAACTAAACTTATTAATATTAAATTAAAAATTCTAAACTTATAACTATTAATAACATGCTTTTTAGAATTTTTTCTATTAATAATAAATAGAAAATTTATATATTTTTTAAAGTATATTTTAAAAACTTTAGTAGCTTTTAAATTGTTATTAAGTTATAAAAAACCTTTATAGCTAGCTAGTATATTATTTTTAGTTTTATTTATAATACCTTTATTATTAATTATCTAAATGGAGTTATAGTTCTAATAAATATGAACTTATTACTAGGTTAATTTAATATACTTTTCTTACTTTAAGTTACTTAAGTTTCTTATAATAAATAAATGAAAATATATTATATTAAAATAGTATTTATAAATGTTTACAAGTATGTTTTCTTTATACAAATTTATTAGATTATTTTTCTTAAAAAAAAATTTTAAATTTTTATTTAAATTATAGTTTTAAATAAAACTTAATACACTACTAAAATCTTATAAATAATATAAAATAAAGGTAGTAGTTATTAATATAGTAAAAAAAAAACTTAAGTTACTTAGTAGTATTATAAGTATAAGTATTTTATAACTTTATATATTAGTACTTATTTATAATGTTACTTTATAACTTATTTTTTAAACTAATAAAAATTTTAGATTTATACGTATAGGCCTTTTTTAAAGTAATATTTTTAGTTTTTATATACTTAACTTAATATAAAACTACTACAGCTAAAAGTTTATATTAAATAGTAAAAGTATTATAAAAACTTAAAATAATAGCATTACTAGTACGTTTATTTTATTTATTAAAAATTTACAAATTTAACTTAAGTTTATTAAAAAAGGTTTTAATTTAAGTAAATTATTAGTAAAATTATTACTTTTATTATAATAATAAATAAGAATTCTAAATATATTAGCAAAAAATGTTAATTTTTCTATATTTTAAAAAAGTAATAATAATAACATATACTAAAGTAATAGTTTTAGTTGTAAAAATACTATTAGTATAGTCTAATTTTTATTTTTATATAAATTCTAGAGTTTTTATATTTAGGTAGAAATATGCTAAATAATTAATAATTAATAGCCACTTTAAAAAAAATAGAAACTTAGAAAATAGTTTACTAAGTTATAAAATAAAGAATAAGTAATAAATATAGTAATAAATATTAATAAATTATATTTTAAAATATATATAACGTATTTCACAAGTGAGCTGGTCAAACAAGCGAGCTGATCACTTTACCAAGAAATTACGAAAATCTTAATAACGTTATCAATTCTTAATATTTTTTAATAGAAATTTAAAATCTATAACGCTATATACTATATCTAGCTAGTATTAAATTTATAGTATAATTATGTTATTAATTAATTTAATTACAATAATTACAACAAGTTTTAATAAAAAAGTATATAGATAATATATTTTCTTTAAACCTTAATAGAACTTTATAAAAATTTAATAACGTTTTATTACACTTATAGATTAAGTTAATAAATTAGTAAATAGTAGTAGAAGTTAATACTTATCTAGATATTAAAATTTAGGTGCCGAAAACAGCTTCATATAATATAACTAATAAAATTAGACTAGTTATAGACTATTAACTATTTTACTTTAAAAGTAGATAGTGTGGAATGAATAATAAAAATTATTCGTATAAGAATTTATAATATTCTTATAAAATAGGATTGTCAACCCTGTTTTTATTAAACTTTTAGTCTTAGTTGAATAATTAAATTAATTAATAATATAATTATACTATAAATTGAATACCAGCTAGGTATAGTATATATTCTTATAGATTTTAAATTTCTATTAAAAAATATTAAGAATTGATAAAGTTATTAAGGTTTTTGTAATTTCTTGGTAAAGTGATTAGCTCGCTTGTTTAACCAGCTCGCTTGTAAAATACGTTATATATATATATATACACATAAAAAAAAAAAAAGAAAGAAAGGAAAAGTTAGAAAATAGTTTACTTACTCTACTTTTTTATATAAAAAACTAAAACTAGTTAAATAAAAAATAAAAACTTGTATTAAAAATAAATATTACTATACTAAACTTTTCTTTACGCTAGTAAAATTGAAAATAATTATACTATACTTACTTTTTACTTTAGCTTTCTTAAAATATATAATAGTAGTTATTTATTAATATAAAAAATTATTATTTAATAGTTAACTATATATATAATAGTACTATTTACTTTTAATTTTAAGTACTTTAAAAGTTTAGTAAAAATTTTAAAGTTAATACTTTAATTTATTTAATAAACTATTTACTTTTATTTATATTTATAAAAAAACTAAATAGTTAACTAATATTTAAAATATTATTAGTTAGTTAACTATTAGTACTAATAATAGATACTATAACTATTTTATTAAACTATTACTTTACTACTACTTTTTTTGTAATATTTTCTATATTTTTGTTAAATTATAGAACTTTAGTAATTTAAATAATTTTATTAAAAGAAATAAAATAAAAACTTATACTACTTTTTGTAAAGTTTTTAGTTTTATTTTATTTCAAGTTTTTTTTTTAAGTATACTTATATTATAACTAAGATTAATAGTATTTTTTATAATATGCTTTATTTTTTTATATAGTAAGAAATTTAAAAACATAATAATAGTATTAATTATAAGCTTACTATTTTTCGGCTTTATTATAATTATGTTTATATTAATATTTAGGTTTTTAAACTTATTTTTTTACTTAAAATTTACATTTTTTTAACTTTATTTAAAATATAAGTTTTATTAATAATATACTTATATTAAAACTAGCTGTACTAAAAGTTATTTCTATTTTTTAATATATAAATTAAATACGCTAAGCTTATAACTAAATAAAATTTTAAATTAAGTATATTTTTTAGAAAATAGTTTACATAAACCTTTTTAGCCTATGTATTAAAGAAAAGTAGTTAGTAATAATATTTACTTTTTATATATTAGTAACACAAGTAATAAAGTTAGCATTTAATTTAATAATAGTTTAAAGATTTTATAAACTTTTTTAATTATAATAATATTTAATAAATTAAAAGTTAAAAAAAGATTACATATATGTAGTTAAATTTTAAAATTAATTATTTATAAAAGTATTTATTAGACTTTTACTATAAAAGTAGTTAGTTTTACTAAAAAAAAGATAACAGTAGTAAAAATAAAGAAAGTAAGAATAGAAATTAATAAAAGTATAATTTTTATATTTTTACTATAATAAATTAAAGTAGTACTAAAACTTAATACTACTTTAGTATATATATAGTTAAGCTTTAATAGTAAATATTTATAAAAAATAAAAGTTTTAATTATAACTACTTTTTTACACCTAAAGTTGTGTAGGTTTTAAATAGTTATTTTATAAATTTTTACAAGTTTCTAACTCTTTATTACTAGTAAGAAAAACTTAGAAAATCTTATTATTAAAATTAAAGTAAAAAACTAGTTTCAATATATACTTTTTATAATTACTAAATATGAAATTATTAATATTTCTATGTAAATTTTTAAATACATAAATTTTAGTAACTATTTTTAAAAACTTAATAAATTTAAATTTAATATTAAATATATTATTATTAATATTAACATTTTTTATTAGCTTTTGCTTGTTTTTAAAATTTAGAGTAAATTTAATAAATAGTTTACTTATACTTTTTTATAAAAGTTAAATATTTTCTAAAATTATTATATTTATTATAGTATTATTATTATTTATTTTTTGTAAAAACTTTATAAATATTAGTTTATTAACTTTAGTATTAAGTAATGTAGATTTTTTAACTATAGTCTTAAAATTTATACTTTTGTAAAAAAAAAGTCTAAGTATTAGTTTACTATTAAAAAAGTTAAAAAACTTTTAGTAATTAGTTTACTAGCTATACTAATAAATTTAAAAGTATACTAATAAAAAAATAAAGAGTTTAGAAATTAGTTTACTAATTATACTAATAAATTTAGAAGTTAGTATATAAGTAAAAAAAAAAGTAAAAAAAAGAGTTTAGTAATTAGTTTACTAGCAAACATAAATTTTTTATTAAGTTTAAATTTTTTTACTAAAAGTACTTTATTACTTGTTAGAAACTAAAATTAGTAAATTAATTAAATTTAAGAGTAAAAGAAGCTTTAAAAAACTTATAAAACTTTAGATTTAGCTTAGTAATACTATAAAAGCTAGAAATCTAGAAAATTATAACTTAGTAAAAGTAGTTAAAAAGTAGAAGTAAAAAAGTAGTAAAGTAGAAGTTAAAAAATTATTATATTAAAGTAAAGTTAAGTTAACTTTATAATAAAAATAGAGTAGTAAAATTTTAGTACTGTTAAAGTAGTAAGAAAGTAGTATAATAAAAGTAAATAATATAGTAAAAGTAAATAGTTACATGCTTTATATAAACTATTTTCTAGTATTTTTTTTTATATTATATAGTATGTTAATAATACTATTATACTTATTATAAAGTTTAATTAAATTAGGTTTATATTAAATAGCTTTTAATAATTATTAAAAATCTTATATTTACTTTATTTTAATAGAAAATATTAAATTTTTTTTGGTTTTTATTTATATTCATTTTTTTTTTCTATCTTTTTTTTACTTACTAACTGTTTATTATTAAATTACTAGTCTAACTAAAACTTAATATAAATATTTAAACGCAATTTTTTATATACTAAAACTCTTTAGTAAACTGGTTTTTTAAAAACAAAAAGAAAAAAAAAGCAAAAAGAAAAATTAGAAAAAAAGTAGCTAAAGTTAAAATATATAAAATTTAGAGAATTTCTTAAATATTTAGTATATATTTAAGCTATTTTAATTCTTACTTGCAACTAATATAAAAATACTACTATTACTATCTATTATAAATATACTAATAATACTATTAATTTTACTATTAATTTTATTTCTATTAGCTTTAAAGCTATAAGTAAATACTTTTTTTATACTTTTTTTTAAAAGAAACATGTTCGTTTTTGTTAACTATATTTTCTTTTTTTTTTTAGTTAACTATATTAGTTCTAACTCTAATATCTACTTTTTTATTTTTAGTTTTTGCTTTTTTTACTCTAGTTATAAGTAAATTCTACTATTAACTTATTTAATTTATTTTAGTATTTTTAATTTTAGTAGCTATATTTACCTTTATACTAGCTTAAAATTTTTAGTTTTAGTACTTTTTTATTAACTACTTAGTACTATTTAATATTTTTTAAACTATAAATATAAGCTTCTTATACTTTATACATAAATATAAGTTAAAATATACTTTATGCCTATTTATATTTATTGTTTTTAAACATTTATTTATATACATTTTAAAAGATATTTTAAAGAGTATAAAACATAAATTAAAACAAAAATTCAACTTATTTAAGTAAGTATATATAGTTAAAAACTATATTATTTATTTTTTTAAACTTTGCCTATAACTAGTTTTTATAACAGTAATTAAAGTTGTATTTAGTAAATAAAAACGAATTTAATATATTAAAGAAATAAAATAAATAAATTTTTTTAACTTTTTTTCTACTATTTTATATATTAGCTACTATTTAATTTACTTAAAGCTTTTTTATAAAATATTTTAATAAAGCTTACTACTTTATTTTAGCTTTTTTTTAATTAAAATAAAAAGTTATATAAATTTATTATTTTTTTAATTTATATTTTATTTTCTATTATAAAGTATAGTAGGCTAATAACTTTATTAATAAAAAACAACTTTTTTATACTTTAATAATAGAAGTTAATTTTACTATTTTATTAAACTACTTTTAGCATAAGCTTTAAATAGTGTTAATTAACTTTAAGTATTATTTTTTATATATTTATATTAAACTACTTAAATTAAAAATATAAAAATACTTAAGCTACTTATTTAGTAGCTTATAGTTATAGTTAATATTATACTAATTATACTAAAACTTAATTTAGTTAAAGTATATATAAATATTTTAAAATTTTTTAATAGCTTACTACTTTTGTTTATACTTTTTATATATAAGTAAGTTTTTAACTAATATATTATTTTTATAAAGTAGTGTTAACTACTATATTATTTAATTAAACTTAAGTAAAAACTATTTAAAACTATAGTACTTTATAGTTTTTTATATACTAAAGTTTTTTTTTACTAATATTTTTTGCTTGTAAGTGTACTTCTAATAATTTTTATATAATAATAATTTTTTTAAATTAAATCACTATTATAGTAAAATTAAAGTACTTATAATATAATAACTATAACTATTATTTTAAACAACAAATATGTTATAACCATATGTGTAAAAATATACTTAAAACCAAGTAGTATTTATTAATTTAAGTATAAAAAAAGCTAAAAAGCTTTTAAAGTAAAATAATATAGTAAGAAAATAAAAAGTTAATAATATTAATTAAGTTATTATATAAATTTTAATAGTATTATTACTTTTAGATTTTTTCTATTATTATAACAAAAACCTAGTATTTTTTTCTAAATTTATTAATTTTTTTATTAGCTATTAATAAAATTTGCTTAAGCTTACTTTTTACTATAAAAGTAACTTACTTTATAATTAATTTTAAAAAAAGTAATATTATTTGTTTTTTGTTATTGTAACTAAATGTCTTTAAAGTTTAATATAAAATTGTTAAAAATTTTATTATTAAAAACATACACTTTTAACTTATTAAATAGTATTTTAACTAAGTTATAAAATTAAAAGTAAATTAGGCTATTTATAGTTTTTTTTAGTATAGTATAGTAAAATGTATTTAGTTTATTATATTATATATTATAGCTTAAAAATATATAGGAAGTTTAAAATTACTTTTAGCTTAATTAATATTAGTATTAAAAACTTTTCATATTTAAGTATAAATTTTAAGGTAATATTTTTTTTATAAAAGAACCTTTACTTTATAGTTATTTAAAATTAGGTTATATAATAAAGTACTATTTTTTAAAGTTACTTATTTTATAATGCTAATAGAAGTATAATTATAATTATAAAACTATAAATTAGTTACTTTAAATTAGGGTTTTTTAGTATTTAAAAATTAATATTAAGCTAGTACTTATGTACTTTAATTTAGTATTTTATATATATATATATATATAATATTGCATACTTAAATTAGCTAAAACTAAAAAAAAAATTAATTTAAAGTAAGTTAAAATACTAAAGTTATAGTATATATTTTTAATTTATTTTCTTATAAACTTTTTTAGAATAAGCTTTTTTATATATAGTATATTTAAGTTTTGTTTAAAAATATTAGTAAAAGTAAAATAATACTATAAGAAATTAAAGTACTTAATTATTTTTCAACGTAAAATATAAAATAATATTATACTAAAACTACTAATTTTAATAACTTAAGTATATAAAATACTTATACTTACTTTATATATAAATTACAAAAAAATATAAATAAAAAACAACTTTATACTTACTATTAAACTAAAGTAGTAGTAAAAAAATTTTATAAAGTAAAATATATTTTTTAGTTACCTTTCTATAATAGATATATATAACTACTTTTAAGTTAAAATAAATATTTGTACTAAAACTTAAAAAAAATAAAGCTTAGAAAACTAATTAATTTTTTATTAAATAGTTACTAAGCTACTAGAAAATAAGTAAATGTTATTTATAGTAAATATTATTTAGTAAAATAATATTATTTATAATAGTATAGTATTATAATAAGTAGAAATTTTTAAGTAAATTTTTATTATAACTTTTAATATTCTTAAAGTAAATAAAGGTACTTATACTTTTAAAAATACTTTAGTAATAAAAACTATAAAGATTTGTTAACTTTATTACAATAAAGTACTAAAAATATTTAAAAAAAGTATTTTTCTATTATATTCTTTATAAAAAATAAAAGAAATTTATTAAAAAAAAGCATTTAAAATACACATTAAAGTATTAAAAGTATTTTTAATATAATTTATTTACTTTATTATACTATTTATAAGTATAATATTAAAAGATTTTTAGCTACTTAGTTAGCTTAAAAGTTGTTTTTTTAACAGCATTAGAAATAGTAAAGTAACTATAATAGTAAATAATATTAAAAATATTTTAACTAAAATAAGTATAGTATTAATTATAAATTAAATAGAATTAAAATGTATAGTACATATAATTAAAAACATTGTATTTAAAGACTTTTATATGATTAATTAAAAAAGTATATTATTAGAAAATAGCCTGCTTAGTAAAAGTTTTATTTAAAATAAAAAGTTAATTTTTTAAACTAGAAAAAAGAAGCTATATTTAATATTATTTTAACTTAATAGTTAAATAAAAAGTAAGTTATACTTATTTAGTATTTATAAAGTTTATTATAAAAATCTATTTATTAAGTTACTAAAATTGTATGAATTTTATATACTATTATATTTTTATGTAATTAGTTTAAATATAGAAGTAATTTATATAAATTAAAAATATTATAACTTTTTATTACTTTTCTAATTTTTTTTGTAGCTTTTTTTATACTTTTTATTATCTATATACGTAATTTACTTGAATTATATAACTTATTATCTATACTTATATTTTTTACCTTACTTAATTATATTTATAGTAAAATTTTAATAGTTATTATATTTATTTTACTTAACTTTTATAATACTTTAGCTTTATACTTATTTTACTTATTATTAGAGTTTTACTTATTAACTTAAATTTGCTTTATTTATTTAGTAATTTTAGTATCTTTATTAGTTATTAAAAGTTTAGTTAGTAGTAAATAACTTAGTTATAAGTTTAGTTAGTAGTAAATAACTTAGTTATAAGTTTAGTTAGTAGTAAATAACTTAGTTATAAGTTTAGTTAGTTATTTCTTTATTAAATTTTTTTTTTTAAAAAAATTAAAATATTAATACTTGTTTAAAAACTAATTTCTAAAAGTATTTTAGTAGAAACGTTTGTATAAAAAAAAGTTTATATATAATAAAGTTAGTTAGCTTCTAAAACTAGTATATTTATAGATACTATTATTAATTACTTTATTTTTAACTACTATTATTATAATAATAGTAAAATACTTACTTAGCTTATTATAAAGTTTTTTAAAATAGTTTCTAAAAAATATAATATAAATTACGTAATTAAAAAACTACTAAAGTTTTAATACCTAAATTTAAAAAGAGTATTTAACTTTGTTAGTATAATAAAGCTATATTATATATTACTTTACTTTATTATACTTTTTTTATATTTATTTAATATAGTAAGTATTATATTTAAGTAGTGTAATTTTTGTTTTATATAATTATATTATGTTATAATACTACTTTTTTACTATATATAGTATAAAATATAAGTATTTTAAAAATTCTAAAAAAAAAAAAATTTAGTTAGTACTTTTATATATTAACTACTAACTAGTTTTTTTACTAGTTACTTTTTATATACTAATTAGCATTTTATAGTAGTATATATAAATTTCTATATTATTAACTATTTTTATAATACTATTTTTATAGGAAATTTATTTTGTAAAATTTTGTTATATAAAATTCTAAAAAACTTTAATTAACTAGTGCCTTTTTACTTTTATAACTTTTATAATTTTTTTTTACTAATTACTTTAATCTAAAAATTAATATATTATTATTTAACTTTACAAAGCTTATTTATATAAAAAATATATTATAATATTATATTTTATAAAATTTTTAAAAAAACTCTAATTTAGTTAGTACTATATTATTTTGTTATTATAAATTTAATATATACTAATACATTACTTTTATACTAACAAACTTAATTTAATAAAATAAGTAATATTTTATATATTTAGTTTATTATATAAAGTTTTGTAATTCTTTTTTTTATATTAAATTTATTTTCTAGTATTTATTACAAAAGTACTACATGCAGAAGATTAAGAACTTAAAAAAAGTATTAATTAATTACTACGTATAGTATCAAGTAATAATTCAAAACATTATATAAAAAAAGAAATAAATAAAATAGGCTGTAAATAAAGTATTTAAATAAAAACTTATATCCTAGTACAAAGCTAATATATAAATACATAATATAATAAAAATACTTATAAAAATGACTTTTTTAAAAGGCTTTTATAAGGTATTATAGATAGTTACTATAATAATACCCCTCTTTTAAATTTAAGCTTTTGTAATAAGTGTTTATATTAAGTCTTAAATAGTAAATTAGTTTAGATTCTAAAAATAGAATTCTTTTATAGTAGTTATATTTTAAAAATTGTTTATAAATTATTATAATAGGTTATTATATTTAGTCTATTTAATAAAATATTTGTAGTGTTTTTGTTTGTAATTAAAGTATAGCTTCTTAATTTACTTAATATAATATTTAGTGTTACTATTAATTTTAATAAGTTTTAATAGTAAGTTTTATTAACTTAGAAGGTATTCAAATTTAAGCACAACTAACCAAAGTAAAGATATATAAAGAACTAGATATATACTTAAGGATTTAAAAAGTTTAAGTTAGTATATATATAAAAAAATTATATAGAAGATATAGTATTTCTTTAAAGCTTTTAAGTCTAGTTTCTTAAATAGTTATTTAGTTTTAATATTTTATATATTAAGCCAAACTATGTCTTCTATTTAGTAGTTAAGTATAGATAATTATTTCTAATTTTTATATATTTTTTTTTAAAGAGCTTAGACCTAAATTATCTTTTTTCAAAATAGCTATTAAATTTTAGCTATATTCTCTATTATATAGTTAGCTTTTAAGACTTATAACACCTAGTAAAGCTATTTTTAAATTCTAGTAAAAAATTCAAAACTTATTTAAAGGTGTTAGCTTATATTAACTAAAAATAATAAAACTTTTATAAATTTAAATATAGTATTATTAGCTTTAAACTATACTAAAAGAAGCTAGTTTACTTAGTTATTTTATTAGTAGTTTATGTATATATATAGAACCTATTTTATTATACTATTAACTTTTTTTATTTAGTTATTAGTTTCTAGGTAATATACAAATAATAGTTGGAATTTAATTTATAGTTATTTACAAAGTTTATTATAAAAAGTAGAAATAAATTATATTTCTTAGTTTAATATAACTATTTCTAGGAGATTATAGTTTATTTATATATATTAATAAAAGAAATAGGCTACATTTACAGTAGTTATATTAATATAAGAAATTAAGTATTATTATTTTATAAAGTAGTTTACTACAACTATAATATTAATATAGTCTTTAAATTTTAAGAAATTAATAATAAAGTCTACAGAAATATTTTGTGATTTTTTTTTAAAAATAAATAAGGGCTTTAAGACGTTATAATACTTTTTATAAAAGATTTTAAATTTTTAATAAATATAATAACAGAAAATATATTAGTATATTATCTTAAATATTTAAAGCTAATAGTATTTATATTATAGAATTTTAAGAGTCTTCCTATAACTAAGGTAGCTGCTAACAAAAGAATTATATATAATTTAAAGAATCTTAATTTTAAGTTTATTATTATTTAGTATTATTAATTAGCTGTAGTAATATAACTAACTTTTCTAATTTTTATATTTATTAAAGAAAAGCCTTTTAGAGTATTAAATTCTATTTTATTTTAGTAACAAAATTTCTTAAATAAACTTATTATTAAAGTACTTATTATTAATAATTTACTAAATAAACTTATTTATTTTAGTTAAATTTAATTCTAGTATTTTATTAAATAGTTTAGAGTAAAAAAGTATTTATTATTAAACTCTATAAGCTTCTTCTTAAACTAAAGTATTTTATATATAATAAGTAAATATATTTAGTTTTATATTCTACTTACTAAGCTAGTATGTAATTATAAAGTTAAATTAAAATAAATATTTAGCTTAACAAGCCTATTAGTAGCTTAGCTATTTTATAATAGTAAAGTACTATAAATTCTTATAATTACTTAATACCTAAATTAGAAAGGTATTATTTTTTAACTTAAGTCTCTATTATTTAAAATAATATATAATAGCTAATAGCTTTTTATTGTAGATTTTATAGTTACTTTTAATAAAACTTAACTTTTTTAAAAAGTAAGTAATAGATTTTAGTTTACTTAGTTTATTTTTCTAAGAAAGTATTCTAGTAGTTACGTAGTCTAAAAAATTAGCTTTTACAATAATTAGTAACTCTAAATTAAAGTATTAGAAAATTAAAGTAATTATAAATACATATTTTAAGAACTTAAATACTATTTAGTAGATATTATTAAATTTAAATTAAGCGTCCTTTTTAGTTAAAGCTATAAGTAGAGACGTAATATAGAAAAAGTTGTTAATAAATTATTAGTAGAAATTAGTAAATTCTAAAAATACTTTTATATTCTTTACATTTCTAGAGAATTTCTAGTTAAAAATATTCTTTATTTTATTTAGATTTATACTAATTTTTTTTGTTGAAATTACATACTTGAGATAAGTAACTTATTTTTAATAAAACTTATAATTATTAATATTAAGTTAGAGGCTAGCTTTTTCTAGAACTTTTAAAATCTATTTTCTATATTATTTATATTTACGTAAAAAGTTACTATAGTTTAAAATATTGTTAAGATAAGCTATATAAAATATATTAAGAAATAATTAAAAGATATTATTTATATAGCATTAAAACATGCTTAGTGAAGTAACTAATTTAAAAAAAAAATAAAAATTTAAATAAGTTATATTAAGTTTAAAAAGTAGTTAACTATTTATTTTCTTTAACTATATAAAAGGAGTTAAAAGCTAAAATAATAGTTTTTAACAGTAATAGTATTTAAATTTTAGTGGTTTATATAAAATTAAAAACTTTTATTAAGTTTCTTTATAAAAATAATTAGTATAGCTATAAAAAAATATGCTTGCTTTAATAAAAATTTTAGTAAGATAGTTATTAAAATACTTTCCAAGAATATTTAATTTATTTTAAAATATCTTATAGAAAGGTCTAAATTTAGGTTGCTTTTTTTTAAGAATAATCTTATAATTATATAAATAATATTTAAGTAGTCTATTAGTTTTTTTATATAAAAATATTCTAAAAATATTATGGTAATCCTTTAGGACTTTAGTAGCTAAATTTGTGTAAGTTTTTAAAGCTAGAGCCTTATTAATATTAGCTATTAAAATAGTAAAGATTTTATATTTATGTTTTTAAACTATTTATATAAAGAGAGCTGCTTTAATTAAGTAAATGTTTATATTTAATTTAATTTTCTTATAAAACTCTTTTAGTAAAGCTTTTACTAAAAAGTTTATAAGGTCTTAAAAAAAAGCTTTTTTATAAAGTTCTTATTTAATATAGTGTTAAATTTAGGTATATGTCTAGATATAAGTTTAAACTCTAAATAAAAGTTCTTTAGAAAATAGTTTATTAGAAAGGTTTTTAAGTAAGTATTTAATTTTTATAACTAGTAATTTATTTTCGTTGACTAGTAGTTGTATTAAAATTAAATAGTTAGTAATAACTTTAGAAAATGAATTTACGTACACTGTATATAAGTAGTATTAAAGTAAAAGTCTTTTAATAAAGAGTTTATTAAAAAAAATTTCACGTAGATAGTATATTCTTTTAAATAAATTAGAAATTAAAATAAGTGTAGGTAATGAGCCTAGTAATAGAAAACATTAAAAAGTAACTTTTATAAGTTATAATTAAAATTAACTTTATACTTCTTTATTTATAGTTAGCTAAAAATTAGTTTGTAATTTCTAGTAGCTATATTAAAGAAATAAATATCTTTAATATAATTTAGATAATAAAGAGTTATATTAGTAGTATATAAAATATAACTCCCCTTAAGGCGTTTACTATTAAAACTAGTAGAATAAACAATATTTAAAAGAAATAAAAAACGAACTTTTTAGGCGTAAACTAAAAGTCTATTAATATAACTTATATTAATAGCTCTAGTATTAATTAAAGTAGTAATAGAATAAAAAGAACTATTTTATTAAATAGTATACAAAATATTTACTTAATAGTTCTAAGAATTAGTTATTAAGTAGGAAGTTTATAAGTTAACAGAAATTTAATATTAGAAATATTCTAAAAAGTAACTTAACTCTAAAATAAAGCTTTTAGTAGGCTAGCTTAAAAAGTTTAAAAACATTCTTATTTTTAAAAAGATTTAGATCTAGAAAAAAAATAAAAGTAGGTTAATTATTAGAATCTAGATAAACTTATAAATTAAAGTTCTAATAAGAGAATAAAGTAGTTTTAGGAAATATAGCTATATTTATTATACTTAAAGTATTAGCTATTACGCTTTTAAACTTCTTATTTAGCTAATTTAATAAAAATATAGTTAAAAGTATTAATTTCCATAGTATTAAAGTCTTATTATAATATAGGTTATAGTTTATAGTAGTATAGTGTAAAGAGGTACTAAAAGTTATTATTATATAAAAATATTAAGTTAGTATAGTTATTTAATATATTAAGAATTTTAATACCTATTATTACTTAGTAAAGCTTATTATTTAATAATCTTCTTAACTATATAATTAGACTAATTTCGTTTAATCTAGTATTAGTAGCTAGTTTGTAGAATTTAGTAAAGTAAGTAATAAAACTCTTTTATTCTTAAAAAAATAAATTAAGTTTACTTAAAATAATAAGTTTCTTATTTAGGTCTTTATATATAGCTAGTAAAAAAGCAGTTAATTACTTTATTATGTGTATATTCTAATTTATAAAAAAGTTTATAAGTATTATTAAATTCTTTTTTAGTGTAAAGTATACATATAAAAGCTAAAAGCATTTAGTAAAATATTAGTTACTAGTACTTTTAGATTTATAGTAAAGTTTTCTAATAAAAATAAGTAAATTTTTTTACTTTTTAGTAAACATTAAAGAGTTAGGTAAGTAATTAAATTTTGTTATTACTAATAAAGTAGTTAAACTTAGAATAAAAATTACCTTTACTTACCTAACTATAATTTAAAAAACTTAGAAATAGATACTAGTTATAGTTATAAATAGAGTTAGAATTATAGAACTTAAGTTACTTTTAAATAAAGTAGTAGCACTTACTAAGACTTTTTTTAGCAATAGTTACTTAAATAGTAAAATAAAAAGAAATAGATATAATTTATTTTTAAACTTTCTATAATTTTTTTCAAAAAGTGTTAATAGATTTCTATTATTATATTTACTAATATTTTAGCTATACTTATTATTATTCTAGTACTTTAGTAAATGCGTTTTATATTATAGTTATTTACTTTTTAAATAACTACATAAGTTTTATAGTTAGAATAAGGTATTTAAAAAGTTAGATATTCTACTAATAGTAGTAATAATATAATATAGTATTATAAAAGTACTATATATAGAAAATTAAAAATTTAGAAAAAAGTATTAATTAATTACTATATATAGCACTAAGTAATAATTCAAGACGTTATATAAAAGGAAAAAGAAATAAAATACGCTATAAATAAAGTATTTAAATAAGAACTTATACACTAGTACAAAACTAATATATAAATACATAGTATCATAAAAAACTTATAAAAAAGACTTTTTTAAAAAGCTTTTATAAAGTATTATAAGTAGTTACTAAAATAGTATTATACTTTATAAAATTCTAAAAAATTTCTTATTTAGCTTAGTACTTTTTATAACTAAGTTTTATTAAATTTAATTTAAATATCTATTTTTTTATTTCTTTTTTTCTACTATACTATTTATATAGTAATAATATGTTATTTTTTTTTTTTAACTTTATTTTATAATATTTTTTAAATAATTTTGTTTACTTTTTACTTTAACTTTATACTTACTTTTATGATTTATGATTTATTATTTATTTAGTAGCAGTAATACTTTATTATAATTATAAATATATAACTACGTTATTAGAAACTAATTTTAGTATATAAAGTAATTAATTATATTTTAAAATAGTACATATTATATTAAAACTATTTTTTAAAACTTTTAATTATTAACCTTTTTACTTTCATATTTTAATACTATTAGTAAAAGAGTAGTTTTTAAAATTATTTTTACTACTAGTTAGTAAAAGATTTCACGTTCTATAATATATATTTTAAGTTCTTTTTTTAATTTTAAAGTAAAAAAAAGGTTTAAACTTAAAATAAGTATACTAATTATAACTAATACTATAAAATTTAGTATAAAGTAAAATAAAATAGTTATAGCAAAACTATATACTATTTAAAAATTAATAATTTTATTACTATTATTATAGTTTTACTTAAACCTTTTTTTTATAAGTATTTTTAAAATATAGTAATACCTATATATTATTAAGTAAAAATAGTAGCTATAGTTTATATATACTACTTAAACTCTTAAATAATTATTTAACTAAACTTAATACTACTTTATAGCTTTTTTATTTCTCTTTTTATTACTTTTTTAATAAAGAATTTATAGCATAGTATAAATACTAGTAAGCTATAAATATAACTTTAAATTACAAACTATATATAAAAATGAAAATATATAATTATTTAAGAAATAAAATAATTAGTTATAAATAGTAAACCATAAGTTTACTTATTTTTAATAAAAGGTAATAATAAATAACTTTAGTAGTTATAGTTATATTATAACTTTTATAGTAAAAAGTAATAATGTAAACTAAACTATTTTTTAAAGATATAATTTATAGCTTACTATAGGTAGAGTTATATTAATAAAATGTAAGTAGTTTAATACTATAAACTAGCTAGCTACTAGTAATATAAATTAAAAAAGTAGGTACCTAAAAAAATTATATGCTAAATTAAAGTATATACTAATTTAATACTTATTTTATTTTATTTTATAAAAGATTTCTATTTAGGCTATTTAAAATACTAAATATAGTTAAAGAGTAGTAACTATAGTTATTAAAAATATAAAAAATTTAAAGTTTTTTTTAAAAAAAACTTTAGTTAATAATTATTACTATTAAATTTTTTTTAAGTTTATAAATAAAAGTAGTAGTAATTTAATACTTTAGAATTTTTAATTACTTTAAAAAATAAGTAAGTTATATAGCTAGCTTTAAGCTTTTTTTAATTAGTTATATAAAAACTAATAAAAAGTATTTATAGTTAATTCTAAATATTTATAAAAAAATAGCCTAGCTATTATTTAACTAAGAAATAAAACTTAAACTAGTAATATAATTATAAATTTTTAAGTTATATACTTATAGTTTTAAAATTTAATTTATAAATAAATTAGTACTATATACTATAAACTAGTTTTATACCTAAATAAAAAAATTACTAAAAAACTAAATATAATTTACTTTATACTTACTAACTAAATACTTATATAACTAAAAGCTACTTTATTTTAATAAGTACTAAAAGTTTTAGTATAATGTTATTAAGTTTAATAAAAGTATTTTAAATAGTATTAATATTTAAAGTAGTTAAAAAAGCTACTATAATACTATTATAAGTATTACTTTAAAGTAAATAACTAAAAAGTATAATATATAGCTAAAAGTAAGTTTACTAAAAATTAATAGCTTATATATTTACTATAGTTTTTATACTTTAACTTCTATTTCTACTTTAGTATCTACTTTTTATTTAGTTTTAATGTTAAGTTCTAATTTAAACTTTTAATTTAATTCTCAATTTAATTCTTAATTTAACTTTTTATATTACTATTATATTAATAATATTTATAAACACTAATACTATAAGTATTAAAGTAAAAGTATTAAGTTAAAATATAAGTTATAACTACTATTTAAATTAATTTATAAAAGTATTTAATAACTTTTTATTACTAAAAAGTAAAAATAAAGAAAAAGTAAACACTATAATAAAGTATAGTAAAGTAATAAATAAAGTAAAAAAGTTACTACTAAACTAATTTATAATAAGTATAAGTATACTTTTATAATTTAGTAAAAAGTAGTTTTTTAAATAGCTAGCTTAAAACAAAACTAGTTATATAGTATAAATTAAATATATTAACTTAGCTTTTTAAAATTATTTAGTAAGTATTTTTAATTAAGTAATAAAAAGCTTTAAAAAGTATAGAAAATAAGTCTTTACTTTATTAAAGTATATTAAGTAAAGCTATAATAAAAAAAAGCTATTAGCTTTAAAAATTGTAATTTTATTTAATTAACTTAAACTAAAAATATAATATAAATAAAATTTTATATACTTATTTTAAGTTTTATTACTTTATTATAGTAGTAAGTTTACTAAGTAAACTTACTTTTTATTTAATTTCATAAATTTTATAGTAATTATAAACTTTTAAAAAACTATTAGTACTAGTAAGTTTATTTATATATAATTTTTAAAATTTTTTTTTACTTTTATAAAAGTAGATGTAAATAAAAGTTTTTTTATTTTATAACATATTATTAGAAATATAAAAAAGCATATTATAAAAACCTATTTAACTTAATTTTTAATATAATATATTAGGTTTTTATAACTATTAAGTAACTATAAAAAAAGCTTTATATAAAAAATAGTTTTTAAGCTTATTACTTTTTTAAATATAAACTATATAATAGTAGTACTTTACAGTTTTAATATTTATTAAAAGTTTAGTATATTAATAGCTAGTAGTAAAATTTAAAAACGGGTAGTAAAAAATAGTATAAATAAAAAAAATTAGTATAAAAAAATTAATTAAAAAAAGCTATTTAGGAAAATTATATTATATTTTAATTTTTAAAAAATAAAAAGGCTTTAAGTATATAATTTAAATTTTTATAAAATAATTATAGTTAGTTTTACTATAGTAATAAGCTTTCTTAAAAAAGTAAATTAAAAAGTAATTAAATAAAAAATAATATAATAAATTTTAAAAATAAGTAATAAAGCTCTAAAATATAAAGTATTAAGTTCTAAAATATAAAGTATTAAGCTTTAAAATATAAAGTATTAAGTTTAAAAAAAACCAAACATTATATAGTAAACTTATTATAAAAAAAAGAAAAAAAATTAAATAAACAAAAAGCAAAAAAAAAATTAATTAAAAAAATTAATTAATATTAATATAGTAAAAGGTAAGTAAATAAATAAGTAGTAAATATAAATAATACTTTAATAAAGTAAAAAAATTAAGTAATTATATAAAGAAAAAAGTAAGCTAATTAAAAAATTAGTTTTTAGAAAAAATTTATATAAAAGTAAAAGATTTAAAAAAAATATAATTATTATACTACTACTATTTATACTAACTTTATATAGTTTAAAAGAAACTATATATTTATTTATACAAACTTTTAAAAAATGTAAATATTTAAGCTATAAATATAGTTAATATAGTAAATTAAAAAAAAGTAAGAAAAGTTTATATTAGTAATTACTTTTTACTTATATAGAAAGTAAATTAAATTTTTTAACTATTATATTAAATTCTTTACTTAGCTATAATTTAGTAAATAAGCTTAAAAATATTTTTAATAAATATGGTTATACTTTTAAAGCTTTGGTACAAAAAAAAATAAAAAAATATGTTTTAAAGTATATATAAAAAATTATTAAAAATAGCTAAATATAACTTTATTTTAAAGTTATTTATACTAGTTAATAAACTTAATTAGTATTTTATTATAAAGTTAAATAACATTACAATTATACATTTTATTAAAAAAAATAGGTATAGAGTACTACTTTTTATATAATATAAATTTAAAATATAAAAAATTATATTAAAGCTAATAAAGTTTATATTTATGTTATTAGCTAAACTATAATTAACGTTTTTCACAAGTGAGTGAACCATACAAGCGAGTGAACCACTTTTGCCAAGAATTACCTTTTCTTTAATAACTTTACGAAAACTTAATATTATTTAGCTAAAATTTAAAATTGACTTTTTAGATATTAGATGCACCTGGTGTTAAATTTGCATTCTAATAGTCTTACGTAATTATAAGTTATTAAGCTTAGAATTTACAGTACTTTAAAATAATGTTTAGCTATTTATATTTATAATATTACTTAATAATAAATTATAAAAACTTAAATACGAGGTATTAGCACCTAAATCTATAATATATTAGAATTTTAAAGCTATATTATTAGTAGTTTTTAAGATATTAAAAAGTGGGGGCTAAAATTTCCCCTTACTTAAAGATCTTAAAAACCTACTTATTTTATTACTATAAAAGCATAATATAGTCTAAATTATATATAAAATAGCTTAAGTTTAATGTCTATAGTTTCTTATTTAATAGTTATTAAAATATTAATAGCTAAAAACTAAATTTTTAAAAGGTAAATTCTAAGCTTAATAACTTATGATTACGTAAGACTATTAGAATGCAAATCTAACACCAGGTGCATCTAATATCTAAAAAGCCAATTTTAAATTTTGGCTAAATAATATTAAGTTTTCGTAAAGTTATTAAAGAAAAGGTAATTCTTAGTAAAAGTGATTCACTCGCTTGTATAGTTCACTCGCTTGTGAAAAACGTTATAAATATAAAAAATATAAAAAAAAATAAAACTTAAGTTATTTAAAAATAAAGTTAACTATTTAAATAAAATATTTTAAAAAAGCTAAAATAATTTAAAATTTAAGAAGTAATAAATATTAGTTTTAAAAAAAATTAAAATAGTAAAATAGTTATTATATTTACTTAAAAAGTTTAACTAAATAAATATTAAAAATATTAAGTTATAAAATAGTATATAAAGTAATAAAATAATTTAGTATAAAAACTTTTATAAAATTACTATATATTTAATAGTTATGTTTGTAAAGTCTAAATATTTTATTAATTAAAAATTAGAGCTTTATGAAAGCGGCCTCTGTACCTTCACGTAGTAGAGCCCAAAAACCTAGTAACTACTATTAATATTTTATTAGGATTATGTTAATAAACTATTAGAGTAAATATAGAAATATATATATAGCTACATAACGTTAGCACAGCAGTATAATAATAGTATAAAAAAAATTTTACTAGGAGAATGAGCTTTAGTAAAGGTTTAAAAATACAACCACTATATCTTAACATACGTATTTAGTTATTTAAATTAATAGAAAACATTTCTTTAATAATTTTTTTTTTTTTTATATTGTACTACATTACATCGCATGGTATATATACATAAAATGTAAGTAATTTATATCTTAAGACTATAAGTAGAAGTAGCCTTTTATTCTAATATTATTTAATAGCTTAAGTATCTAGTTATAGGGACTTTAGGTATTTCTATTACTAAATTATATTCTTTTTTTACCTAGAGAATAGGGCTTAAGGTCCTGAGTTTAGACTCTAAAGCTTAAATAATACTAAAAAACACCTTATTATTATTAATAGAGAGATAGATAAGAAGATTTTTTTAGTAGCTATATATTCCTAAGTAGAACATAAGCAGTTATTAAGATAATTATATATATAAAAGAGACTTAAAAGGAGCTAGGGATAGGTATATGGCTTTATAAAAATAACATACAGATATAGCTAAAATAGCTTAAATAGTAAATAAAATAAGAAAAGTATAGATACTCTTAGAAAGTATTAGCACAGCGCGATCTAATAGTATTTTTTTCTTTTATTAATATAGTATAGATACTATCTAAAGTATTACCTCTTATATTTTCTCTAGAGATTTTTTGTTTACTTAAATAGTAAGAAATTAGCCTATATGAACTCATTAGGGGGACTAAATCAGATAGTAAACAAAAAATAATAATAATTAAAAATTAGTTATTAACTTATATAAGTAATAAGTTTGGAATTTTTTTTAATATATTTATTAAAGTTAAAAACTAAAACTAAAAAAAAAAAAATTATTTCAATTTTTTTATTTACTTTTATTTTTTTTAAGTTTAATATCTTAAATTATTAGTAAATTTTCTATATTTTTAAGTTATTTTATATTTATATTTACTATTACTTATATAAATTAAATTACTTAATACTACTTTATATATTAAGTATTTTAAATTAAATTATAATACTAATAATTAAAACTAGTATACTTTAGTATTTAGTATTTAAAATACTATTATAATATAATATAGTTTACTTATTACATAAAAACTTTATTTAGTTATTAACTTTAAATATAAAATATTTTGTAGTAATTACTATAACTACTTTTTAAATACTTAACTTTTTTTTAAATACTAAAAACTAAATATTATTAATAAAGTATAATAACTTTATAATAAATAAAACTTCTATAAGCTATAAAATAGTTTAATACTAAATTAATACTTTTAATAACTATTATTATAGTTAAAAGTTTATAAAAATTAAGAATTTATTAATATTATGAATTTAACTAAAATAATATATAGTAGTAATTTAATACTAAGTTCCAAACTTAATAATAATTTATTTAAATAATTTAGAAATAACTTATATAGTATATACTATTATATTTACTATACTTTTTATACCTATATTAAAATTAATATAAATTTAAATAGAGTATAAAAAAGTGTTTATATGTAAATGTTATTCCTAAGTTTTTTTCATTATAACAATTCTTCTTTACAACTTTACTTGTATTATTTTTTTCTAAAAAAAAAAATTAATCATCAAGTAAATATACGTCCGAGTCCAAGGAGAGACGTGCGCACGTTGTGGAGACTATGGAGAGCAAAAGGAGCCGATATGCAAATGAGCCCGAGGCTGATCCACACGTTTTGGACGAGATGAAAACAGTTAAGGAGAATAACGGTGCTTAGTAGGAATATGTGGTGAAAGTGTAATGAGGCACACATCGAGTTTATAGACACGGCAGGCTACCTGGAATGGGACTGTTATTCATCTCCTGCCAACTCAATTAGTTAAACTTTTCGTTCATATCTTTACACCTCAGAATTACAAAGCCAGCTCAAAGTCGTCTTACACTTCATTGCACATGCAAAATCATATAGTAATATGGGATTTCTGTTATCGTTCTTCGACTATGAATGTTCATTTACAGACCTCCTTGCCCCTGGGACCGATCAACTCCCTCCACTCTTTACGCATATGACGTCGCATCACAGGTAAATGGCGATCTCACCGACCCCTTATTATACTCATTAATGATATCCTGGACCGAGGCATAGCTTCCACATCCCAAGACCGCGATGCCAATAATGAATACGATCGCGTTGAGTATCGACAAGCTAATGTTTCTCCAACCCTGGTTCCATTTACCGTCCTTGACCAGCTGGAACCAGAATAGTGCGGGGAAGTAGAAGGTGAAGCCGCTGATGAACAGCGAGGAGATGAGACCGAGCAGCGCATTGAAGAACGGGACGGCCTCTGCGACTACCCAAGCGATGATGGTGATGCAGGTGATGAGTGCGATCCAGACGCCCCAGCCGCGAGCGCCGTTGATGTATCGGATGGGCGAGTTGCGGAATGCGCGGTCCATGACGTAGCGGCCAACGACAGTCCCGTTGATGCTTCCCGAGATGAAGATGACGGGGAGAGCAATACCGAAGGCGATCCGTGAGACCGTTGAGCCAGCGGAAAGGAGGGCGGGGCTCTTGACATCGGTACCGACGAAGGCGTAGAGGAGCGCTCCAGTAAGCGTATAGATGAAGATCTCAATCAAGCCAAGCGCCCAAATGCTCTTAACGTAGTCCTTCGGAGTATGCATCTCTGACATGAATGAGAACTGGCAGACCGCGAAGGAATATGCGAAAATGATGTTCGTAGTCGAGAGGAAGGCTTGGTAGAACGTCGTCTCTGGCGGTGGCCACGCCGACCAGTTCACAGCTGAGAGGCCGCCCGGCGCATTGCTGGCCTGAATGCCCGTCGCGATAATCGTAACCATAATGGCGGCGACAATGCTGACAAAGTCAATATATCCCAGGATGGCGAACTCGGCGAAAGTCGGCGGGAGAGCGAGCAGAAGCAGGATGATGGCCGACACGACACCCCAAACCAGCGCACAGGTATTGTTCTCATTCACGATGTTGATGAATGCAATAGTACCGGTCAACGCATGGCTTCCCACAAGAAGAACCAGGAACATCGCGAACATGGCGCCCGTAAGCTCATAGCCGAACTTTCCCCAGATTAACTTCACAGCATCGGAATAGTGGTCTACATGTGGATATCGCAATTTGACTTGTCCAACGATATAGGAAGTGTAAATCGCGACTAGACCGAGTCCGACAGTGAGAATGACTCCACCAACCATGCCAACAGTGGCGAAAGCGGAGGGCACGGAAAGAGAGCCCAAGGCGATGGCTTCGACGATCAAGCAAATGGTGAGGCGTTTCCAGCCAAGCTTGTTGAAACGCTCGGAGCCTTCTTGGACGGTGGGTTCCTTCGCAAGGTTGAGGTCGGGATCGCTTTTCGAGGGATCAGATGCCTTCTCAAGGTCATCCTTGGAGTAATGCGGCGGTGGGGCCGCGAAGCCTATGTCGCGCGATATTGACATGTTGAAGTGTCGAGGTGATGTGGGACTGGATGCAAACTCGGAGCACGACACGGACCGAAAGGTGTCAAGGAAGCAAGCACTTCTGCTCTGCGCGTCCAGGGATATTTGGCAACGGTGGGGTGGAGAAAGGGAGTGAAGGTGCCCTATGTGTCGGTCCCAGGGGAAGGGTGATGATGAACCAGTTGAAAGGGTCTCATCGCATATTTAAACTTCCCACTCCCACATTTCGCCCATCATGGAAGCCCCGGTTTGTCATCGCAACGGGCACATTCGGGGATTGAAAAATTGTTCGGCCTTGTGCGGGCAGAGATAAAGTGTGCACGGCGCGATTTGCATATATTGAGGAGCTCAGACGGTCTGGGGTTGCGGGTACCCACTTGGTGCTGACGAGTTAACGTCGTGAGGCAATTTTTTACGTGTGAGTTTTTCGGCGCGACCTGTGTGTTAGTCCGAGCGAGGACGATGACATCGTTGGGTTGCCGGTGTTTGCGGTACTTCGGGGCGAGGAACGGCAAATACTTCACGTCAAAAAAGAACTCGTGGAGATAAAAGATGATTTGATGCGAAACGGCATTCATCTCAACGATTCTAACGATGGAAAGGTACTTTTTCTTTCGCAGGGCCGTAGAATGGTCGTACGTTCAAGCATTGCGCCTTCCGAACAACCCGATCAACGGCGGCATGGCACCGGCTTGTCTATATTACCCCAAAAGGAACCGAGAATCCGTTATGTCACGCCGACCCCTGATCCGGAATGCTAAACCCCGTTCCAGCCTAGCTCTTGTCAGGGACTGCTTCCCAGTGTTTCCAATTACACATACGTCCCGTTTCTCGTCATGCGATATTTGCACGCAATTGCGGAGTACATTAACACGACAAATGATATTCGAAATGAATGCACATAATTCGTGGATAGCTTATCTTATTCCTGGAGTCCCCGCGTTTTTTTCAAGGTCATGGAAAGGGCCGAGCCGATAACGGACCGAGTGTAAAGGGGTGGTGGTGTGTTGTGCGTGAAAGGAGTCTGGAAGGGAAAGCAAAGCGTAACGTTGTCCTCCTGCCCGGGGCCATGAACGATACGAAGGAATACATTCCGCAAGCATATGCAATTCTGCAGCCCATGGCCGATGCGTATTCACCAGTTGCTCGAAATTAACAGCCCGTTGAAGTCCCATTTGCGAGCTTGCACATTGCAGGTTTGAGCAAACCTCTACCAGCAAGCTTTTGTCACAACTCGGTTCAATGGAAGTAAGTACCATGCTGATTTCGCCTAAATGAGCTTTTAATCTTTGTATCTGTTACCGTAAATTGAGCTTGTTGAGCGGCTGAGAGACGGAACAAGATTGCATTAAGGACCTGAGAATCTAGAGGGCAAGAAGAGTCTATATACAGCAAAGTAATGCCAAGCCGGCTAATAGTATGTCCGACCAGGAGGTCGCTCTCACGGCCACAGTATCTCTTCTTCGATGCGTTTCACCAGCCCAGACAGAACACTTCTTTGAGGGAAGGAGCCATGAGCGCACCCGAAAGTAAAGCGTGTGCGATATTCACTTCCGTCATGGCCTCCTCCAACCTATATAAGCGTTCCCTTTGCAATGACTCCGCATCACCATAAACCTAACATTTGACACACCTGAATCAACCACCATCACTCTCGCAAAGTCTACGGTAAGTGTCACAACCAGACCAGTTTTGACTCTTAATGCTAACATTAATACCTACCAGTCCGCTCGTCGAGCATTCTACCACCATGGTCTCCTTCATAGCAGAAACCAAAGATCCGATCGTGTCCTTCATGTTCGAGTACTATGACAAGCTCCGTCGCAGCAACCTCAAATATTTCGGGCACGACGTGCCAATTTTCCTTCGAAATATCTCGGGTCGCATCCTGTAAACGTTCCCCGGCCGTTATTGATAGAGGTGGAAGTGCTTGGCAAGCCCGACTACAAACTCAAGCACCCGGGTAATCTCGCAGTCACGTTATTTGCCACCAAGTTTTCTTTAGTTAGAGTACACTTTTCCTTTGGATTAGCAAGACCTAATTGGCTTAATCGAGCATTCTTTACTACGTGACTCCCGGAATATCCGACTTTGCTACGCTCAGTAATCTACTTGGATTGGCGTGGCGGGGATTTCAACTCAAATCCACGCCACGTCGGTAGAATCGTAATTTGACGCCGGGGGGAAGGGCGCAAGCTAGTAGGTTTAATAAGTAAGCATTAAAGCTATATAAAAACCTAATATATACTAAAAGTAGTAAGTCTTGATACTTCTAGTTATTAAAGAAAAGTACTTACTAAAGCTTATTTACTTATATATAAACGCATTTTATAACTTAAAAATAAATACTTATTACTTGCTTTTTTAAGAGCTTTTAACTTAAGTATTAACAAGCTATTATTAGTTTTATAAAACTATAAAACTTTAATAACTTATAGATTTTAATTTATTAAAGCATTAATAGTTTTGCTACAATTTTTTTTATAACTAGCTATTATTTTCTTTATTTTAAATCCTAATATTTTCTTTAAAAATTATATTATTACTTTTTTGTTACTAGTAAGTTAAACTAGTATTATAGTAACTTATATACTTTAATAATATTTATTTAAAATTAACTTTTATATACTTTTAGTTGTAATTTATAGTTACTAAAACTTTACTTATACTTATTACTTACTATTAAAACTATTAATATATTTAGTGTAAATTAAACAAACTTTAATTAATTATAATATTTAGTACAAATATTATATTTATAAAATGTGTATACAATTATATATAAATTAGAAAATAGTAGATATGTTTTAACACTTAATAATATAGTATTAATTATTATATTTTATAAATAATAAAAATAAAAATAAAATATATATAAAACTGTTATAAATAGTAATAGTAAGGTAACTATACTTAAGGAGCTAAGAGAACTCATATTAATAGCTAATAAAGCCTTAAAATAGAAATATATATTTAAACTAGAAAGGAAGAATTGTAAGTAAGTATAGGATATATTAGCACAAGCTAAAACACAAGCTAAGAAATAAAAATAGAAATATAAAATTATACTAATAGATTAGAAGCAGTGACTTATGTAATACTTAGTAGCTAAAAAAAATAAAGAAATTAAAAGACTTTAAACACTTCTATTTCTTTAGATAGTATTTAATATACTAAACACCAGTACAGAATATACGCATAGAGGATTTATTATAAGTATAAAATATTAGACAGTTTATAGTTACTTTTAATTCTTTATAGTTACTCTAAAATTAAAATTTATACCTTAAGTGAAATAGTTTAATACTATTCTGTTAAATCTTAACTTATTATATAATTTCCTTTCTACTCTTTACTAAGTTAACTAACTTCTACTAAGTTTAATAAGCTATCCGTTTTAAAAGTGAGGGAACTACTAAGTGTTATATAAACAGTTAAATAGCTTATTACTAGTAAAACTTTATATTAGTAAGTTAGTAACTTATAATATTATAACTACCATCTTAAGAAAGTAAAAAGGACTGTTAGATAGATTCTAATAACTAATTATTAAAAAGCTTATAATAACTTATTATAAAGATAAATAAAAACTTTACTCGTTATCTGAAAGTAGTAGTGAAGAAGAAGTTATAATAAAATCTTTATTAATAATAGAAAGTACATCTAGAGAAATAAAGAGTATATAGTAAGTTATTTAAGAATAAAAAATAGCTATTATAAAATTACGTAACGCTTTAGTAAATCTGTAATAGCAGTTTAAAGTTAAATAATAAGCTATAGTAATTTAGAAAGAGAGGATAGTAAAGATATAACCTTCTAAGAAATTCAATAGAAATTAAAATAACTTTAAGACTTTTATAATAGTAATAGACCTCTATTATTAATTTAATTAGAAATTATTTTTAACTAATTAGAATTAGATCTTAGTAGTAGGAATAAACATAATAGATAGAACTATATAATAGTTTAAACTATTAATATAAAACTATCTTATTAATAAAGACTTTAACCTGGGAGCAGCGGGATTAGCTAACTGTAATAATAATATATAATAAGCTTTTAAGAATTATAAACGCTTTAAACAAGAAATGATTATAGTTTTCAGAGAAATTAATAAAGAAATAGAAGTAATCTAGAAGCTTTAATTACTTAAGTAGTGAATATTAGTAGTAAATTATATAGTAGAGTTTAAGTAAATCTAATCATAACTTAATTAAGCAGACTAGCTATTAGTTATAATATACTATAAAAAACTAAAAGATAGAATTAAAGATAAAATTTCCAGAAGAAAGCAGCTAAGTACTTTATTAGAAATTATTAAATAAGTAGTAATTATTAACAACTAGTAGTACTAATAAGAGCAAGAGAAAAAGGCACGTAAGAGATTAATAACCTATATACCTAAGAAAAGTAAAAAAGATAACTAAATCTATAATAAAATAAATATTAATATTAAATAAATATTTATTAGAAAAGGATTAGGAAAGTGAATTAAGAAATAAATAAAACGCTACGCACGTAAAGCCTACTTAAAATATAAAAAACAAAAGCACTTTATTAAAGATTATAAGTAATAATAATTAGATATTAAGAAGACTTATGTTTAGACTAGAGTATTAAAAGAAATTAAAGTAGTAATAGTCCAAATAAAGCAAGCATATAACATAATAACTAAAGAAATAATTAAAAAAAGAATCTAGAAGAATAATATTAGGTTTGTGGAAGTTATATATACCTTAGTTAAGAATATAAATTACCGTACTAGTAAATTAGGGACTACTTAGTAGAATAACCTAAGAAAATAATCACTATAATATAAAGAGTAGTAATATAATAGTATAATGCAGAAACCAAAAAGAAAACATAGAAATTCTATAAGATTATAGAAAAAGGAGGAGGACTATTTTATAAAGAAAATCAGAAGTTCAGATAATAAAAGGATTAAAAGATAATAAAAGATAAAAAGCTAATATCTATAATAATTATATAACATATACACTAAAATTATTATTAGATATATAGATTAGAGTACTATTAAGGGGAATATTATGTTACTAAATACTAGAAAGTTACTCTAAGAGATGGGATGTATAAGTGCTAATAAGTACTATAAGTAACAGAAAATAAGTAATATAAAGAACTAAGTAAATAAGAATTAGCTATATAGATAAATAAAATCTACTAACAAACGCCTATACTAGTTATAACTAATATAGTATATTACCACTCTATCAGACACTAGTAGAAGGAAAAGGAAGAAGAGATCTCTTTATTAATACTCTAGGTACAAAACAATAATACTATAAATAAAATAAAAAGAAAGAAATACTAGATATGTGTAGTTTCTAACTATATAGGAAAGAATTATAAATAGAATAAACACGCCATACGCGTTAAAGAACTAGGAATAAGAAAAATATTATAAAAACTAGTAAATAAGAAAGAATTTAATTTACAACAAGAACTAGTCTACACAGATTTAGAAGACAAAGTATAGGACCTAAATTCAGATAAACATAAATAACTATTATAGGATAAATGTTAGATAGGATGCTGAAAACACTAAGCTAAATACTATTAAAAAGAATAGTTAGTTACAAAGTCACATAGAAAACTCACATATCAAGAATGTTTCTTAAGATGGAAATGTAAGGATTATAGAGAATAAGCTAAAAACGTATATAAAATACTTAATAAGAAAGTATACTAACTTTAGAGATATCTATTCCACAGACCTAATAAAAAGACACTGAAGAAGTAACTACTATTTAGGAGTTAACTATAGACAAAAAACTAAAAAACTAGTAGACTATAACTAAGCTATAGGAGAGCTAAGAACCTAAAATTAGAAAAGATATATTAATTATATATATATAACTAAACCTAAGAAAATACAAAAACAAGCTATACGTAAACGTATGTATTAATAGTAATTAAATACTAATACTTATAAACAGCAAAGCTAGCGAGACACTTATATTAAATAAGTAAATATAAAGATACTAAATACTAACTAGAGTTTTAGATAAACCTATATGAGTAAAATGCATAGATAATAGTCTAACAGCATTCAGAAAAGGTCTAATTAATCTTAAAATATAGAATATAACTATTAAAGCAGCAGGTTACACAGATAACTGTTGTATTAAAATTATAAATCTAGATAGTAAAAATTTTATCTTAAGATAGAACTAATTAGCATAATAGAACCTAATAATTAATTAGAAAATAAAAACTATAGGAATTAGGAATAATGACCACAAATAAATAAAAGCTATAATATAGATAAAAAAAACCATACTTCACGAGACCACGTTTATTATGCTAGATGAATACTAAGAGGAATTTAGAGAATAGTTCTTTAAGAAAACTAAAGACTAACTACTAGAATATTAGGAATAAGACTATAAAATCACGCTTAAGGAAGAAATAAATTTGAAACTAGAACTACTATATCAAGTATCTATACACCAGTAAAAGAAATTACGAAAATTCTTATAAGAAAATTAATAAAAGGGATACTTATAAACTAGTAAGAGCAAAATAACATTACTAATACTCTTTATACTAAAAAAGAATAGAAAATTAAGGTTATGTATTAACTACAGATATCTTAACAAAGCCATAGTTAAAAATCATTACCTAATACCGTTAATATTAGAACTTATAAATAGGCTTAAAGGAGCTAAATAGTTTAGCCTTTTTAATATTAAGAATAGATATTATTAGATATAAATAGCTAAAGAACACGAATAGATAATAGCATTTAAAATAAGATATAAATTATTTAAATACTTAGTCATGTTAATAGGACTTATAAATGCACTAGTAATATTTCAGATAATTATTAATTATATACTAAGGGAATACCTAGACGTATTTATAATAGCATACCTTAATAACGTGCTTGTATATATAAACGGAATGCTAGAGAAATATATTAAGTATACTAAGAAAGTATTACGGAAGCTCAAGGAACACAAGTTATATATTTAAATAGAAAAATATATATTCTATAGAATAGAAGTTAAATTCTTAAGATATCTAGTATCTAGAAATAGAATAGCAGTTGACCTAGATAAGGCAAAAGATATTCTATCTTAGTTTATACTAATAAATATAAAAGAAGTTCATTCTTTTCTTGGATTCACGGGCTTTTATAGATAATTTATTAAGAACTATTCAAAAATCACAGCACCTTTAATAGAATTACTAAAAAAGGATTAATATTTTAAATAAGAACAACGCGAGGAAAACGCTTTCATAATATTAAAAAAAAAATTCCAATAACTACTAATATTAAAAATGTTTGATTTATGACTTTAAATGGAGATATATATAGATATATTAGACAGAGCTACAGGAGCTATCCTACTATAAATATAAAATAATAAATATAAATACTTAGTAAATTTCCTATCTCATAAACTCACAACTACTAAGTTAAACTATAATATTTATAATAAGAAATTATTGGTAATTGTTTAAGTATTTAAAAAATAGAGATATTACTTAGAAGAAGTTAAGTATTAAATTATTATATATTTAGATCACAAAAATCTAACGGTATTCACCACAATAAAGAAGTTAAATTAATAATAAGTTAGATAGTAGAAACTAGTTTCTATATTTAACTTTTAAATATTTTATAAGTTAGGAAAAGAAAATATAGTGGCTAACGCGCTTAGCTAATAAGCAGACTATATAAAAAACATACCAGAAATTTATAACACAATACTAAAGTAAAGACTAGATAGATTCTTAGGAAACTTATAAATTAATATTAAAAGTATAGTTATTATCAAAAATACTTGGGAAAAACAAATAAGAAAATTTAATAATAAACAACTATACTAGAACCTAAACTAAAAAACAATTTATGTACTAGATATATTATAGACTAAACTTATTAAGAACTAACACTCAGCTAAAATGTATAGATATTAAGGAATTAAAAAAACTATAAAACGAATCAACAGGTATTTTTAGATTCCAGGAATATAAAAAAAGATTAAAGATATTCTTTCAGAATGCATTAAGTGCAAAAAGAATAAAATATTAAGATATAAAGAATATAGACTTATATAACTAATTCCTTTACTAGACTTACTATAGAAATTAGTTATAATAGATTTTATTATAGGAATACTAATAATAACTACCTTTAGAGACTAATAGTATGACATAATACTAGTTATAATAAACTAACTTATAAAATACGTGTACTTTAAACCAACGTATATGGAAATTAAAGCAGATAAATTAGTAACTATACTTATTAAGCTACTAATAGTATAATATAGATTACCACAAGAATTTATTACAGATAGAGATAAATTGTTTACGTTAATATTCTAGAAAATGTTTATAAAGAAGCTAGGGGCTGAATATCGCCTCTTAACAGTATTTTACTTATAAATAAATAGGCAAATAGAACAGATAAATCAGACACTAGAATAATATTTACGAATATATATTAATAAATAATAAAATAACTAGATTAACTTACTACTAATAGCTGAGTTTACATATAACTCTGTAAAGTTATTAACTATAGAAAAAACACTATTTTTTGTAAATTATGGTTATAAGCCTACGGCTTATCGAGAACTACAAACTCTAAAGAAGATATTAAAACTAGTAAGAATAAAAATCAATAAATTATAATAGCTTTATTAAAATATAGTAGAAAAAATTAATTAAAAAAGAGTACTTAGTAAATAGTAAAAAAATAAATCTAAAGTTAAGAAACTAATCTTTAAAGAGAGAGATAAGATTTTCCTACTATAAAAAAATTTAGAAATAAAGCAACCATTAAAGAAACTGGATCACGTTAAGTTAGAACTATTTAAAGTTAAAAGATAAATAGGATCTGTAAATTATAAACTATAACTACCTAAGAATATAAGGATTTACCTAGTTTTTTATATTTCAAGATTAGAACCAGTACTGTTGAATACTAAACTATAGACAAAACTTAAACTTAAAAAAGACACTACTAAGTATAAAGTCTAATAGATTTTAGACTACTAGTAATTTAAACGTTAGTAAAAGTATCTAGTTAAATAGAAGAACTATAGACCTAAAAATAATACATAGAAACTAATTAGAAACCTGAAGAATAGTTTAGAGCTAATTAACTAGTATAATTAGATAAACTAATAAAGGCTATATCCTACAGAAAGAACGACTATAGCACGTTCTAATTTAAACTAAAAGAAAGAGAAAGTAAAGTAGGTTAGGAAGAAACTAACACTATAGGTTATAGTATATAAGTTTTTTAACTCTAAAAACAAGCTTTAGCCTTTTTAAAAGCCTAGACTTTATAAATAGAAGCTATCTCTTAATTAAACATCTTTTTTTTCTTGGAATTAATTATAGTAAGCTTATAATAGAGATGACGTTTACAAGCTTAAGTCTTTTAATTAGTAAAAAGAAGATAGTAATAGGTTTTAATGGCTTCGTCCTACGCTTTCTCAAGCTAACAGCAAAGTTTCTTTTTATTATAGTTAAAATAATCCCATTCTAGCTATAATATAACTAGATTATACTTTATATTATAATTATTATAAACTGAGCAGTAACTAGAGCTTAGGTTCATAAGATAGTTATTATTATAATAGAAATAATTTAAGTAAAGCATCAGCATATAGTGAGGTTCATTACAAATCTAAGAAACTAAATAGTAAGTATATATTAGAGACGACTTAGGACGTGTCATCATAAAGAGACTAGGCAGGAAAAAAAGAAAGTTAAAGATCTTATAGTCTAGAACACAGGCCGGAAGACCTACTACCTTTATTACCAAGCGTAGCGAAGCTTTCTTCTATTTAAATAGGGGGGTTTTTAGTTCAGAAGTCCGCCGAGATAGCACTAAGGTTTCTCGTGTTCTGGTTGGTTAGAAAAAACGACCTCACGTAATCAGGTTCTGGTTGTTCCGCACCAGAGGAACACTAAAGTTTACTGAAAATTCTCGCACGACTAATACTTCAACGCCTTGACTAATACCTCTCTTACGTGACTTCTTTTATGTCTAATACTTTCCTAATAGATCTACCTCCTCTTTGCAACTAGTGTGGTAACCCTAAAGATGCTGCTACTAATAAGATAATCTATAGTGTTTAGAAAGCTACGTGCTTACGCTGTAGAAATATTAATACACGATATGTATATACACCTATACCTATTAAGGTCTCTACGGCTAATTATATATATAGCGTAAGTATAAAGCCGCATTATCTTTATCTTCTACTTCCCGCTGTTTTGTACCCTTGCTATAAGTAGTTATACCTATGCGACACCTCTCGCTAAACGTAGTTATATCTATATAACATTATGCGCCTTTAGCTCCGCCTCCTATACTACACAGTTCTTTAACTATACTATATGATGCTTTACTTCCACGACGGCAGCGCGGTCCTCCTCGTTATTTACTAGGTAGATTGGATAGCAATAATGCACTAGCCTAAGCTAACGCCCGCTGTGCTCGAGCTGAGGTTCAGAGGCAACACTATATTAAGTGTTGGGCAGGTAACGAAGTATCACCTATACTATTCATCTCATCTTTAATAAAACGCTAGAAGGAGCTAAATCAGTCTTTTCAGTCGACCTCTCTATTCCAGGGTACGGAGCCAAATCAGTCTTTAGACTTAATATCTGCATCCCAGGATACTGAGCTGAATTAGCCTTTACAGTTGACATTCACATCTCATGATACTACACTTAATGAGTTCCCTTTTTCCACTCTATCCACACTTCCTAATATAGGTCCATCTTATAACCTGCCGCTACCTGACCCTGTTATGGATCTTTTAAGTAACACCTTCTTAAATAACCCTGCTCTTAGCCCTATAGATTAATAACTAATTAAGAGGTTTTACACCCGCCTTAACAAGCCTGTAATGGAGACCTGTGGTACTTGCAATAAACGCTGGTTTGATATAAAGCTTGTAGATGAAAAGTGCTCTATTTACCGTAAAGACGAGGCTAAGCACTCAAGACTTAAAGATAGTTCTCAAGATCCTGATTTCGTACCCCTATTCGGCCATGATAATGAGATGGACCCTAGCTCGTGGCTTAAGAAGCTTCCGAAACTTTCCACTATAGAGAAGATGCTAATTGCTTGAGTGCATATCTTCATAAAAGTCCGCTAACATCAAAGTGCTCAATACAAATATACAGGGCATATTTACCACTTTTTATGTAACGTTAGGAAGATTTTTAGTTCGTTACCTCTTCTATCTCAAGATCTCAATATTATACTCCTTAAGCCACCCCGTTCTTCTGGTGATAATTATGAACGTGTTGACTAACAGTTTCAGAATAACTATTGTGTACGGCATTAGGTAGTTCAGCGTTAGCTATACTTCTTACAGCAGAATTATAATAGCTATAAAGATATTACTATCAACGATAAAGCCTTAAGCGCTCTCCCTAACGATGATTATGTTAATAGCAATTTACTTACTATTAAGGTGAACGAAGTATCTTCTACGTCTACTTAATAAAAACAGTCTATAAATACCACACAAGGAGATCTCGCCCACGATCAGGCTACTAAGGGTTTAGACACTAATACGGATATGCCCTATAAGGACAATAGTAAAGATGATAGTAGAAATAATAGTAAGAATAATAGTAAGGATAATAGTAAGGATAATCCTGCTCCTTAAGTTACTGTAGTCCCAGATCTGGTTCCTGATGCACAGGAGTTAGAGATTCTACAGCGTTAAATTAGAGCCCCAGTCTTACTCTCTATAGCATCCGTTTAATATACCCCTTTATTAGAGTTTAACCGTAGTGAGGCGTTACTAAGTAGGGCTTTCCTAACATGCTTTCCTACAGATATAAGAGAGTACATAAAGTCTCGTTAATAACATGTTAACTATAAATCCTATATTAAACACATGTTACTATATAAGAATGGCCGTATAGTATAATATCCACGCTTTCGTTACATGGCGTTCAATACAATTATAAGAAAGCAGGTAAACTTAAAGTCTAGGTTTTTTATATTAAGAATATCTAATAATAAAGACATCTCTATTAACGAGCTTTAGAGTGCTTTTAAGGATGACAGTTCCTAGTCTATAGCTATACTAAACTTAGTTATATGTTTTGCTGGAGCCCTCCGTGGGACGCGCCCTTTTTAGGCAGGTAAGAGTAGAAATCTTAAAGCTATAGTATGTAATTCCATTTCGCTATTTACTAGAACTAATACCGGGACTAATACCGGGACTAATACCGGGACTAATACTGAGACTAATACCTTTCCAGGTACGGCAGCTAAGGAGTCTAAGTTTATTTATTACTTTCTCCACAGCTAATTACTATTAGAATAACTTAATATAATATCTATCTTAATATAATAAGTAAAAGAACGTTACCCCCGCCGCTAGGATTAAGATCGCACGTAATAACGTTCAGGATAATCCCTATATTATCGCCTATTACTTTTACCGTTATTTTTAAGCTTTCAAGGATGAAGTGCTCACCCCTAAGTTTAGTATTATTAATAGTTAAAATCATTTTAAGTAGCAGAGCTATGGCAGTACTTATAATTATAGTATATATTACTATAAAGACGCGCTAAATCCTGATAAGGAGCTCTTTAATAAAGATAACCACAGGGCTTTAGCCGAATTTACGAGATTTTAAAGAGTATATATTTCTACTATATATTCTTAACTCTAGCCTTAAGGTATTACTGATAAAGGCTCGCCTCTTTTACTTGCCTATTCTAATATAACCTAGGAATTTAAGTAATTGTTTTTAATTTTAACTAGGATTTAAATCTACTATTGTATAATAGAGTATTGCTTAAAGTTTAATAAGAAGATAAAATAGCTTAAGTACCGATTTTTCGCTTCCTAGCTATTTACCAAATTCCCTACTATTTACCGTGATAAGGGTAAGTTGTACTATTAGTTTTACCCTACGCGTAATCACTCTTAATTAAATCCATATTATTATATACTCCTAATGGGATGGCTGGCTAATACTGATATTTAACTATATACTAGTACTACTAGTGTAATAGTATATAGTAGGAAGTATACCACTAAGTAAGAAAAGCCCTCTAAGAACTATAAGGCTATAATTACTAGGATTTTACCTAAACTTAATTCTAAAAGGCCGCTACACTCTTTCGTTATAAAAATAATAAATAGGCTTATTAGTGAGCAGGACTAGTTAGCTTAGGAGATTTCCTATTTTCTCTTTAATCTACCATTAATTTATTACTCTCGTTAGGTACTTAATGTTAATTATTAGCCAGAGAAGGACCAGCTAAATATATACTATTTTAAGAAAAAAGATAGTAAAGATAATAGAACTCTTTATTATAATAAGAGTTTTCTCTAAAAGTATAAAGATTATCCTAATCTGTATAATCTTTCTTTTTATAATTTCCTTCTTAAACATAACTATACTAGTGATATAAAGGAGAGGCCTTGGGCTAAGCTAAGGGTTTTAAACTTTATATTCTAATATTATTTTAACTATAACCCAGCGCAGTTTACTCGTGTTAAACTTATACTCTATTATTTATTTTAGAAAATAAGTAAAATTCTTTTATCTGAGAATAGAATCTTTACTATATATAAGAAGGCTTACTAGCACTATAAGTCCTACTATAGTTACCTATAGGATAATTCGTATAAGGAAAAAGAACTACCTACTAAAGAGAATAATCCAGACCTTAAAGACATTAATAAAGAAGAGAAAGATTTTAATTTATCTTAGAAAGAATTAGCCGCTCATTAACCAGGCACATAGGGTATTTTAGTTAATAAAGAAAACTTAAGAAATCGCCCTAAAAATCACGTAATAAATTAGTTTACCTAAATTAGTACCTACGACCTTAATCTCTCTATGTACTAGAAGTAATAAAAGGCTAATTATTCTATTAACCTTACTATCTAGGCTAGAGAGACATATAAGACTCTTACTAAAAAATAAAAGTTATTTAATAAGCTTATTATAAACTACTACTAGTTAATTTTAGTTAGAGAAAACTTTTTATAGTAGCTAGTTAACCTAGATAAAGAAGTAGAGTCTAAAAAAATACATGTTATAGAATTTATCTCTACTAAGCTTAATAACTTAACTACTACTTATAAGTATTATTCTCTAATAATTTAAGTAACATTTATAGGTTATGCTGCTTATAATATTTCTAGTAAGACACTAAACACACTATTTCGTATTTTAATTAAGGATATAAAGTTTATTAAGTTGTTATTATAAGCTATCCAGGCTCTTTAGGCTACGTTTAAGGACGTTTAGTATCTAGTTATAAATAAAAAATCTATAGTTAGCTTAAAGATACTTGCCTAGGTTAATTTACGGTGTAAAAAGATCTTTCTATTATCTAGTTATCTTCTCTTTAGTAGCTTAAGTATGGTTTTAGCTAAAGATTTCTTTTAACTTCCACCTATAAGTGCAAGGCCTTTATATAATACTTATATATTCTAGAATACAAGTAAAACGTTCAGGCAGTAGCTATATTAGTAGTTTAAAAAATCTATTATCCTTAACGTTATAATGTAATAGTAGGGCTATAATTAGAGGATTTTTTATAACGCGTTAGATTATCTTTATATTAGAAAAATTATAGTTCAGAACTAGCTCTTATTTACTACTAGGATTTAATTAATGCTTTTTATAAATAATATTAATTTATTTTAGAATGTAATCTATATCTACGCTAAGAGAGTTTAGGTCTAGAAGTTAAATTACTACCGGCTATAAGATTCTAGCTAACCTATAATAGCTATTATAGCTAGCTATAAAGGCATAAGAGCTGAAAATTCTACTATAGAAGAGACTAGAAACCTTAAGATATTACTTTCTTTAAGTATTAACTTATAGGTTATGCTTATGGATAATATATAAATAGAAAAAAGCCTAGTAAACAGTGCTCTAGGTGTGTTAGATATTATTATATAATTAAGTAATACTATAAACTTTTAAAAAAAAGCCCCTTTAGCGTTACTTATTACTTTTAATAACTATAATAGGCTATTAGTATACAGGACCTTAGGTAGAAAAAATATAGTACTAATTTTCTATTATTATTAGAATTTCTAGCGTGGGAAAGTTGCATGTTTATAGACTTAATTCTCTTTAGTAATAGCTTATACTATTACTATTTATAAGTTACAGAATATTACTATTAAACAGGCGGTGTTAGATATCTTAGATGAAAAAAACTTTGTTTTTAGATTAACTTATATAGCTATTTTACGCTACAAGACTCTCTAGGGTGTGCTATTTATAAATACCTTTAACTTTTAAAGGTTAAAATAAAAGAAGAGTAAAATAACACGTATAAGATAGGCTAATATTAATAGATAGTTTTAATATTAAGTTATAGTTACTAATACAGTGTTTAAATCTTAAAGGGAGTAAATATATTTATAGTTAAATAAACTAATACTAACTAATACCTAGAACTTTATTATTCTGTGTCTACTTCTGTCTAGACCTATTAAGCAGCTCAATTTATACACTAACGTCTTTTAGTATAGAATTATTATTATCTAAAAGCTAGTTAAGTAGGTGCTTAGTATTATTCTTATTAAAATTCCTAAAGTAAAACTTCTTAGTAAAGTCTCTTATTATATTAGACTAAAAAGCACCCAGAAGACCTAGGTATTCTAATATAGATACTAACTAAATTTCAGACTAAAGATATTAGCTATAAGATTGTGCTGTAGTAACTACTACTATAATAATACATTCTAAACAGCTAAATAAGCTATAAAAGAGTAGAATTAAATAGCTATTAATTAAATCTACTTTAAGTATTAAGACGCCGCGTTTAATTGCCAGAGTATATAAAGCTTTTAAAACAGGAATCTAGATTATATTAGTAATATATTAATACCTAGACTAATACCTTACCCTATAGTAGATACTAAGTAGTATAGTTGACTTCTTTTTTATAGAAACACCTTTAAGATTTATGCTTCTTTATACTTAACTTACTTAGTTAAAGTGCTTAGCTTATATTATTATTATTAGATATTTCTAAACAGGTATTAGTTTAGTATTAGTCTAAAACTAAGAAAATAGATTTTTATCTTAAATCGTGATTTGCTTATAAGCCTAATAATATATTTAAAGTCTATCTAAATAAGAAGCCGCCTTAATTTCTTAGCAGCACTCTTTAATATTATACCTCAAAAGTGTTACACTACGCGCTACTGTATTATTAAATCCAGTATAACTAAATCCTTAAGCACTTAAAGTTATTTTTTAATAGTAGTACTTAGTTTTACTTTATTATTATTATCTACATCATTATTATCACCCGATATAGTATTACCGAGAATGGAAGATTAAGAGGGATATTCTTTATTAGAGTTTTATAACTTTACTTTTTAGGTCTAATAAATACTAACCTTAAATCTACTAACGTTAGTGACTAATACTAAGACTAATACCCTATCTGCTTATAGTTTTTTAATAGTCTTAGTTTTTACTTTCTCTTTTAGGTTTTTTATTATAAACTCTTTATCTTTCTTCTTAGCAGCGTTAATTTTAGTCGCATGGTCCTTCACATATTTTATCTAATATTTTAAGATAAATTTATTTATTGTATTCTTATCCCGTGCTAGGGCTAGCTCTTTATTCTCTAAATTATTATATTTATTCCTCTCTTTAGCGGTATACGCATTATCTGAATATTCATTATCTTTTTTTCAGTGTTTATTTAGTAACGTTATAGAGGCAGGTTTTACGGCGCGTTTTAGAGACATAATAAATAGCTAGTAAACAAAGTATTACTAATATATAATATTAGTCTAGATATTAGTTACGCGGCGTAAAAACTTACAAAATATTATTTTAATAAGATTAGTATATTAGTATTAGTAAGAGAGTAAGATAAAGTTAGATAGATAAGTAATCTATATACTAGATAGCTAATTAGATACTTATATCTTACTAAAATTTCCTTTTTTACTTACTTTTATTTGTATCTTTACACTAATCCTAACGCCCTGACATTTCAAAATCTACTTTAATACTTAATTTAATTACTAATTATTTCGTTTTAACTAATACCTGCCTAATATCTTAACTATGGCTAGTATAGAGTAGGTTATGCTTACTAGTTTTAATAAGCCTTATAATAATCCTACTAGTACTAAGCAGGTTACGCTTATTAGTTCTAATAAGCCTTATAATAATCCTTCTAGTATAGAGTAAGTTACGCCTGGTTTTAATAAACCTTATAGTAATATCTCTAGCATAGAGAATGTTATGCTTAGTAGTTTTAATAAGCCTAGTAATAATATTCCCAGCACCTAGCATGTTATACCTAGTAGTTTTAATAAGTCTTATAATAATATTTCTAGTATAGAGTATATTACGCACACTAGTTCTAATAAGGCATATAAGAATATTTTAAGTAAAAAATATATTACGCCTACTAGCTTTAATATGCCTTATAAAAATCTTGCTAGTAAAGTAGTATGTAAACTAGCCTAAAAGTTAGCCCACAAGACTATTACTACTATAGATTAGTTTTTAGTATTAGATAAGGTATTAGTTAATTATAACTAATACTTTATAGTCCTTTAGTCTTAAACGCGTATTAAACGGCTTCCGGTAGCTTTAGCTAATAATAAATTTTAAGTTTTACTACTTTTATGCTTTAACTCTTTTAGTAATAATTATAAGCGTAAGCCTAGCAGTACATATTTCCAATTTTCTTTTCTTTTCTTTTATTTTCTTTTTTTTATTTTTATTTCTGATATTAAGTTAACAATTTACAGCTAGTGCGCTATATGAGATTAAATACTATTAATATTACTAAGAATATTTATTAAGGCGTCTTCTATTCCAGTGACTGGTCTATAAAATTATTAAAAACTTTAATAATAATCTCTAGGTTTAGGCTATAGCTCTTAACGCTCTGCAAGAAGCCGCAGAGGCTTTCTTAGTTAATATTTTTAAAGATAAGTATTTCTAGGTATTAGTCTTAGTATTAGTTTAATTAGCTTTAGCTATTAATCTATCCGTTATTTATACTAAGTAAGTTATAATTTAATCTAAAGATTTCTATTACTCTTTTTAGATTATCTACTGCCTAGCTGGTTATATTAATCTTATTAGTAATATAGATCTAGCTTATATTACTAGAGCCAGCTATTACCAGTAGAGGCTAATAATAAAGGAATAAAACTAGATATAGAGTTTAGCATTAAGTTAGAGTTTAGTATTTTATTTTTAAATAAGTGGAGTTTTGGTACCTACTCTAGGCTTAGGAATAGATAAAAATTCATACTATAGCTTTACTATATATAACTATATGTAACTTAAAACTCTAATATAAATTTATAATATACTTCGCTACACTCAGCCCTCTAACATTTATATTAGCTTTAGTATTTTATTACTATTTAAGGTTTTTTTTATATAATTCGTTTTATATTATAAATAAACTTAAAACTACTTTATTAATAGTAGAATATACTATTATAATAAAACCTATTACTTTTAAATTAAGAATATAATAAAATACGTAAAATTTTAACTATTTAACTATTTTAAATAAAAGACTTTGTATAGTAATTAATATAATAAATATAATAATAATAACTTTATTATTAAAAGTGTTTTAAAGTATAATAAAATTTATATTATTTATATTATTTAACTACTTTATAGTATAAAGTTGTATATAAAAGTATTAAAGTTAATTAGTATTATTTATATATATAAAGTTCTTTTACTTTTTAAACTATAATTTAATATTTAGTGTAATGGGCTAGAGCTTAGGATAGTTAATTAAAATAGTTATCTTAGTTTTAACTCTATACATAACCACGTGACTTTAGTGATTTAGTAGAGATTAACTATTAAGTCTCTATAGTATATATAATTAATTCTTTATCAAATCCACTTTATTTACACCTAATTGCTATTATTGGCTAGGATTTATTATATTTAGATTTAATTAACTTTATGTCTCACATGAGGCTGAGAGGCCTCTGGTAGTATAATTAATTTTATAAAAAAATAAAAAGCTTTCTAGTATTTAGAAGAACTATCTAGTAGTATAGTAAGTATTAATAAATACTAATAACTAATTAATATTTATACTAATAGCCTGAGTAATGAACCTGCTTAATATAGAATATAATAATAAATAAATTAATTATAAACTATACTGGTTACTTGCTTCACAAGGGTTAGAAGTCTTAGCTATTAAAGTAGTAATAAGTTAAATAAAAATTAAACTTAATAACTACCTTATTTAGTATAATAAAGGGAAAGTTCTATTTTTAGTAAATAAAACCAGCAACAGCACCTCACTCAAGGAGATTATAAATATATTATAAGTAATATCTAAAAAACTAACTATATTAGAAAGTCGTAATTTTTTATTAAGGTTATTCTTATAAGTCCTAATAATAATACTAGTAACTCCATTTATACTAATACTATAACTAGTAATTAAATTAGTAATTAAACTATTTAATTTTCCTAAATACTCTATATTTAATAGTATATAGTCTCTTTATTTTATATTTAAGTATTAAACTAAGGCTAAGTTATGATTTAATAGATATTATATAAATAATAAAAAAAAATAAATAAACTATCTCTTTTAGCATTTAAAAAGATAAGTAGTATAAACTATTTTTTTATAGTTTTCTAATTAAAGAAATAATACCACCCTTAAAGTAATATAAGCGTTTATGGACTTTTAGTTTAAAGACTAGTACTAAAAGTAAAAGTCTCTAGACAAACTGCAAAGCATGAAATAGAAAAAAAAGTTAGTAAGAAAATACTATATAAAGTTTATTAAGAAGTTACTACTAGTAGGAAGTAATTAGCTAAATAAAAATATAAAGAAAAATATATTTACTTAGAGATTAGATAGAGAGCTCTAGAAGTATATTATAGTTTTTTTAATAACACTAAGCTTTAAAAAGTATACTTAAGAAGTAATTCACGTTAGTAATAACCTTATATAAATTATATTAAGTAATTATAAAATTACTATAGCTATTTATATAACACTATTTATATTAATATTTAAATTAATAAATTAGAAAGTAATACTTACGCGTGTAGGAGTAGTAAAGTTATAGAATAATTAATTTAAAATACTTTAAATAAGCTAAAAGAATTTTAACTAGTGTTATAAGTAAAATCTTTATTATTAATACAATTCTCCTAGCCACATAAAAAATAAGTATAAATATATAAAAGTAAATTAATTATGCTTAGCTACTATAGTATTAGTAAAAGCTAAATAAATAGACACTAATAAAAGAAACAAAGAAAATAGAGATAAAGAAGAAAAAGAAAAAGTATTAAGAAAAAAATAGCTTTTACTTATAATCATAAGTAGAGACCTCTAACTAAAATAGGTAAAATAATATTATGAAAATAATAATAGAAATTCCGAAATATACACATAAATATAGACTTTATTATTATATACTTATTAATTAACTAGACGAGTATCGCATATATAATGATTAATACTAGGTATTTATATTATAATCTTATAAACTTTATTTTTACTACTAAAGTTTATTTAGCACGTATTAATATAGCTTTATAAGAGATTATTAAAGTATATAAAAAACCTAAAAGAGTTACCCAAGTTATATAAATTAACCTTAATATTAAAGAATATACTAAATAAGTCTATATATATGTTATTAATAATGTACTTAGGTTTAATCTTATTTTAAGTAGACCCTAAATAAACTAAAATAATATTATAATTATACCAGCAAAGAAATCATATTACATTCATACTTTAAAAATAAAAGTTTATAGTAAGAAAGAGAAGAAATTGTATTAATAAAAGCTAATAGAGATTAATACAGCTACTTTTTTAATATAAATAAATAGATTAAAAAAAATAAGTAGGATATATATTTATAGTATTACTAGCAGATATTTAAAAGGCTTTAGCCTTTAAACTAAAGCTAAATTCTAGAATACTACTTCCTAAAGCTTATTAGAAGTATTTAAAGCTATTTTTAGAAAAAAAAGCAGACAAGCTTCTACTACTATAAAATTCTAGAATAAACTATTATATTAAATTTAAAAAGATTAATAGAAAGGACTCTAAGATCCTATAGGAACTGCTGTATAATATATTAAGAAAGAAACTACTAGTACTATAAAAAGAGTTAATATTGTTATTAGAGAAAGGCTTTATCCGTATAAGTAACTCTTTAACTATAGTCTTAATATTATTTATATATAAGTTTAGTAAAGGTCTTTACTTTTACGTTAACTATTATATGCTTAATAAGATTTCTAAGAAAAATAAATATTCTCTTCCCCTAATCCATAAAACGCTTAGCTAGATTAGTAAGATAAGATAGTATATTAAGCTTAATATTTTAATAGCTTTCTATAAGATTTATATTATAAAAGAAAATAAATAGCTAATAGCTTTTTATATAAGATTTAGACTTTTTAAATAGCTAGTTATACCTTTTAGACTAGTAAAAGCCTCTAGTATATTTTAGTAATATATAAACTAGACTCTATAGAAGTATTTTAATAAGTTCTGTTTAGTTTTTCTTAATAACATATTTATTTACGTTTTAAGCTTACTAGAAGAGTATTGCTGGTAAATTAATTTAGTACTAAAAAAACTTAGTGCTGTAGGTTTATATCTAGATATTAAGAAATACAAATTCAAAACTAAGAACATAAAATATCTAGAGTTTATTATTAAAGTAGAATAAGGAATTTAAATAGATCTTACTAAGATAAAAGTAATTACTAAGTAGTAGCCTTTAATAACTATAAAAAGAATCAGAAGCTTTCTTAAATTCGCTAATTTCTATTATTAGTTTATTAAGTTTTTTTTAGAAATTACTGTTTTACTTATAAGACTTATAAGTAATATACTATTCTAATGGACTAATAAAGAGCAAATAGTATTTAATAAGCTAAAAAAGATTTTTATATTAGAACTAATACTAGCCTAATTTAATTTTAATTATAAAATTATTTTAGAAGCTGACTCTTTAGATTATATAATTAAAAGAATTCTTTTATAATACAGCGAGAATAGCATGCTGCGTTTATATATATACTTTATAAAAAAAAAATATATCTATAAAGTATAATTACAAAATATATAATAAAGAACTTCTTATAATTATTTATTACTTAGAGGCATAAGATGCTGAATTATGGTCTATTAAAAAATTCTAAATTATTACTAATTATAAAAACCTTAAGTACTTTATAATGTTTTAAAAATTAAGTAAAAAATACACGCGCTAGCAGTTATTCCTTAGCTAATATAATATAAAGATTTAATATAAGCTAAAAAAGGAAAATATATAAGCTAATATATTATTAAAACGCAAATAGAATTATCTAAGTAGAAAAGATAATAAAAAGCTAAAAAGCTATATAATTTAGCTACTAAAGCTAGTAGTTATATATTAGAAAAAAGAGTTTAAATTAAATAATAATAAGCAAATAGTATAAGCTTTCTCTGCTTAAATTAGTTTTCTAATAATTATAGAAAATAGTATAACCAAAGCCCAGGAGTCTCATGCCTAGGAGTCTTATAATAAGTTTAAATAAAAATAGTATAATATAGTACTAAATAATAAAATATATGTAAAAGTAGTATAGACTTTTTATAATTAGAAATAGAGATTTTTTCTAGAGCTTAAACTAAAAGTTTTACTAGCTAAGTACATAATTAATAAAAATAAAATTCTTTATTATTAGAATAGAAAGTAGGTGCCTGACTTAGAGCTATTAAAAATATTAATTATTTATTAAATTTATTTATTATAAGTAATAGAACACCCAGGATAGTAGAGTATTTATTTAATATTAATAAGAAATTACTTTTAGCTAGGAATATTAAACTATATATAATATTATATTTAAAACTGTAATATTTATAGCTGTATGAAGTTATAAAGAGATTACTAGTAAAAGCTATTATACCTATTACCTATTTCTAATCATATTTAGAAAAAGATTTTAATAGATTTTATAACTAGATTACTAGAAAGTAATAGCTATACAGTTTTACTAGTAATTATTAATAGATTAAATAAAAACATAACTCTTTACTCTTTTCTAAATATAGATATTAAAACAGTAATATAGGCTTTTATTTATAAGATTATTACTTACTATTAGATTTCTAATACTATAGTATCTAATTATAGTAGCTAATTTATTAGCAAGTTTTAAACTAAGCTTTATAAAATTCTAAAAATTAAAAAGTAATTATTAACAGCGTTCTATCCATAAACAGATAGTTTAATAAAAAAAAATAATATAGTTAAGGCTTATTTTTAAGTATTTATTATATAAAATTAAGTAAACTAAGTAAAACTCTACCTAATAGCTAAAATTATAATAAAAAGAAGAGATGCTATTTTAATAAAAATAAGCCTATTTTTTCTCTAGTATAAATATAATATAGAACTATTATAAGTAGATATTAGAATTAGATATAATATAACAGCCTAAGATCTAAAAGCTAGCGCTAGAGAAATTATAGAAAAGTTAAAAAAATATATTAACTTAGCACAGGCAACTATAGCTAAGGTATAATAAAAATAAAAATAAAAATAAACTAATATTAAAATAAAGCTCTATAACTATATATTATAAATAAGATATGACTAAAGCTTAGTAACTAACTCTCTACTAAATAAAAAAATAAAAAGCTAGACTAAAAGAATACTAAATATACTATAGAAAATATAATTAGTTTGCATGCTATAAAGCTAAATACGTTTCTAAAACTAAACCTAATATTTTATATAGATAGATTATAGCTAGTAAGTAATAACTTATTATTAAGCTAGCTTATAAACAACCCTTAGCCACTATTTATCTAAATAAATAACTATAAAGAGTATGTAGTATAATATATTGTTATTAAAATATAAACAAACAAAAACAAGGCCACTAGCTGTAGTATAAAATAAAATAAAAAAACTATATATTAATAACTATAGAGCTAGTAAGCTAGCTAAAAGATATAATAATATTAAATTATTAAAAGAAGTATATAACGCCTCTGTAAAGAAATAGATATAAACTTCTACTAGTAAATTACTAATAAAAGCTCTAGAAAAAGCTATAGTAAATAGAACTTAAAATAGGCCTATAAAGATCTTTAGGTAAATAGTTTACCAGAAAGCCCCTACCTAGTCTATAAGAAAAAAGATAATGTAATAGGCTAGAGTCTAAAATAATTAATTAAAATAATTATTTTAGCTTTAACTTTATACGTAACTATATAACTTTAGTGATTTAATAAAGATTAACTATTAAGTCCCTATAGCATACGTAGTTAACTTTTTATTAAATTTACTTTATTTATACATAATTACCATCATTAGCCAGGATCCATTACATTTAGTTTTTAAATAATTTTAAAAGTTTATTATTAATTATAAAATGTGTAATATAATTATATAGTATATGTAGTATATAAAACAATTTTTTTATAATAATTTTTTTTATTTAAAAGTTATATATATACTTAATAGTTAAAATATTTTAATAATAACTTTTAATAAATTTTTTTATATTAGTAAAACTTAGTAAAAATATAAATAATAAGAAATTTACTTTAAAAGCTATAGCATTTAATATTTTTTTTTATTTAAATTCTAAAAATATTTATAAAATACAAATAAAATTTGTAAATATTGTAAATATACTAATAAATATTATTATTAATTAGTAAATAATATTTATTTATTTTAGTATTTAACATAAATATTAAAATTTATACTAGTATTATTTAAGAAAAAAAAAAAAAAAAAAGCTAATAATTTTAAAATAATTAGTTAGTAACCTAATTTATTAAAATTAATATAATAATATTTATAAAACTACTTATAAATTATAATATTTTCTAATACTAAGTTTTTTAAATATTTATTATAGTTAAAATACTTTTTTTATAAGTTTTGTTTAATATACTATTGAATAAAAACAATTTAAGACTTTAAAATATATTAACGTTTTTTATAAGTGAGTGAACCACTTTTGCCAAGAATTACCTTTTCTTTAATAACTTTACGAAAACTTAGTATTATTTAATAAAGATTTAAATTTAGCTTTTTAGCTATTAATTACACCTATTATTAAATTTGCATTATAATTGTCTTACGTAATTATAAGTTATTAAGCTTAGAATCTACACTACTTTAAAATAATGTTTAGCTATTTATATTTATAATATTACTTAATAATAAATTATAAAAACTTAAATACAAGGTATTAGCGCCTAAATCTATAATATATTAGAATTTCAAAGCTATAGTGTTAGTAGTTTTTAAGATATTAAAAAGTGGGGGCTAAAATTTCTCCCTACTTAAAGATCTTAAAAACCTACTTATTTTATTACTTTAAAAGCATAATATAGTCTAAATTATATATAAAATAGCTTAAGTTTAATATCTATAGTTTCTTATTTAATAGTTATTAAAATATTAATAGCTAAAAACTAAATTTTAAAAGAGTAAATTCTAAGCTTAATAACTTATAATTACGTAAGACTATTAGAATGCAAATTTAATACAAGGTGTATTTACTATCTAAAAAGCTAAATTTAAATTTTTATTAAATAATACTAAGTTTTCGTAAAGTTATTAAAGAAAAGGTAATTCTTGGCAAAAGTGGTTCACTCGCTTGTATAGTTCACTCACTTGTGAAAAACGTTATAAGTTATTAAACTTTAGTTTAAACAGATAAAATATTTTTAATTACTTAATTTAAAATAGTTTAATTTATTGTAAACAAAGCCTTATATATAAAATTACTATATTTTAGTATAATATTTATAAAATTTTCTATTATTAATTTTAAATATATTAGTTAATAATAGTAAAATTAACATTATTTATTAAAAAGTAAAAAGTAACGTAAATTAAATTTTATTAGCTTAATTTTTTTTTTATATTATAATTTTATAAATAATATAAAATTTATAGCTTTTAAATGCTGTTAATATTATATATATATTTATATTATTTTATTATAAAATATATATTAGTATAACTTACTTAATAAAATATATATATATAACGTTTTTCATAAGTGAGTGAACCATACAAGCGAGTGAACCACTTTTGCCAAGAATTACCTTTTCTTTAATAACTTTACGAAAACCTAATATTATTTAGCCAAAATTTAAAATTGGCTTTTTAGATATTAGATGCACCTGGTGTTAGATTTGCATTCTAATAGTCTTACGTAATCATAAGTTATTAAGCTTAGAATTTACTTTTTAAAAATTTAGTTTTTAGCTATTAATATTTTAATAACTATTAAATAAGAAGCTATAGATATTAAACTTAAGCTATTTTATATATAATTCAGACTATATTATGCTTTTATAGTAATAAAATAAGTAGGTTTTTAAGATCTTTATGTAAGGGGAAATTTTAGCCCCCACTTTTTAATATCTTAAAAACTACTAAAAATATAGCTTTAAAATTCTAATATATTATAGATATAGGTGCTAATACCTAGTATTTAAGTTTTTATAATTTATTATTAAGTAATATTATAAATATAAATAGCTAAATATTATTTTAAAGTAGTGTAGATTCTAAGCTTAATAACTCATAATTACGTAAGACTATTATAATGCAAATTTAACACCAGGTGCATCTAATATCTAAAAAGCCAATTCTAAATTTTAGCTAAATAATATTAAGTTTTCGTAAAGCTATTAAAGAAAAGGTAATTCTTGGCAAAAGTGGTTCACTCACTTGTATAGTTCACTCGCTTATGAAAAACGTTATACTTAATTAAAAATAATTTTACTTATAGTTTATAAAACTAAAACTTTTATAACAATATATTTTAATTAAATTTAATTTAAGTAAACTTAGTAAAGTATTATACTTTAAATAATATACTTATTTTAGACTTTAACTTTTATAAGTATTAGTTTAGTATTTTATAAAAACTAAGTAAATAATAAAAACTTTATTTAATAAAAACAAAATTATAAATAAATTTTTTTTTTTTAAAAATAAAATTTTTACTAATATTTTTTTAATTAAATTTAATAAAATTAAATTTTTTAAACTACTTTATTTTAATTTGTATATTTAATTTTAAATATAGAAATTTATTTTTAACAAAAATATAGCTAACTATTTATAAAAAACTACTATTTTTATAAAAAAAATACTATTAATTAAAAACAAGTCGTTATTACTATAATACTACAATTAATATAAATATAAGTTTTATTAACTTATATAATTTAATGTAAATAGTAGAGTAAAATTAGCTAATTTATATTAAGAATTTAGTTTATTTTTTTTTACTTTTTAATAAGTATATAATTAATTATATTAATGCAGCTAATAATAATATATACTATATAAACTAAAAACCTAAATTTATCCTATTAACTTAATACACAAATTATAAAAACGTACTTAATTACTATATTAAATTAAGAAATAGTATATAAAGCTACTTAAAACTTTTAATAATTTAATTTTTTTTAAAGTAACTATATTTACTTTATAAAGGCTTTTACAAGCTATTAAATTTATATTATATACTTTTTTAAGTATTTTTTACTTTAGAGTTTAATTATAACTATAATAAAAAAATAGTATATATTTATTTATTAGTTAATAATACATAAAGTGTAAAGTACTAAAACTATTTAAAAAAGTATAAAGTAAAATAACTATACTCTAGTAAATTATATAACGTATTTTATAAACGAGCTGGTTAAATAAGTGAGCTAATTAATTTACTAAGACTATATATTAAGATATTTAATACTATAATATCTCTACCTACTGACCTGTAATTAATTTCTAAAGAAACTTAAATATAGCTTACTATTTAAGCTTTTAAAATAGGCTAAATATTTAGTCTCTAATCTACTACGTGTACTTTTAATATTCTTTTCTTAAGCCTATAAACGCGACGCGCTGGAATCACTTTATAATATAATATTAAGCCCAATTTAATAAATCTAATAGTAACTAAAGAGGAGGTAATAAAATAGTATATACTTAAGCTAAATTTAAGAGAATTTGCCCCTCCGCTTAATACTGTTTAAGAGATAGCTAATAAACTATTAGCTAAATAGAGAAAAGACCTAGTAAATATAAACTAGCCACACAACTTTATTAAGCGCACTGTAGGGCTTAAAATAAAGTATAATTAGAAGCTAGACTACTAGTATTATAAACAGGAAGAACTAGTAATTATATAAGCTTAGTTTAACCTTATACGTAATATAAAGGCTAAATATAGTATATAAGATAAAGATATATATAACTTTAATGAATCTGGCTTTCAGATGGGTATAATAACCTAGTAAAAAGTCATTATAGGCTCTAAAAAACGGCATTAACCAAAAGCTGTTTAGCTAGGTAACTAGGAGTGGGTTATAGTGATTTAAGATATTAGTATATTAGAATACACGCTTCTACTCTTTATTATCTATAAAGATAAAAACTATTTTTTTACCTGGTACTAGGAAGTTAACATACCATCCTAATAGACATTCAGGGTCTCTAATAACGGCTGGATAATAAATAAGCTTAGTTTCTAGTAGTTAAAGCACTTTAATATATATATAAAAGAGCATACTGTAGGTGTATACTGTCTATTAATTCTAGACAGCCACAAAAGCCATAACTCACTAGAATTTACTAAATACTATAAAGAGAATAAGATAGTTATTTTATATATACCGCCACATTTATCACATATCTTATAGTTACTAGATATTAGTTGTTTTTTGCTGTTAAAGATAGCATATAGGCGCTAAGTCAAGAAGCTAATATATAACTAGTTTAATTATATCACGAAAATAGAGTTCTTATCAGCCTTCCGGGACGCGTTTAATGCGTCTATTACTAAAAAGAATATTTAAGAAAGTTTTTAAGGTGCTGGCCTAGTTCTATTTGATCTAAATAAAATAATATTAAAGCTTAATATTTAATTACGCATGTTTACACTTCCTACTATATAAGATACCCTATGGTAGTTGAAAACCCCTAGTAACTATCTTAAATTTAGGTCGTAATTAAAGCTGATTAGTGATAAGTTAGATAGCTTACTATTTTTCTTAAAGGAAGAGTTTAATTAGCTTATTAAAAGCACCTTTTTAATAGCTTATTAGATAATATTATGGCGTAATCAAATCACTAAGCTTAAAGTAGCTAATAAGGTCGTAAACTAATAAAAACAGTATAAAAGAAAGCGTATCTAGTAAGAAGGAGTCCTTACCTTTAAGACTAACTTATAATTAGTTACTAAAAAAACTGTTACTATAACTTTTAGTAGTAAGAAAAGTTAGAGTAATGCTAAAGCAGATAGGATTAAACTAACTTAAAGATACTATAGAAACTATAGCAGGACTAGGTATAACACTTGAACATACTAAATTAATAAAGAATCTACTATAGAATCCAGCAACAATAAGGAATTAGAGGTAGATTATAGTGGGGTGAAGTAGTTTATTATATAGTTTATTATATTTAGTATAGTCTTAGTAAATTAATTAGCTTGCTTATTTAACCAGCTCACTTATAAAATACGTTACTTATAAAATTACTATATTTATAATATTTTCTTTAAACTAAAAAAAGTACTATATAGTATTCTTACTATCTATATATAATAAGAGTATAATTATAATAAAAATAATTTATAAAATCTTTTTAAATAAGTAAAATACTTATAGTTAATTAAAACTTTTATACTTTTCTAGTAAGTAGAAATTATATAAAATTTAAAATTCTTATTTTTTTATAAAAAATAAATTAACTATGTACGTAGTATTAGAATTTTTTTGGGTTTCTAGTAGTAAAAATAAATAAGTTAAAAGTTTCTACTAGCTATTTAGCTAGCTATTTAGCTACTATAAAAATTAAGAATCTTTAAAAAAGTAGCTAGAAAATAGTACTTAAAAAAGTCCTTTAAACTTAAAAAGTAACTAAATAAGTTATTCATAATTATTAAATTTCTTTTTAATTTAGTTTAGTAGTAAATTTAATTAATTAATAAACTAAGCTCTAATTTCTATATATATACTTTTTTTAGACTTAATTATACTACTAGTTATTATTATACTTTACGATATAGTAAAAATACTAAATTTAATTAAAATATTATATTAACTTAGTAGTATTTCTTTAATGTTAATAATAGTATAACATATAAAAAAAAAGTATTTAATATAAAAAGTCTTTTAATTTAAAAGTAATTTAGCTTTAAGATTTAAAAATTAATACTACTATTATATAAATGTTTTTATTTAAAAAAAAATTATTAAGCTATATAATAGCTTTTTTATATTAGTAGCTAATAATTATATTTTTATATAATATTTTTTTAATAGTAATTTAAAAAAGCCTTTTAGTAAATAGTATAATATTAGTATATACTAATTTATACTTTTTTTATATATACTACTTTCTTATTATTTTATAAATTAAAATATTTTATGTTTTTTATACTAGTTTTTTATATATAATAATTTATTTAAAATTAAATAAAAGAAATTTTAATAAAAAAAGACTAGAAATTATATATAGCTTTTTATACTACCTACTTTGTTTAATTAATAGAAAAAAAATGTTTTTTAAGAAATAAAATATAGCGTGCTTAACTTTATAAAATAGTAAATATATTATTATTTTTAAAGCTTATTTACTTTATTTTAATTTATAATTTCATAATTTTAGTTTTACTACTAAGTAATTACTTAGACTTGTTTTTATTAATAGAATTATTTTTAAATAAATTCTACTTAATAGGCTTTTTTCTTAGAATTTATATTAACATTAAACCTTTTTTAGAAACTTTTAATGGTATTTTAATAAAGTATAATAAAATTTTATAAAAATTAGTAAGTAATTATTAGAGTATAATTAGGCTAAATAAATACAACTATAAAGTATTAAAAAATCGAGATTTTAATATAAAATCTTATAAATATAGTTTTTAGCTTTTAGCTACTATATATAAAAAAAAGTAGTATATATTTATTTATTAGTTAATAATAAATAATATGTAAAGTACTAAAGCTATTTAAAAACCATAAAATAAAATATATATTTTAGTAAGTTATATGCTTATAAATTACTATATTTATAATAATAATTAAGTATTTAAAACATAGTTACTAGTACTAAAAATAAAATAAAATAATAAAAGTATATAATTTTAATTATAATAGTAAATAAAGTATAGTTATTTAAATTACTTTATTAGTTTTAACCTTTTAGCTTATTATTAATTTAAGTTACTTTTTTATATCCTACTATTATAGTAAAGTAAAGTATTTAATAAAAGTTTAGTTACATATTATAATAGTTTTTTTTGCTTTTATAAAGTTTTTAGTAAACTATTAACTAATTAATTAATATTTAATATAGTTAATTAACTATTTTATGTTATTTATTTACATTAAGTAAAAATTAAAATAATATAATTTACTACTTATTTTACTATACTATAATTATAGTAAACTTTAAGCTAATATAAGTTTAATGTTAATTTTTATAACTATACTACTATTTATTTTACAGTAATAATAAGAATTATTTAAACTTATTATATACTATATTTTAATTAACTACTTTTTATTTTAATACATATAGTATAAAAAAGTAATAATTTTTTAAATAAAATTATTAGTATGTTTTAGCTATTATATAGTTAAATTTATATAATAAACTTTTTTTTTAAATATTAGTATTAAACATTTTAAAATTCTAACTATGAATTTTAAATAAAGTAATACTTTTTTCTATAAATATAATAATAGTAACTTTTTAATTTAAATAAATTAGGTATTAAAAATTATTATTAAATATATATTAAAGTATAAAAAAATTAAAATCCAAAAATAAAGTATACTTTTTACTTAAACTTTATTAATTATTTTTTTTAAAAGTAAATACTAATAAAGTTTAAATTATAAATTTCTTTTAATATTTTAAGTTTTGTTAGTCTTTAAATTTTTTTAACTATTATATTATAAGTTAAAAATGTAATTATTGTTAATATATAGTTAATAAATTTAGTATTTAATACTTTATTTTTAAATATAAAAAAAGCTAGTAAATAAATTTAAATTTCTTACTTGTTTTTACTATAAAATAATACTGTATACTTTTTTCTTAGTTTTTAAAAACCTATTTTATAAATATTTTAAAAACAGTTATTAAATTTTAACTTAATAAAAAAACTAAGTATATTAAGAACATAAGTATATTATTTTAATAAAACTTTTAATTTTTTTATTAAAATAATTTTATTATTTACTTTATAGTAAAACTATTATATATATATGGTTACTAGTAATTTTATATTTTTATATAACAAAGTAAAATTTAAACATTATAAAAGTATTTTAATAAATAAAAATAGTTTTAATAGTATTTACTTTATTTTCTTTTATTAGTTATTAATTTGTTATATAAAAAATATAAATAAGTAAACTAATACTAGTTTTTATAACTAGATTTAATATAATCGTAAATTTAAATTATTATTAAAAAGTAATATTATATTCTATAAGTAAGCTATACACTTAAGTAAGCTATGCATTTTAAAATTTACTAAAATATCAAAAATTTCCACCTTAATATCTTAGTAATTACTTAATAATAAATTCTAAAAATTTAAATTTAAGTTTTTATATATATATTACAGCTTTTCTGAAAGTTGCATAAAAATTAGTTAAGTAGTTTCTAAAATATAGTAATTTAGCTTTATTTTAACTTCTAAATTACTATATTTTAGAAACTATTTAACTAATTTTTATTAACTTTCAGGAAAGCTGTAATGTGTATATAAAAGCTTAAATTTAAAATTTTAGAATTTATTATTAAGTAGTTGCTAAGATATTAAGATAGAAAATTTCGATATTTTAGTAAATCTTAAAATACGTAGCTTACTTAAGTATATAGTTTATTTATAAAATATAATATAAGACTTATATTCTACTAGTTAAAAAAATCAATTTTAAGAGTAAGTTTACTTTTTAGAATAAAACCCAAAATTTTTTAGTATAGTCTAAAAATAAGTATAGCTTTTTTATTAACTCTAGTTATATATAAGTAAAGAGTATAGTATATAAGTAGTATCTATAACTTAAGTAATAAAATATATATTCTAACTTTACTTAAATGGCTATAAATTTACTATTAATACTATTATGTTTATAAAGCCTAAAAGAGTATTTTTAATTACTTAATAAATAATTTTATTAAAAAAATAAGACTTAAATTAATAATAAATAAGTAAAATAAGTATTTAAAGTCTTTTTAATAAATTTAAGTAAAATAAGATAATAGCTATATTAAAAAACTATAAGCTTTAATAGCTAAAATTACTATAACTTACATTTTTAAGTAAAAATTAGATATTAATAGTAAAGTAGATAGCTATAGCTAGTTTATAACTACTTAATATATATATATTACTAAGTTACTAAGAAATATTAACTAAATATTATTAATATAGTTTTAGATTTAATTAATAGTTAATATAATTATTTTCATAAGTGAGTGGGCACCTTAAGTGAGTGGGCACCTTAAAAACTTACTAAAAATTCAAGAATTCGCACCTCAATATCTCAACAACCACATTATAATAAATTCTAAAAATTTAATAGGCCATTTATAGTGCTTCTAAAAAGAGAGTATTAAACTCTTAAATACTAGAAATTAGTAGTAAACTAGATATTTAAGAAAAGGTAAATATTTAACAATTTAGGGGCCAAAAACCTCCTATCTTAATAGCTATTAATTATTAGATCTTAAAAATTAAAAAACCTCTATTTCTAAGCACTATAAATAACCGATTAAATTTTTAGAATTTATTATAATGTGGTTGTTGAGATATTGAGGTGCGAATTCTTGAATTTTTAGTGAGTTTTTAAGGTACCCACTCGCTTAAGGTGCCCACTCGCTTATGAAAATAATTATATAAAAAGATTTAATATTAATTATTAACTATTAATAATTATACTAACTATAATTAATTAATATTTAAATATTTTTATTTCATATTTATTTTTATTTTATTATTACTAGAAGATTATAAATTCTTTTTTATTAAATATTAAGAAGTTAAGAATTTTTATTCTAACTTATTTTACTTATTATTTAAGTAGAATAACTATCTATAGTTTTTAATATATAAAATTATTATATCTTTTTTCTACATTTAATTAAATAGTATTAAAGGCTTGAAGTAAAAAGTTTTATTTAATAAATAAAAAGATAAAAAACTAAAAAGTATATTAAGTTTAAAGTTAATAAGTTATTAGTAATTTTAAAAACTAAAAATAAATAAAATCTACCTTTTAAGTAATTTAAATTATAAAAAATACATTTAAAAGTAGTTTAGCTTTTATAAGCTTAGTATAACGTTTAGAATAAGTATATAAGTATAATAAAGTAGTAGTAAAATTAAGGTATTTACTACTAAAGTTAGTATCTTAATTTTTATAAAACACTTAATTTTTAAATAATATTAACTATAACTAGCTACTTAAAACTTTACTTTAGTACTTATTTTTTATTAAACTTATTAATAATTAGTTTAAGTTAGTTAATTAATTTAAAAGGCTTTATTTAACTAATTAGTTAAAACTAGTTTTTAGAAAAAATAAAAAACTTTAGTCAATAAAATAAATATTAGTACTTTAAACTAATTTACTAATAATTTTCTTAATATTAAAATTTATAAAGTTAACTAAACTAATTATACTTTATTTAATTAAGTTAATTACACAAGCTATTTAAATATATTTACTATTAATATATAGCTATTAATATTTATATACTTTACTTTATATGTTTTCTTATTTTTATACTACTTTATAGTATAAACTAAAATACCAAAAGGGTATTTAAGTAACATATTATATATAAAAACTACTAGAATTTAATTTTAATTCTACTTTCTATTACCCTAGAGCCTAATAATGTACCTAATAATAATATTCTACTTATAAATAGTAATAATTAAAAGGCTTAGTATAATACTATTAACTAAAAATATATACTATACTTACAAATAAAAAAAAAAGTATATAAGAAATAATTTAAGCCAAATATGAAATTATAGCTAGCTTTTATAGTATTACTAAAAGTAGAAAAAATAGTAGTTTTATAAATACTCCTATATTTACAAAATAAAGAGTAGTAAATATAATATATATATATTAACTTTTTTTTACTAATATACACCTTTTAGCTTATACTTTAGATTATAGCTATAATAAAAATAGTAAAATAAACTTTACCTTACTATTAAATATAAGTTTAATTATTTATTAATTATAATTTTAAGCCATTAAGGTATTATAAAAGGTAGTAAATATACTAGTATTTAGTTTTTTATAAAAGAAGTTTTAATAAGCTTTTATTAACTAAGTAGTAGCTAATAATTAAGCTCTTAAAATAATTAAAATTCTATTTTTTTACTAGATAATACTATAAGTTGCTAACTTACTAATGTAAATTATACTAGTAATAAGCTGTTTAACTAATTATTATAATAATTAATTAGTTTTCTCATTTCTGAATCAGATAGCTTGTTAGACTTAGTGGAAGTTAGTTAACTTAGTAGAGATAAAAAGAAGTAATACAGTAAATTAAAATTTAATAAAATAGTATTAAACTATTTCACTTAAGGTGTGAATCTTAATTTTAGAGTAATTATAAAAAATTAAAAGTAACTATAAGCTGTTTAATGCCTTATACTTATAATAAATCCCCTATATGTATATTATATACTAGTTAGCTGTATATTAGATACTACTAGAGACTACTAAAGCTACTAGAGATTTTATTATCTTACTTTACCTTTATCTACTAAGCTTTATTCCTTTACGTAAATAAATGCTCCTAATTTATTAGTATAATTTTATATTTTTATTTTTACTTCTTAGCTCTTGCTTTAGCTTAAGCTAGTATATCTTATATTTACTTATAGTTCTTTCTTTTAAGCTTAAATATATGTTTCTATTCTAAAGCTTTATTAGCTATTATTACCAGTTCCCTTAGCTTTTTAAGTATAGTTATTTTTTTATTACCGTCTATAATACTATCCCCTTCTTTTAAGTCTTCGTCTTGGAAGATTATTTTTTCTTTTTATAAGTAGTATAAAGGCAGCAGGTCTTCTACTTTATATTCTAGACTATAAAACTCTTAACTTTCTTTCTTTTCTATCTAGCTTTTTAATAATAACATGTTCTAAGTTATCTCTAATACGTGCTTACTGTTTAACTTCTTAGATTTATAATAAACCCTATTACATGCTAATATCTTGCTTAAACTGTTTCTATTAAGGTAATAACTATTTTATAAACTTAAATTCCAGTCATTATTCCGCCTGCGCCAATTATAACGTGAAATATAATTTAATTATATTATAATTAAAGTAGAATTATCTTAATTATAATAAAATAAAACTTTATTACTAACTTAACTCTATTAAAGATTAATATTTTAAGTTTTGTGCTTATGAGTTACGTCTTCGTCACAAGCTTATATAAGTTAATTCAAAAGAAAAGGAAATGTTTAATTAAGAGATAGCTTCAATTTATAAGATTTAAGCTCTTAAGAAGGCTAAAGCTTATTCTTAGGATTAAAAAACTTATATATTATAACCTGCAGTGCCGGCTTCTTTTTAACCTGCTTTATTTTCTTTTTTCTTTAGCTTAAATTAAAACGCGCTATAGTTATTCTTTCTATAGAATATAACCTTAAAGTAAGTTCTTACTAGTTTATCTAATAATACTAGTTAATTAGTTTTAAACTGTTTTTTAAATTTCTAATTAGCTCCTACGTATTATTCTCTAGTTTATAATTCTTTTATTTAACTAAGTATTTCTACTAACGCCTAAACTACTAGTAGTCTAAAATTTATTAGACTTTATACTTAGTTATATCTTCTTTAAGTTTAAGTCTTATCTATAGTCTAGCGTTCTGTAGTGCTGGTTCTAATAATAAAATATAAAAAACTAAGTAAATTCACGTGTCCTTAGGTAGTTATAGTTTATAATTTATAGATCCTATTTATCTTTTAACCTTAAATAGTCCTAATTTAATGTAATCCAGTTTTTTTAATAGTTGTTTTATTTTTAAATTTTTTTATAGTAAGAAAACTCTATCTCCTTTCTTAAAGATTAGTTTCTTAACTCTAGATTTATCTTTCTATTACTTACTAAGGTCTTTCTTCTAGGTAATCTTTCTTATTATCTCTTAATAAAGTTATTATAACTTCTTAACCTTTATTCTTATTAATTCTAATATTTTATTTAGTCTTTATGGTTCTCGATAAGCCGTAGGCTTATAACCATAATTTATAAAGAATAGTAATTTTCTAGTAGTTAATAACTTTATAGAGTTATATATAAACTTAGCTATTAGTAGTAAGTTAATCTAATTATTTTATTATTTATTAATATATATCTATAGGTATTGTTCTAGTGTCTGATTTATCTATTTTATTTATTTATTTATTTATAAATAAAATACTATTAAGAGTAAATGCTCAGCTCCTAGCTTCCCAATAAATATTTTTTAGAATATTAATATAAATAATTTATCTCTATCTATAATAAATTCTTATAGTAATTTATATTATATTATTAGTAGTTTAATTAGTAATGTCGCTAATTCGTCCGCTTTAACCTCTATATGTATTAGTTTAAAGTATATGTATTTTATAAGTTAGTTTACTATAACTAGTATTATATTATACTATTAGCCTTAAAAGGTAGTTATTATTAGTATTCTTGTAATAAAGTCTATTATAACTGATTCTTATAGTAGGTCTAGTAAAGAAATTAGTTATATAAGTCTATATTTTTTATATCTTAATGTCTTATTTTTCTTGTATTTAATACACTCTAAAAAAATAGCTCTGACTTTTTTTTATATTCCTAGAATCTAAAAATATCTGTTGACTTGTTTTATAGTTTTTTTAATTCCTTAATATCTGTGTATTTTAGCTGAATATTAGTTTCTAATGAGTTTAGCTTATAATGCTTCTAGTATAAAAATAGTTCTAGTTTCATGTTATTATAATCGTTTATAGTTATATTCTCTAATTTATTTTTACTATATGTTTTTAATAATGATTATAGCTTTAATATTTATTTATAAGCTTCCCAGGGATCTGTCTGTTCTCTATTTTAATATTATATTATAGATTTCTAGTATATCCCTTATGTGGTCTATTCTTTAATTAAGTATATTAACTACTATATTTTCTTTTTCTAATTTATAAAGTATTTAAAAGTTAAAGGTAGAAACTAATTCCTACTATCTAATCTATTATTAATTTAACTTCTTTATTATTATGAATGCTGTTAGATTCTTATGGTTTAAATATATAATAATTTAGTATTTAGCTCCTTCTAAGTAATATCTCTATTTCTTAAATACTTAAACTATTACTAATAATTCCTTATTATAGATATCATAATTTAATTTAGTAGTTATAAGTTTATGAGATAGGAAGTCTACTAGATGTTTATATTTATTATTTTATATTTATAATAGAATAGCTTCTATAGCTTTGTTTAATGTGTCTATATATATCTCTATTTAAAGCCATAAATTAAATATCTTTAATATTAGTAGTTATTAGAATATTTTTTTTAGTATTATAAAAGCGTTTTCCTTACGTTATTTCTACTTAATTATTAATTCTTTTTTAGTAATTCTGTTAAGGGTGCTGTGATTTTTAAGTAGTTCTTAATAAATTATTAGTAAAAACCTATAAATCTAAAAAAAAAATAAACTTCTTTTGTGATTATCAGCGTAGGCTAAGATAGTATATCTTTTATTTTATTAAGATTAACTACTATTCCGTTTTAAGATACTAAGTATCTTAAGAACTTAATTTCTATTCTATAGAATATATATTTCTCTGTTTAAATATACAGCTCGTGTTTTTTGAGCTTTTGTAATACTTTCTTAGTATACTTAATATATTCTTTTAGGATTCCATTTATGTATATAAGTATGTTATTAAGATATACTATTATAAATATATTTAGATATTTCCTTAGTATATAGTTAATAATTATCTGGAATATTACTAGTATATTAGTGAGTCCTATTAGCATAATTAAGTACTTAAATAATTTATATCTTATTTTAAATATTATCATCTATTCGTGTCCTTTGGCTATTTATATTCGGTAGTATTTATTCTTAATATTAAAAAGGCTAAACCACTTAGCTTCTCTGAGTTTATTTATAAGTTCTAATATTAATAGTATTAGAAAATAGTTCTTTACTATAGCTTTGTTAAGATATTTATAATTAATATATAGCTATAATTTACTGTTTTTTTTTTAGTATAAAGAGCATTAGTAAGGCTATCTTGCTTTAGCTAGTTTATATATACCTTTTTTATTAGTTTTCCTATAGAAATTTTCGTAACTTCTTTTGTTAATAAATAGGTACCTGATATAATAGTTCTGGCTTTAAATTTATTTCTTCTTTAAGCATAATTTTATAGTCTTAGTCTTAGTATTCTAGTAATTAGTCTTTAACTTTTTTAAAGAACTATTCTCTAAATTCCTTCTAGTATTCGTTTGGCATAATAAATGTGGTATTATAAAATATTATTTTCTTTATTTATATTATAACTCTTATTTATCTATGGTAGTCCCTTCTGGTTTCTATAGACTTTATTTTCTAATTAATTATTAGATTCTATTATACTAGCTAATTCTATCCTAAGATAAAATTCTTATTATTTAGATTTATAATTTTAATATAGCAGTTATCTGTGTAACCTGCTGCCTTAATAGTTATATTTCTTATTTTAAGATTAATTAGATCTTTTTTAAATACTACTAGACTATTATTTATATGTCTTATTTATATAGATTTGTCTAAAACTCTAGTTAGTATTTAGTATCTTTATATTTATTTATTTAATATAAGTATTTTGCTAGCTCTACTATCTATGAGCGCTAGTATCTAATTACTATTAATATATATATTTATATATAACTTATTTTCATATTTCCTCTAGTTTAGTTATGTGTATATAATTAATATATTATTTCTAATTTTTAGTTCTTAGCTTTCTAGTGGCTTAGTTATAGTCTACTAGTTTTCTAGTTTTTTATTTATAGTTAACTTCTAAGTGGTAGTTGCTTCTTTAGTATTTTCTTTTTAAGTCTATAAATTAGGTATCTTTAGAGTTAATATACTTTTTTATTAAGTATTTTACATACGTTTCTAGCTTGCTCTCTATAATCCTAATATTTCTATATTAAGAAATATTCTTAATATGTGAGTTTTTTATGTAAGTCTATAGCTAACTATTTTTTTTAGTAGTATTTAGCTTAGTATTATCAGCATTCTATCTAGCACTTATTCTATAATAGTTATTTATATTCGTCTGAATTTAGGTTCTGTAGTTCATTTTCTGAATCCATATAAACCAGTTCTTATTATAGATTAAGTTTTTTTTTATTTACTAGTTATTATAATACTTTTCTTGTCTTTAGTCCTTTAACATGTATGGCGTGTTTATTTTATTTATATTTTTTTTCTATATAATTAAAAGCTACACATATCTAGTATTGTTTTTTATTTTTCTATTTATAGTATTATTATCCTATACTTATAATATTAGTAAAGAGGTTTCTTTATTCTTTTTACTTTAATCCTATCTTAATTCCAGGTATCTGACGGGGTGATAGTACGTTATATTACTTATAACTAATATAAATATTTATTAATAAATTTTATTTATTTATATAGCTAATTCTTATTTACTTAGTTTTCTATACTGCCTGTTTCCTGCTGTCTGTAGTGCTTATTAGTATTTATATATTCTATCTTCTAAAGTAACTTTTTAGTATTTAGTAATATAATATTCTCTTACGTAATACTTTAATTTATATATCTAATAGTGTCCCCAGCATACATGCTGTATAATTATTATAGATATTAGTTCTTTACTTTTTATTATCTTTTAATTTTTTTTTTATCTGAATTTCTGATCTTCCTTATGGAATAGTCCACTTTCTTATTCTATAATCTTATAAAATCTTTACGTTTCTTTCTTAGTTTTTGTATTATATTATTAAGCTATTGCTTCTTGTATTATAGTAATTATATTACTAGATTATCCTACTAAGTAATTCTTAACTTGCTAATACAAAATTTTATATTCTTATCTAAGATATGTATAGCTTCCATATATCTAGTATTATTCTTTCTAAATTCTTTTTATAATTATTTCTTTTATTATAGTGTTCTTTACTTACTCTATTTAAACTATAGTAATCTTAATTTTTTTAGGTGCCTTAGTCTAGAAATAAGCTTTCTTAATATCTAATTATTATTATCTATAATCCTTAATAAAGTGTTTTTGTTTTTTATATTCTAAGCAGGTCTTACGTGTGTAGTGCTTTATTTATTTTTTAATTTACTTTCCTTACCCTTTCCTAACAAATATCTATTTAATATTAATATCTATTTTATTATAGATTTAGTTTTTTTTTTATTTTTCTTAGGTGCATAGATTACTGATCTTTTACGTACTTTTTTTTCTTATTTCTATTAGTACTAATAGTTATTAATAGTTACTACTTATTTAATGATTTTTAATAAGGTACTTAGCTATTTTTCTCTAGAAATTTTATCTTTAATTCTATTTTTTAATCCTTTATAGTATATCATAACTAGTAGTTAGTCTGTTTAATTAAGATGTAATTAGATTTATTTAAATTCTACCGTATAATTAGCTACTAACGTCTATTATTTAAGTTATTAAAGCTTTTAAATTACCTTTATTTCTTTATTAATTTCTCTAAAAATAATAATTATTTCTTGTTTAAAGCGTTTATAACTTCTAAAAGCTTATTATATATTATTATTATAATTAGTTAATTCTACTACTCTTAGGTTAGAATCTCTGTTAGCTAGGTAATTTCTTACTAGTAGTTTAAACTATTATATAACTTTACCTATTATATTTATACCAGCTGCCAGGATTTAATCCTAATTAGTTAGAAATAACTTTTAGTTAAACTAATAGTATAAGTTTATTATTACTATAAAGGTCTTAAGTTTATTTTAATTACTATTAAATTTCTTAAAAGGCTGTATCTTTGCTGTTTCTTTTTTTTAATTTATTTTAACTTATTATTATAGATTTATTAAAGCATTATATAGCTCTATAATGGCTGCTTTTTATTCTTAGATAATTTACTATATACTTTTCTATTCTCTAGATATATTTCTAGTTATAAATAAAGATTCTGCTATAACTTCTTCTTCACTACTACTTTTTTCTAATAAGTAAAGTTCTTATTTATCTTTGTAGTAAGTTGTTATAGATATTTAATAATTAGTTATTAGAGTCTATCTAACAGTTTCTTCTACTCTTTTAAAATAGTAATTATAATATTATAAGTTACTAACTTACTAACGTAAATTATAGTAGTAATAAGCTATCTAATTAATTATTATAATAGTTAATTAGTTCCCTTATTTCCAGATTAGATAGCTTATTAGACTTAGTAGAAGTTAGTTAACTTAGTAGAGATAGAAAAAAGTAATATAATAAGTTAAGATTTAATAAAATAGTATTAAACTATTTTACTTAAGATATGAATTTTAATTTTAGAGTAACTATAAAGAATTAAAAGTAACTATAAGCTATTTAATACCTCATACTTATAGTAAATCCCTTATACGTATATTATATACTAGTTAGCTGTATATTAGATACTATTAGAGACTACTAAAGCTATTAGAGGTTTTATTATCTTACTCTACCTCTATCTACTAAGTCTTATCTCTTTATATAGGTAAATGCTTTTAATCTGCTAGTATAATTCTATATTTTTATTCTTACTTCTTAGTTTTTGCCTTAGCTTAAGCTAGTGTGTCCTGTGTTTACTTATAATTCTTTCTTTTAAGCTTAAATATATATTTTTATTTTAGAGTCTTATTAGCTATTATTACTAGTTTTCTTAGCTCTTTAAGTATAGTTACCTTCTTATTACTGTCCGTAACAGATAATTATTATTATAAATTTATTTATAAAGTAGTTATTTAGTAAAATTATAACTTTTTATACTTCTATATTTTTACTAAATATTATACTATAATTTCTATAGTTATATAATACTTAAAAAAGGACTAATTACTTATTTATATATCTTTTAATAACTAGATTATTTATAGTAGTAAACGAGTTTTTACAGAAATTTGTTTACATTATTTAAATAAGTAAAGTAATATTAAAAACTATATACTTAAATTACCTTAACTTTATAACTACTATAGTAGTAAGAATATAACTTATATAATAAGTAAAACTCTTTAGATTTTTAATATTAATAAAATAAAACTTAGCTACTTTATACTTAATAATATTATAAATAATAATACTACTATTATAGTTTTAGCTAATAAGTATAACTTCTAGACTTTTTATTAATAGCTATATTATATATACTATACTTTTAATTTAGTTACTTAACTAATTATTTAAAGCAAGAATAAAAAAGCTTTTAAAAATAAAACTTTAAATATATAAGTAGGACTATATAGCCTTTTTATTTTTTTATTATCTATTAACTAGTTATTAAAAAGAAAAAGCCTTTTTTAAAAAGTAATATAAAAGTAGCTTAATTAGTATATTTTTTAATATTATTACATTTATTTATATTTTATAAACTTAGAAGTTATTTAAAAAGCTATAAATTAAAAATAATAGGCAGCTTAGTCTATTAATAATAAAAACTTATAAACTTATTTACTTAATAAAAATTTACTAAAACTTATACTCTTTAGTTATAAAAAAAGCTACTAACTTTTATAGCTTAATTAATAACTATACCTACATTAAAATTAAAGAAAATAGAGTTAAGTTAGCTTTTTAATATTAGAGTATATAGTTATAATATATTAAGTCCAGGTTATATATTTAAGAAAATAAATTACTAGTAAAAAACTAAGTAATAATAAATAAGTATATTAAGCTTTTAGAGCTATTTTAAGAAGCTATAACACTACTTAAAGATAAAAATAACACTAGTTAGTATGAGGCTATCTAAAAGGTAATAATTACTTTTAAATGTTATTTTAAAGAGCTTGAATAGTAGAAAAATTAGCTTATAGAAGTAGATTATAATAATTCTAATACCTCTAAAGATTACTTAAAAGTTAATATCAATTTAGTGTATATAAAGTTCTTAGAGTATTATTAGAAGTTTAATAACTTACTAATTTATTATACTATAATAATTCTCTATTCTTACTATAAGCTCTACTTAGAAGCTTTGTGGGGCGTTCCTAATGACTATAACAAGGAGAAGGATGGGCCTTATTATAAGAAGAACTAGCTACTAAATAATAACAAGGGCTTCCAGAAGCTATATAAGGCGTATAAGAAGAAGCTAGCTGCTAAGGCTGGTAAGGGCTCTCTTGCTAATCAACGCCCTGCCAAAAAGCCACGTATATCGTTATCTATTTCCAGCCGAGAAGCCTTCTTACAGAGCTCTATGAAGGCGGCCCTACGCCAAGTTAAGGAGTCACTTAACGACAAGTACGAAGTCTGAAAGCACCAACTGCCTCTAAAGGAGAACGACCCGCTTTATTTTAACTCTATATAGTACTGGCTTCTTCAGGAGAAGCGGTTTCCTACTCTAGCCAAGCTCGCCCTTGATATATACTCGATACCTGCCTCCTCTGCTGACTGTGAGAGGATGTTTAGTGAGCTTGGAGATCTCCTTAGCACCCGGAGACTACGCATGAAGCCTGAGCTGATTGCCGCCCTGCAGTCACTAAAGAGCTGGAAGAGGATAGGCATTAAACGTTTAGCCACTACTACGACGACTACTCCAGAGCTCTCTCTCGAAGATGTAGGCAAAATCGCCACCCAATTAGAGCAGTTTGAGTATACTTAAGCCAATCAATCAATCAATCAGTCAATCAATCAGTCCGAGAGCCGCCTGCTTTGTCAATCAGTCAATCAGTCTTGAATCCACGCCGAGAGGCTTGGCAGTCAATCAATCAGTCTAAGGGCCTCCTGTTTAGCCAATCAGTCAGTCCGAGAGCCTCCGGACTGATTGATTGATTGTTGATAAGTCTGCTCTTCATTAATCTCAACACTATCGCTCTGCCCGCCAACCCCCTCACTATCTACTATTTCGCGCCCTGCGCGCCCTCTGGCAGGTAATCTATAACCACTAATGCCTTCCTTGCTTTCAGAAACCTTATTAACACGATCCGTAGGCTCACAAACCTTACCAACACTTGTAGCTCGATTGCGACCAATCTCCACTATCTACTGCGCACGCCGAACGTAAAACTCTTGAGAGACACCGAGTACGACGCTATACGCCTTCAACCATCGAAAATAGGCCCTTAGAGGCCTCTTAGCAGGTTTTATCACCTTAATCTTGTCAAGAACACGCCTCTTACGCTACAGATAGGTATCTATCAGTCTACAATAACCCCTTCGCGCTCAGCTAAAGTGTGGAGCTTCTGGCAATCTCGAGCAGTCGGTTAATGAGATTCAACGAGTTACGCCGTTCTCGAGAGCTTCAATGTCGCTTGGGCGACGATAAACGGCCTCGTACGTCGATAGGGCGTCAAAACAACCTCTGGCGTCGAAATCTCTTGTGGCAACTGCAGTTCTCATTAGACAGTCAATCCCTGGCCTGCGGACACCTACAAACTCACAAACAACCTTACAAGGTCCAGAAATATCGAAAACACCAGGATTTCGCATACTTTGAAGACACTATATAATACAGGAAAGTTCTGAGTCTCACAGTACTATTGTAGAGCCCTGCCACCGAGTCTCTAGCCCCCCCAATCGGTTGCCATAGAGATTGACTCAGCCTCTCAAGGGGCGGAATTCTCCGGATATAAGCGCCCACTCAAAATGTCCACATCGAACGAAAATAGACCACAACTCACTTAGTTCTACGCATGATTTGATGGGTTTTAATACTTAATGTGTCTCTACGCGTAAAGTATTAGTTATTTTGATACTTAATTTCCACTATTTACTATGCGTTTTGGGTAGTGTTGCGATACGTACAGTAACTACTTATTTCCGACTTTCACAGCGCCATGAGAGTCAGCATTGCTCGGCAGTCAATGGAAGGGACGCCTCCTGTCACATCCTTGCGCCTAAAGTACTCCAAACTGGCCCAAAAAAGCGTTCATGCGCAGCAATCTATGGACGTGCATAGCCTCTGACCATACCGTTCCTGGGATAGCGAAAAACGACTATTGTCAGATTCTGTGGTATGACCAACCGGATCTTGTATTAGTAAGCGACCATGGAAATCAAACTAATACAGGATCCTTGCCCTCTGGTTGGCCATATTAGTTCTTGGCGAGCGCACAGGCATCTACGGCCATTCTGGCAGTGTATGAGATAAGATGGCTAAGAGCTAGAGGATAAGCGGTTCTTTAGAAAATACTAGAAGAGCTTCCTTAGGCGTCTCGGTACCGCGTTTTACCGCGTAACGCCCGGTCCCACGTGACGCACGATTTTTAAGCGAAATCGCTACCAACACCAAATTGTTGACATAATCCCATCTTCACTAAAATGAGCCCTCTCGAGCTCGCGCTGGATGTATTAAAATCCTTGGAACCTGGAGAAAAAGTTAATTTTACTGCGATAGCGAACAAATATTGATACGACCGATCAACACTCTCGAAATATTTTCGCGGTGTGAAACGCTCTCGTGAAGAAAAGCACGAAAACCAGCGACATGTCAACGATCAGCAAGAGAAATCGCTTCTACAATATATTAACGATCTCTGCAAACGAGGGCTACCTCCTACACACCATATGTTGCAAATTTCGCAAAAGAAATATGTGGCCATCCGGTAGGAAAACACTGGCCCGGGCGCTTTTTGAAGAGACACGATTACTCAATTTTCTTAAAGTGGACTGATGGGATGGATAAGGAGCATAAGAGGGCTAATTCAGCGTTCAAATACACCTTATATTTCGATCTGTTGGAGAGGAAGATTGCTCAGTACAATGTAGATCCGTGGCTTATGTACAATATGGATGAGAAGGGCTTCCTCATTAGGGTGCTTACCAGAATAAAAAGAATCTTCTCAAAACGGCAGTATAAGAAAGGGGGGTTAAAAAGATGATTCAGGACGGCAATCGCGAGTAGATTACACATATTGCATGTATATACGCTGATGGAACCTCTCTTATGCTAAGTCTTATATATTAGGCTGTCTCTAGGAACGTACAAGACACTTGGTTACAGGATTTTAATCCTTTGCTTCATAAGTGTTACTTCACCTCATCTCCTAGTAGGTAGACTAAGAAGGATATAGGCTATGCATGGCTTACCCAGGTGTTTAATCAGGAGACTAAAGAGAAGGCATGAAAGCAGTACAGGCTCCTCATCCTCAACAGCCATAGATCTCACGTAAATATGCGATTTATCGACTACTGTGATAAAAACAAGATTCTACTGGTAATATACCCACTTTATTTGACACATACGCTACAGCCTTTGGATGTTTGTCTTTTTAAACCTCTCTTAACAGCTTACACGGTAGAACTCGAAGTGTTTATAGACAAGTGTTAGGGATTCTTTAGTATAACTAAAAGAGACTTCTTCTGCTTCTTCTGGGTGGCATATCAGCGCACTTTCACTAAGAAAAATTATTCTCTCTAGCTTTAAGAACACTAGTTTACATTCTTTCGATCCAATACGTGTTGTTAAAAAGTTAAGTAATTTAAATACTTTAAGGCCTTCATTAAGCTTATCTACTAACTCTGTACTTAAGGCTGAAGATTGGCGCCGCATTGAGAAGCTGTTACACTAGGTTATCAACGACGTTTGCGATAAAAAGGCTAAACAGCTTAGCAACACGATTCATGCTTTGATGGTTGAAAACATGCTTTTTAAAATGCAGAATTAGGGCTTGAAAGAGACACTTATTAATAAGAAGAAGCGTAGAAAGCGTGGCAAACCTCTTCTACTTGAAATGCAAGGTGAGGAGGAGAGTAATGTAATATTTTGGAGCCCTAACAAAGTACAGCAAGCACGTGTTTGACAGGTCCAAAAAGAGAAGGAGGCAGAGGATGAACGCTGTTAAAAAGAAGAAGATAAACTCTGTAAGGAATAGGAGAAGGCTGAAAAGCAGCGTTTGTTAGAAGAGAGAAAGGTTATGAAGACTAATGTGAAAGGGCAGAGGTTGTTTGAGCAGGAGAAAAAGCGACGTGAGAAGGAAGAGGTAAAATACGCCAAAGAGGCTGAAAAGCAGCTCTAAAAAGACATGCAACAAGCGAAGAAGGATAAGCAGAAGGCTATTAGGCCTATTGTAATTGAATTGGATGAAGAAATTAATGGTGCATCTGCTGATGAAGTGGTGGAGGCAACTCCTGTACAAAATCGTCGCGGGCGGAAAATTGTTCTCCCACAGCAATATCGCAATTAATTTGGATAGCTCATAAACTTCTCTGTGGTCAATAGTTTATTGTTTTAAAAAATCGTACAATTTTATCAATTACATGTGGCTCAAAAGCTTCATGTTCACACCTCTGAGATAGGCCAAAAACGTGCGTCACGTGGGACCGGGCGTTACGCGGTAAAACCCGGTAGTGGGCGTTCAGATAATACGGTGGGTGAAACCGAGCAATACTTGATTGTTTTTCATTCCAAGATTGTTTTCATTCCGTTTGTCGTCAGGAGATTGCGAATCCTCCTTCCAGCCCATCTCACTCTGTTGGCAAAACCGCGATAGGCAACCTTGCTACCATGCGCCAAGCGTAGGCAGAACTCAAGGCACCACCGCCACAACGGCAACGTGAGTCATCAAGGATTCGTACTATCGTTACTGCCTAATCGATTATTATGTATTTAATCAGTCATTACCTTCAGTAAGCAATGAATGCAATTTTATTCCTTTGAAGACAATATTTATGAGAACTTCATGCTGCCAAATATAACCTCCATGACACTCGTTATTTGAGTAGGATAGTTATCCTTATTTTTTCAATTCAACGAGTTCTCTCCAACTTCTTTGTGTATGTCCGAAGGTTGCTGGGTGACAGTGGGCGTTGGTCGAAAGCAAATCCGGCGGGAGTCATAAGCTCTTATGTTAGCTTCTTCACCTTATTCTTCTTAAATCTTGTGAGGAATTTAAATAGATCGTTGTGGAAGCCTCCCGCATCTTCTTCCGCCCAGACGTCCACCAATTTCCTAATTGAGAAGCATTTAAACGCTCTCCAGGGCCAAATTGGTGCACCGTAAAGTCACGCTGGGGGGGCGGTGCGACAGCAAGATTATTGTTACAGGTAGTCTGGAAGATCCATGAAATTTCTGTGACGCAGGCTAGCCGCTCGAAGTCGTCCATGTCGTCAAAGCAACTCTGCAGCTTGGCAATCCAACTTCTCACTAGCCTGTCGTACTAATTAAAGGTGCAAATCAGCTTACTATTTACGAAACTTGTCTTTGCAAAGCGCTTTGCGTCTCAATTTGTCAGTGTCGAGGCGAGTCTTAATACCAGAAAGTCCTAGTAAGCTTGCTAATCAAGTGACAGAAAGCAGTCTACACAACCCTTTATTATTGTGGAAAATTAATTATGGGGTTAACGTGCGACAAGTGGAACCGTGCGCTAAGCGATCAAATACTTGTACTTGTACAGTACCGTCTCGTACGGCTGACTTTGCAAGATTGCTTTTCCCCTCTCTGACCCTAGGTTACAAATTCTGGGGCCAAACCGTTCCTCAAAGGGTCATTCTTCGATCCGATGGGGCTGAAACATGCGGCGAGATGCAGCGAGCTTATCGGATCTGAGGGATTCTAGCGATTTTATGGCTTTTCAAGTCTCTCTTGCAAGCGTTGGCCTCTCAAGCTACCTTAGCCGCCGACCCGGGACGAGGCTTAACTCGAGGTGTCTCAGACCCCCTGCATAAGCCAACGCCCGGCTCTAAGAGCATCCTCCAATACCATGGCATGGCGAAAGCCGAAGGATTATATTTACCCGGGCGCTTCACGACGCACACGGTTTCCGAATACTATTCAAATGGGTGCCGATGGCCACGAGAGCGCGCATCCTTGCGCTCGCACGTTCACTTCGTGCAACTTTCAATTTTCGAACACATTGTCAACCTTTCTGTATTCTTCAAACCACCGCCCTCTAAGAAACCTTGACGGGCTTTGATATTCCTCACGCTGAACGATTGATGCCAGCTGCCAGTTCGCTGACATGATCGCTGGCTACTCCGACCTTCAGGTCGTGCCAGAGTCTGCCCCGCTGCATCCCGTCCAAGAAGAAAAAATCGTTGACACATCCGGGCACGAGCCAGAAACGTACGCATACTACGCGGAGAAACCTTTGGAGCCTGCGTCTGAGTCACGGCGGGTGTGTGGTCTCGCATCCAGAACTTTCTGGGTCGTCGCAATCGTTGTAATACTGGTGATAATAGGAGCAGCCGTTGGAGGAGGTGTAGGAGGCAGTCTATCAAAGAAAAACAGTAGCACAGCAGCGCAAGCCGAGACAACACCGCAGCCCGAACCCAAGACCTCTTTGGCCCCCACCTCAGCTTCAGCCTCCGATACCCCCACGGTCACAACAACAGACATTCCCGGTCCCTCTATTACGCTCCATCGAGACTGCCCGTCTTCGAACAATACCCTCTACAGTATAACATTAGGCTCCGAATCGATGTCATTCCGCAAAGTCTGCACCCTAGCGTATTTAGGCAACGGCAAGAACATGATCAACGAGCCCGTGGCGAGCTTGAATGACTGCATCAATTTGTGCGCAGCATACAATATCCAGAACAGGACTGAGATCTCTAAGGGCAAGAGTCAGCCCTGCAACAATGTGTGTTGGCGTGGGAATTTCAACACAGATTGGCCAGGTCAATGTTTTGGCTCTACGACTACGAACTCATCAGATGGGTTTGTGTTTAAAAGTCAGCAGAATGAGGAAAGCCCGTGTGACTCTGCGGCTTGGATCAATCAGCGGATTCTCTGAGATCACCATTTGAACACAGCAACAGTCTTCAAACGCATCTTCACATCTTCCCACGGAGAAGACATGGCATGAATATCCCTCCTAGCATCACACTAAAACAATTAGCCTCACTCTATTGTGACACGCCTTAGCGCTGCAATCGACACCTCAACACAGCTACCTGATTCGGAGGAATCGTTCGCAGCAAGATAGCAATGCGACAATAGCGGCGGGGGCACTTCCGATTCGAAGTTTGGATCCAGATATCAATTTCAAATTGTCAATTGGGACTGGGTAGATTAGAAGATACCCTCTCCTTAGCAATGAGTACCACAGATCTCTCGCTCTCTTTTCTCTTCGGTTCGCATGAGTTTTTATTTTTCATAATACGCCGCATCATATTGCGTCCTCCAATGCCCAAGAGGAGGTGTGCTCGAGTACTCGGCGCCCTCCGTTCAGGTTATCATGGCTGTTCAGATTCAAGACAAAGCCCGGGTTTTCCGTAACCATCAGTATGGCACAAGAAGCCAACAGAGATGACAATCATTCGCATCTACCCAACTGCATTTCCTAACGTAAGAAAACCCTCAACAAAACTACTCATGAATCAACGATCGTCGTCTCCAACGTCATGAGTAATCGGGTCCCACCATAAGGGATCAAACCCTTTATCATATCCCCGTACAGCGATCCAGTGCCACCATACCAAACCCTCGAAACCCATTTGAACAAATAGTCCATAATGGCAGACTCCGCAATCGAACTCTTCACCTCCGCAACCCCCAGCGGCCAAAATATGAGCATCTTCAAAGAACTCGATATCACTCCAAGCCGACTTCCATCCATCTCGACATGGCCAGCAAAATTCCTCTTTCTTGCTTCTGAACCCTAATGGCTGCATACCCGCCATCATCGATCACACGGCAGCCTGGAATGATTTCCGCGGTTTTGAGTCTGGAGCGATATTTCTGTACTTAGCGGAGCTCTATGGTAAAGATTTTAAGGTTTGTTTTGAGGACGCAGATGAGAAGAGTGAGATGATCCAATGGCTCTTTTTCTGGAATGCGGGACTGGGTCCGATGCAAGGCTAAGTAAATTATTTCTTCTGGAATGAGCCTGAGAAAATCCAGTACTGAATCGACGGTTACAAAAATGAGACCAAGCGTCTGTACTCCCTTTTGGAAAATCGGTTAGGAGATGACGGAGGTAGACATTACCTTGTCGGCAAGAACGGCAGGAAGTACAGTGTAGCGGATGGGTTGTTTCACATAGGTACGGTGGACATATTGGGCCGGTATTCAATTGAAAGAGTTTCCGAAGTTGGAGAGGATGAAGAGGATTGAAGAGGGGCCTGCCGTGCAGGAGGGTCTGTTAGTGCCAAGTGGTGAAGATCAGATCGAGAACCTGAGGAAAGATCCGAATGTCGAGGAGCCGTTTAAGGGGTGGGTTATGAAAGGACAGGAGGAGGTGAGGGAGACGCATGGGGATTAAATGGATGAAGGCGTCTTATAGAAGGAGATCTGATGTGTTGCGAAGATGGGATGGGCTTTGTCGATGTTAGAGGCTTGTTCGGGATGCCCACGAAATCCGACATCTGGTTCTTTTCGCTGGCTGGCAGAACAAATCGAGAAATCAAGTATTAAGTTAAGCTGAGTCTTAGACGTAAGCTCGAATATCTCCGTTCCATTCAGTGCCTGGAGCCTCGATCTTGAAATCTCCAGACCGTTCGCTCCCCTAAGACTCTTTCGCTAGCAGCAGAATTCCTCATGGAGGTTTCCTGACATTACGGGAAAGTGCCGCTCAGGGGTCTTCGCTGCCCTTTCTTGCCTTTGAAAACCTTGCCGTACTTTTGAAATACAAAGATAGGAGATTAAAAAAAGAGTAAGTTTGCTGCTACCTGTGAGATTAGTCGTTAGTCAGTTCCTGTTCTACTCAGCGAACCCTTGTGTCGCTGAGATTATATCCTTCACTTGCGCTCAGCGAGCATTCCGTTGCCGAGATTATATTGTTGTCCTCCACGGTCGAACTCCGACTCGGAGAAATATATATATATATATATATATATTTTTTTTTTTTTTTTTTTTTTTTTTGGGAGGGAGGTGTAGTTTTAAGCCACTCGACTAAGGAACCTGTTTTGTTTGTACAGTACAAGGGTTTTGTGGATTTTTGGGTATATAGACGTGGAAAGTGTTTTGTAGGGATATCGGCATTGTTTTGCAGGGTTTGGGATGGGAGAGTGTATGGGGAGGTGGGATCGGGCGGCACCCCCAGCACGAGGAGAGATTATTGATTAGATGAGAACATCGTAGCCTCCCTCCGGTCTATCAACTGAATGAGCCGAAAATTCCCACAGCGCAGGATAAGAATGCCATCACTCGGAGATTTCAAGATAAGCAAAAATCGTACCCACTCCCCTCACTCAATTCCCCAAACACCACCGACGCTAGCACGACATCGACTCTGCAGCCCTGTTATTCTACTTCCCCGCCTCGCACCAAACTCTTCCTTTTTCTCTGCCCTCCACGAGAACTCCATTTTGGGGTATACAATTATCTAATTAAAAGACACGTACTACAGGGGTATGCGACCGATACCTCTCAAGATCAAAACCTGCGACCTAGCTATCTTCAACTTCTCAGTCGCCCGCAATGAGGTGCAAGATATCTTACTCAATAAATTGTGCGATTCGGAGAAGAAAACTTGTTTCCATGTCATGAAGAAGGATTGGGACATTTCTGTCATAGCGTGCATATTGGCAGCCTTGATAGCGGTATTTGGAAACGGACATATTAAAGATGGTTCACACGCATTCCAACCACGAATGTTCGATAAATAGATTCGACAGCATGATTTCACATCCAACATATACCTAATATACCGCAGAAAGAGACCCGAAGTATCGACTGAGAAAAAAAAGAATCATCGTCAAAGTATGCACAAGAAAGGAATTCGCCAAGCAACCTTCCAGGAGCGACCCTCGGACCTCCGATCCCCAGTAAATATTCATATCCATCCCTCCTGCCATAAGTGTGAACATGCCAAGGTATGCAGGAACCCAAGCCACCTTATCCTAGTCTCAACCTCTCAATCGCTCCAACTCCAACCTCCCTCTTTCTATTCCGACTACTCTTCTGCAGCCGCTCTCATTCCCCATCTCATACTCCTCTTCGCCAAACTCCTCAGCGTACTCTTCACATCCGCAATAAAATTCCCATTCGTATACGCCTGACTCGCATCCCACACTACGCACACGTCAGCCACACTTCCGACCCAGTCATCAAAGAAATACTCACTCATGACTCCTCCAAAACTACTGTACTTCGCACTATACTGAATAACCGGCGCCAAATTGGCCGGACTCAAATACCCTCTCCCCGCCCCCGTATTCGCTGGCACACCGAGCAGGATCTTGACGGAGGGATTCTTCGATGCGGAACGCGCCCAACCATCCCACTGGTTAAAGTTGAAATTCCACTGATCTGTCGCACCAGGCACATAAGAACTCGCTCCACACCCATTATTATAAAACTGGACATTCAGGAAATCCAATGGGACGTTATCAATAATATCCTTATTATACCAGTCCGGGAACGGACACTGGGGCGCCGCAGATAGATAGAATTTCTTACTCGTCAAGCTGTTCATTAGGCTGCGGAGTTGGTTAGCGAAGACCGCCATATTGGATACATTGGCCTCGAAGTCGAAGTCGAAACCGTCAACGACCGCGTTGCCGAAGGGGCGGAGAGCGGAAGACCCAGATTGGGCGGGGCCGAACATGGCCCAGATTTTGTTGGCGCCATCGGTTGCAGCCTGGGCAGATGTGAAGCCGCCTTCGTTGTAGGCGTCTCCGCCTATGGACAGGAGGATTGTTTTGCCTTGGGATTGGCAGGTGGCGATGTCGGCTCTGAGGATCGTCAGTATGGTATTAGATATACTGATGGAGGTGGCCTACTCGATTTCTGGGCAGCTGAAGGTTTCGGTGCCGGAGAAGAGCGTGCATTTGTCGCCTTGGTTGGCGAAGTTCATAACTGGTTGGCCGCCAGCGCCGTTGAAGCGGAGGAGGAAGGCGAGGATGATGACCTGGTAGAAGTTCCGTTAGCCGTGTATCAGGCTCTAGGATGTTAGATGTCATACATCGACGTTAGCATCTAGAAGTGGTTAATAGAGGTCAATGAGTTTTTGGGAATTGTGATATATGATGTCTTACTGGTACAGTAGTTTGAGAGTCTTGTCTGAGTACTTTGCTGCCCAGCAGAGTTCTGGCCCCAGTAGAGAGCGATGTTAGATTTGCTATTTGGATTGAATCCAGCGTAGACGGAGCTAGCTGCAGCAAGAAAGAGAGAAATTATGGTAAAGACTCCCATGTTGACAAATGACAATCGACTTGGTGAAATTGGGAGCGTAATGGGTGATAATAAAAGGAGAGGCCTGAAACGTAATCGAAAAAGGTCAAGCAAGAAATGATGAGGCTAATAGGAACAAGGAATGAATAGTACTTCAAGTCGATCTGGTGTTCAGATAAAAAGGTTGAGTAACTTAAGCGTAATAAGAGGGATTTTATAGACATAACCCCCTCATAATTCACCCTTGTGAGCGAGCCACATCCTAATGTCTTGAACGTGATCCGGCTCACACCCAATTACTAAACGGATGGTACCACAGCAGTTTGGTTGCAGTGCTGCTGACATGAACGTGAGTGTACTCATGGAGGGACAACAGCATGCTTTCGAAATAACAGTGAAAGGTAGACGTGGGCTTCTCGCCCTGTCTAGAACATCCCTTTATCTGCACCATGTTACCTTTTACTGCAGGTGTCAGAGGAACACTTCGAGATTTTCCAGTAAGAAGCAGATGCTACCCAAGGATGGTCATATTGCAGCCCTAGCCGCCTTTACTGTATGGCAGCACATATCTTGCATGCAGGCATATACACTGCATACAGAAAGCTAGGCAGAAATCTCCGTACCCTAGCGTGTTAACCATTCCGGGAATGAGAAGCTAGGATGGTTGTATAGTACCTTAGGACTGCTGCGAGAGTGGGGCATGGAGATGGAAAGGTTTGCTCGCGAAATGTGGCTCTTTGTTAGGTTTTGAGATGCAGTCTTATTGTCTATTTATGAAGAGACTGATATCAACCTACACGATGATATCGAGTCACTACTCAGTCAGCGACTTGATATTGGTGTCCATGTGAGTAAGCCTTTCCCCCGAAAAAGAAAAGGCGCTTGGGCCGTGACCGAAGGTCCAGGGTTTGTCTGCGCACATGATCAAATGAGAAGAGCAGAAGGCTGATTATCTTCTTAAAGACAAGGTAAGCGAGGCCTGCAGGTCCTGGCTGGCCATGATTGGTCGGGATACAGGAGCGTAATATATAATAGGCGCTTGGACCTTACCTTCCTCATTCGGTAATTCCACATGCAAGATTTGACCTGGGATAATCGAAGGCAGCGCTCAAGATGCAGGGCTCCTGGCGTGGGTGCCGGTGTCGCGCGCGATAGTTGATATCGTACTTGGATAAGATCGACGGTGTTACTTCGCACGGGGTGACGGTTGAAGGCGTGAACAAGTGGGGTATGAGCCAACGACCAGGGTAATCGGCCTCCTGACCAGGTTGAAGTGGAAGCTTGGACAGGCGTTAGTGTACCAGAGAAGAGTTACATCAAAGTCGGTCGGAGATAATAGCGTGACATGGGAAGTGTATCTGTGACTGCTATGCGTACATCTAAGGGCGTTCTTCAAGCGACGACAAATTCATCCGTGCCGAACTCGGGTCGTCCACTCAATATCGGAAGGATTTCCAACGCAAGCATAAGCTGCAAAAAGTCCGGGTCAGACTGACTGACTCTATCGTGCGAGATACCCATATGATACTTATACCCTGCTCTGTCCTATCATCTAGCAACCCCTGCCCGCTGGCTAAGATACAACGTGTGAAGGTCACCTTACGGCCTAGTCAATGGAACGGCTCGGAATGGGTCTGGATGGGGCAACCTCCTTGGAGTCCTACTGTTATGGGCAGCATGACCTTGATGTCGCCATAACCCTTTAGCAGCCTGTGGCGTTGACGAGATGGCGTCCGAAACCTTAAGAATGGAATAGTTACAGATGAGATAGCTTATTTCAATGTATCTCTTAGCTTTGGTCAATCTAGATCAACTGACAGAATCCCCTCACAAATAAATATCCATACTAGAAACACGCGCATGAGGAGAAACGATACGTCTTCTCAGTACATTTCGCGTATGACTTTTGGGTCCGCCAAGTTATGGTACCGGAAAGAGAGGTCTAGCATAGTCTTGATTCGTACCGCATAGACAGCAATTTGCTGTGGGATGCTTGAAATTCTAGGGCAAATTTAATAACAGCTCTACTGGAGAGTGGCGTTCATCCGTCTCTTCTTAGTTGCTATTGCATCAAGGTTATGTTTCATTTCGAGGCTAGGGCGGTCGTCCGGTCTAATAAATAGCGCTATCCGCTAATCCAACGCAATCGCTTTAAAACCATGCATCATGTAGTTCTTCTTTATGTATGCATATAACGCTTCCTCTGACATCAGGTCTCGATTGGAGTCGTGATCTTCCTCTTCCACGAGTTCCATAGTCGTTAGGATGGCCATACACACTTTTGCGATATAAGTATGAGCTCCGTTCCCATTCAAATCTTCCAAAAGATATTCTTGCGCAGAAGGTTGAATAAATTTCCATTCAATACTGATATTAGGTCTCTGTAGCATGCTAAGACCCTTCCTCCGTTAATTTTAGCAGCTTATTTTATCGAGAATCATCTGTGCACATGCAAAGATTCAATGCGGTTACGATATCGGAAGATGCCAACGGTTCGAGGGCAAAAACGGTCCAGTATAATACTTTCTCTACAATTGAAGCATCCAATTTAGTCCCGTAGCTGTGTCCTGAGGAATTTGTCTGTAAACCAACTGAAGTGTTTGCGGATCTGCATGCGCCGTGACTTGACCAATGCTGGTATTGCACGGTGCATCTATGACAAATTTCGCCCAAATCCAACTAAGTGCTGTCAGTGCGGGAAGGGACACAATTAAAGTGTACAACTGACTCTCCTCGAACTTGCTCTTTGATCTGTGGCCCAACAATCCTAAGGATACCCCTGAGCTCATTATCCGAAGACTGCTGCTAGATTCCCCAGCTCTTTGCCACCAACTCAAGTCGACGATCGACATATTCCTCGATCGCGGGGTATTGGCGGCATCCATTCTGAAGATTGCGCTGCCCAAGCTTTTGTGCTACTCAAATTCTTTTCCAATTTGGCTACGAGTTCTAGTATGGTCGCGGTTGGAAATGAACAGTTTTAAGACCTGTCTAGGCTTGCCTGAAATATAACTCGATGCACTAAACAACATGTCTAGGCCGTCCTCAGTGCATACATCAACCCCGTCTAAATGAGGTATTTTTGATTTTCGTTTCAAAATGTCCGAGAATAAGCAGACTTGCTAACAATCAATCCTGTAGCAATTAATTGATTAATTGATTGGTTATGTAAGCAATCAATCAATCCAATTCTTGAGGCTAATTTTTAGCAATCAAATCAATTTTCATGCCGTAAATTGATCGATTGATTGTATATTAATTAATTATTTTGAAAGCTGTAGAAACAGGAATAGAGGTGACTTAACGATAGTTTTTAGTATTAATTCTGCACTAAGACTTAACGCACATACCTTAGGGTAGTTGCTAAATTAGTACTAGCACTCTATATACATTTTTTACTTCTAGTATTACCTCAATAAGCTAACATCCTTTCAGCTAATAATATGCTATTTAAATTAACGTTAATAAAGTACAAACGCGCTGCTAAATTGCAGTTAGATACTTAGTTTACATTTAAGTAAGAGCTTAGGAATGTTGTTGCTAAAAACCTTGCTTTCTCTACTATCTTAGTTAATGCAGCTGCATTGGACAGAAACCTACTAACTAATAAGAATATAAAAGATAATAGCCTGTATAAGAATAATTTTAATAGTATTAACTAAAATTAATTACTAAAGTATATAAAGCTTCTTACTATGTTAAAGTAAAAGTTAAGCTAGGTTTTTAGTTATAGCTATTATATTATGCTTTGCCGGAATTTCTAGAAAAACTTTTTTATATCCAAGTATTACCATTAACACAAAATTTAAATACAAAAAAAAAAGGAAAGTATAATATTATATTATAAACATTTTTTACTACACAATACCTAATAAAAAATAAAAAAAAGCTATAATTTTTATTTAAGTAGCAAAAGAATATACAGGTTTTTAACTCGCTAATAAACTTTTTAAAAGTTAACTATATAAAGTATTAATATTCTTTAAAAAATTGGCAACGTTTTAAGTAACTTTAATATTTAGTACTTTTAATTAAAACTATTAATTAACTACTTAAAAACAATTACTAGCTTTTAAAATAATAATAAATACTATAAATTATAAAGTAGCTTTTACTTTAAAAGTTAATTACTAATTAGTAACTTATTATATTTTTTCTTTATACAAATTTTTTTTTAATTATTTAAAGTTAATATTAAAAAAAATTAAAGATTTTTAAAAGTTTAACTAAAAAAAAATTTATATAAAAGAAAACTTTTTTAAAATTAAGATTTTAGTTATTTTAATTAAATTACTTAAAGTTTAAAAAACTATACTTAATTAGTAAGTTAAAAAAATTTAAAAACTATAGTTTTAAAAACATATATAATATTAAAAAAAATGTTTATACTTAAATGGTAGTATTAAAATTAGTAAAAAAAAATTAGCTAAAGTTATTAAATATAGTAATTAATATCCTTCTAATTTAAGTTTTAAATAATAAAATAAATTAAGTTTTTTTAAAAGTACGTTATATACTATTATAAAAAAAAGTATAAATAAAAGTAAAAAGTTTTAAAAAGGTAGTATTTTAGAAAAAATAATGAAAATAGTTAACTAAAATTAATTAATTAACGTATATACTAAGTATAAATTAAAGTATAAATATAAATTATGATAAATTAGTTTATATTAGTAATAACATTATAATTTAAATAACTAATAAAAAACTAATAAAAAACTAATTTAGTATATTTATTATAATTTTAGCTTTTTTATAAATATAGTTTAAATAATTTTAATTATTTAAAGTAAGCAAAATATGATTTAAAAAAAAATTATAAAGTTAATTATTTAAATATATTAATATTATACCTAAATATATTTATAATTACTTAAATAATTTTAATTAACTTAATATTAAATATACTTATTAAAAGAATGTTATAATATTACTATTTTAATTTATAGTATTATATTTTGTATTTATTAACTTATTATATATTTCTAAAATATATACTTTATAAAAATACTTTAAAAACACTTAAATTTTTTTAAAAAAATGTAAAATTATATATTAATAAGTTTTTAAGCACGTATATACTAGTAACTATAACTAAATAACTTTTAAACATATATAGAAGTATTTAAAAAAACTTAATAAATTAAAAACTATAAATAACTATTTTATTTAAAAAATAAGTAAAATAAGTTTAAATAAGAATTTGATAAAACATTTATAATTTCTTAATAATAATAAAATAAATGTAGTTTGTTTATGTACTTAAAAAATACTTAGTTTTATAATTAAATAAATACCGAGTTTTATAATTAAAAAATACTTAAGTTTATAATTAAAAAAATACTTAATTTTATAATTAAAAAATACTTAGTTTTATAATTGAAATGTACTTAATTTTATACTTAAAAAATACTTAGTTTTATAATTAAAAAGTACTTAGCTATATAATTAAAAAATACCTAAATTTATAATAAAAAAATACTTAGTTTTATAAGTAAAAAAATACTTAGTTATAGTAACTATTTTAATAAATTATTTAATAAAAACTTAAAAAGTAAGTAAAGTTAAACTATAAATACTTTATTTATATTCTAAACTAATAGTATATAAAACACTTTAAATTATATAAATATAAAGAGTTTTTATAATAAGTAACTTAAAGAGTAAAAAAAAAGTATTAAATAAATTATAAATAAACTTTTAAAAAGTACATAAAAGTTAAAAAAACTATATATATATAAATACATATTTTATAAAAGGTATAAAACTAGTTTATAAATTAATTAAATACCTTTTAAAAAACTACCTATTAAAAGTATTATAATAATAAAGATATATAAGTATATATACTAATAAGTACTTATTTTATAAAAAAAAATTAAAAAAGTTAAAAAAAAATAAAAAAAAATAACTTATTTTTTTGAAATGTATTTAAAAGGTTTATAAATTTATAATATAAATTATTATAGTTAAAGTTGTTACTATTTATATTTAAAGTCTAAATACTAAATTTTTATTTTTTAGTAAATAATAAACTAAATAAATAAGTTTAGTAAAAACTAATATTATACTTATTTTATTATTTTATTAAAATAAGTAAAAAATAATGTATAAATACTATTATATAATTATAATTTATTTTTAAATAATATTAAAACTTAAGTTTAGTTTAAATATTAAAAGTAGTAAAAGTAGTAAAAGAAGTTAAATAAAGTTATTTCTTATTTAACTTACTTTATTTTTTTAATTATTTTTACTTTTTTGTATGTAATAATTATAATATAATAAATTAATTTAGTTTATATAGCAACTAGATTACTAACTTATTTTTAAATAAAATTTAAGAGTTACTACTATGTTTTATAAAAATATTAAATATAATAAGTTAAGTATTAATTTTTTTTATTTATAAGTTTATAAATAACTATAATTTTTTAAATATACTAAAAAGTAATATTAATATAATGATAAAAGTTATTATTAAAAAGTAAAATAAACTTAAAGTAGTAAATAAACTACTAAAGTTACTTTACTAAAATAGCTATTTTAATTAACTATTTAAGTATTTTTACATTTAAGTAAAGTTTAAATTATATTTTAAATATTTATTTTTAAATTTCTTTTTATAATAAATATAATTAACTAGTATTTTACTACTTTTAAAACTTATATAATAGTTTAAAAACTAATTAAAAAAAGTGTTATTAAGTATTTTAATAAATTTCTAGTTTTATTAACAAAATAAAATAAAATATAATATAATAAGATATAACTTTTTAATTATTATATTTAGTTATAATATATTTATATTTATATTTTTTAGCTTTAAATATATTACTAACTATAATTATAAATTAATTTACGATTTTTTCTATAAAAAAAATAAAAATAGTTATAATACATTATATTAGTATTAGTAAGAAAATTATAATTAAGTATAAAAATTACTATTTTAATAAAAATAACTTTAAGTACTTTCATACAACTTATATATTTATTAAATAAAAATAAGTAAGTAAATACTAAAACTAGAGTTATAATTTTATTTTTTAGTTCTATTTTAAAAGTAATACTATTTAACATAAAAAAAATTCTTAAAAGTAATTTACGTAATATATATACTTTTTACTATCTAAACTTTTAGTTATATATGTGTCTTTAATGTAAATAGTACTTAGTAATATATAAACTTTAATAGCTAGAAACTAAAACTTTTCAAAAATTAGAAAAAATATAATAGTTTTATAGTAATAATAAAAAAAATTGTAAAGTAGTAAAAATAATAAATTTTTAAAAAGTTTAATAATAAAGTAGTTTAAGTAATTAAATATAAAAATAATTTAAGTATAGTTATCTTCTACAATAAAATAAAATAAAATAAAATAAAATAAAATAAAATAAAATAAAATAAAATAAAATAAAATAAAATAAAATAAAATAAAATAAAATAAAATAA
>ML994625.1:2171366-2234284 GCA_010093925.1 Zopfia rhizophila CBS 207.26
TAATTTTATATATTAGTACGTTTTTTATAATAATTACTTATTAATAGTAAATTAAAATAAAAGGGCGTTTTATAATACTAAATAAAAAATACTTAAGATTAAATATCTTTAAAGTAAAAAACTTTTAGAGTATTTAATTATAAGTAAACTATCTACTTTTTAAAAGTTTAATATCTATAGTAATAAATTTACTTTACTTTTTTTAAAAAAAAAAAACTAAAAATATTTACTATATAAATATAGTAGTAAGTTATATTATAGTACTAGTAAAGTATAAACTTAATTTTATTTACTTTGTTAATATAATATATATTATTTTGAAAATATTATAAACTATTTTATTATACTAATTTTTAATATTTAACTTTAGCTTTATTAATACTATTTACAAAATTTTTAACAGTAACTTTATTTATATTTACTTTTTATATATAAAAAAGAATTATATAAAAAAATTATATTTTTATTTACTAAATTAATAGTAAAACTAAACACACTATTAATACTATACTATAAAAAAATGTATTATTTTATATAAAAGTAAAATAAGTATATATAGTATAAATAAAGTATAAAAAACTTAATAGAGTAATACACAAAAAAAAAAGTATAATAATAAAATTATATATTTAAATATTTTTGCTTTAGTTTATTAAAATTAGTTAAATAAAAAGAGTAAAAGTTATACTATACTAAATAATTTAATTAAAAGGTAAAAATCTATAATAGTACTGTATACTAAATTTAATACTTTTTACTAAATAAGTAGTTTAGTAAAAGTTTTTAAATAAGTTTTATATAAAGTATATATAACTAATTATATAGTTTTAAAATAAAACTAGTAACGTTAATGTAGTTTTAAGTATACTAAAATCTTAAAAAACAAATAAATACTTTTAGAAATATTAGTAAAAAAAAAATTAACTCACTATAACTAAAAAGTTATAAAATAATAAATTTCATAAAAAGTAAATTTGTTAACTAAAAGTATAACTAAAATTAAGTTTAATTATAATAAACCTAAAGTTAGTTTATTTACTAAAACTTTATATAATTATAAACATAATAACTACTATTAATAAATTATATTATAAAAATTACTTTAATTAAAACTACTAATTAAAATAGTAAACTTATATAAATTTACATATAATAGTAAATACTAAGCTAGTAATAATATTTGAGTATTTTAGTAAAGTTTTAAAATTTAAATAAGAATATATTTTTATTAATATTAAAAGTAATAAAAGATTATAATAATACTATAATAAAAGAATACTGTTATAATTAAAAAAAAAACTTTATAATATAAATATAATTTTTAGAAAAGAAATTTATATAATTATAAATAAATATATTATATACTTAATAAAAAAGTATAGAAAAAATTAATATATATATATAAAAATAACGTTATTTTAAGTTAAAGTACAAAAATGTATTTTATACTTAATTATAAATAACTAGAATTAAATTAAAAAGTTAAAATTTAAAATAAAAATTAAAGTTTATATTAAATATATTTAATTAACTTTAATTTTTTTATTAACTTGTAACCTTTTTATTTACATAATAAAATACTTTATATACTAATATAAATTTAAAGTACTATAACTTCTAAATAACCTAAAATTTATATATATATTAATATTATTATATTATTATATAAATTATACTCTATAGTTATGTTTTAATATTTAAAAACCTTTATACTTTAAAATTATAAAACTATAAATATTTTTTTACTTAATTTCTATAAAATATACTTTTATTTTATAATAATACTTTTTTACTATAATACTACTATTACTATTTTATTATTTTAAAAATATGTAAAAAGTATTAATTTAAATTGTATAATTTTATAATAATATAAAAATATTATTATTTATATTATATATATTATAAAAGGAAATTCTTTTATAATAGTAAGTACTTTAAAAAACTTTAATATATTTAGTAATTAGCTATATTATACTATAATAAAAAAGGTATTATATAATAACTTATAATTTTATTATATATAATAAAGTTTATAACTTTAGCAATATAATTTTTTTTAGTTAATATATATTACTATATATATAAATATAGCCTACTTTATTAACTTATAATTTAATAAATATATTTAGTTAATTAGTTTGTTAGTTTTATTTACTTTAACATCTTTTTTTAATAAATATATATATAAACTATATTTTAAACGTATTAAATATAAAAACTTAAAAACTTAAAAAAAGTACTACTTAATTACTATATATAATACTAAGTAATAGTTCTAGAGTATTATATAAAAAAATATGTTATATATAAATAATTTTACAAATAAGCTAGTACACTAACATAAAGTCTATATATATATATATACGTAATAAAAATAAAAACTTATAAAATAGACTTTTTTGAAAAGTTTTAAAAAGTATTATTAAAACTTATTATAATAAATTATTACTATTAATTATAATTTATTTTTAATTTATATTAATATATTATAAACTATTTCACATACAAAGTTTTTGTTTTATTAAACTTTATAATATTTTTATTTATTTATTTATTGTTTAAAGTTAATTTAGTACGTTTAGTATAAAGTTTTTCAAAATTTTAATAAAATTAAATACTATATATAATATACTTTATTTATTAATATTTTTTTTTAACTTAATTATTTTAAAACCTTTTTTAAGTATTACTAAAATACTATTAAATATACTTTTGATTTTATTATATAGTTATTAAGTAAATATAGTTATTATTATATTTTATTTACTTTAATTTTTTTTATAAAATATACAAAATACTATAATCATTTAAAAAAAAAGTATTTAAGTAAAAATAAAATAAATTTAATAAAAAGATAATTATGTATATTATAAGAATTTTAATAACTAACTTTTATTAAGTTATTAAAATTATATAGTTACATATAAAGTTAAAATTAAAATAACTATTTTAGTTAACTATTATGAACTTTAGTTTATTATAACTAGTTTTACTAATATTTATTTTTTTATAACTATACTATAATATACTATTATATATATAAAGGTTTAGTTTTATTATAACTTATAATATTTATTTTACCTACTTTTTTCTTTTAAAGTTATTTTAGTATTTTTAATATATATTTTTAACCTTTTTATAAAGTTAAGTACTATATTGAAAATTTTATTATTAACTACTTTTTTATATATATTTTTTAGTTCTTTTTATACTTTACTACCTTAAATATTTATAATATTATTATATATATTATTTATTTTATATTATAATTATAATTCAGTTTTTTGTAGTTTTAAATAATTTATTAAAATATAAAATACATTTTTTTACTAAAGTTACAAATTTTAGTATAAGTAACTAGTTATAAATAATTTAGTTTAAGTTATACTGGTAAGTATACAATTTTTTTTATAAAAAACTATATAAGTTTATATACATTTTAATAAAAGTTTATTATTTATTTTTTTAAGTTTTTTTTTTTTAAAGTTTACTCTATTATTTATTATTTTAAAGATTTTTTATTCTACTTTTATATATTAGAAAAAGGTTTTTTAAAAAAAATAAAAAAAAATTAAATCCTATTTTTAATAAATTATTAGTTGTGTTATTTTTAAATATTTTTTAAATATTTAAGTATTTATAAAAATATTAATTTTACTTTTCTAAGTATAGAATCTTTTTAATACTAAAAATATTTTATATAATTTATTAGTTTAATTTATTAAAAAACTTTAAAAGTATTTATAATATTAATATACTAATATCTATAATATCAAAAATATATTTAGTTTATTATTATTTTATATATATATTTAATTGTAATAAACTTAATAATATATATTAACTAATATATTTTTAAACTAATACTAATTTATTATAATTTTTTAACTTTATTTTATTAGTTTAAAATATTTACTATAGTACTAAAATCAGTTTTGTTTTTTTAATATATTAAAATAAGTTACTAATTTTATTATTTTTATTTTTAGTTTTTTTAATATTAATTATTTAAATACAAAAAGTTTTTAAAGTTTAAAATTTTAAGGGTAATAATTTTTTTATATTAAATAAAGCTTATTTTTTATTATTTTAGTAACTTTTACTAGTAAAACTTTAATACTAGTTTAATATATATATATTATATTTTTAAAAAACTTATTATGTTAAGTAGTTTTTAAAAATAAATATAAACTAGCTTAATATTTTATATTAATTACTTAAGTTAAATATTTACTAAAAAGATTTACTTTTAAAGCTCACATAGTATTGATTTTAAATATTCAAAAATTTTAAGTATTTTTTTAATAGTAAATTAAGAGTTTTAATATATATATATTTATATTTAAAAAAAATTATACTAAATAATTAAAGTATAGTGGGTTTTATGAAAGTGGCCTTTATATTTTTATATAATAAAGCTCAAAAACCTAACAGCTATTATTAATATTCTATTAAAATTATATTAATAAACTATTAGAGTAAATATAAAAATATATGCACAGCTACACGACGTTAATATAGTAATATAATAATAATATAAAAAAAAATTTTACTAGGAGAGTAAGCTCTAGTAAAGATTTAAAAATACAACTACTATATCTTAATATATATATTTAGTTATTTAAATTAATAGGAAATATCTTTTTAATAATTTTTTTTTTTATATTATACTACATCACATCGCACGGCACGCATATATGAAACGTAAGTAATTTATATTCTAAAGCTATAAGTAAAAATAGTTTCTTATTTTAATATTATTTAGTAGCTGAAGTATCTAGCTATAGGAACTTTAAGTACTCTTATTACTAAATTATATTCTTTTTCTACCTAGAGAATAGGGCTTAAGGGCTTGGGTTTAGACTTTAGAGCTTAAGTAATACTAAAGAATACTCTATTATTATTAATAAAAAAATAGATAAGAAAATCTCTTTAGTAGCTATACACTCTTAAGTAGAATACAAGCAGTTATTAAGGCAATTATATATATAAAAGAGACTTAAAAGAAGCTAGGGATAGGTATATAGCTTTATAAAGATAATATATAGATATAACTAAAATAGCTTAAATAGTAGATAGAGTAAGAAAGATATAGATATTTTTAAAAAATATTAATACAGCACGACCTAATAGTATTTTTCTTTTTATTAATATAGTATAAATACTATCTAAAGTATTACCTCTCACGTTTTCTTTAGAGGTTTTTTGTTTATCTAAATAGTAAGAAATTAGCCTGTATGAACCCATTAGGGGGACTAAATCAGGTAATAAACAAGAAATAATAATAATTAAAGTATAGTTTAATTATATAAAATATATATATTCAAAATAATTATATTATTTAATTAATTTAAAATATTTAAAAATTATATATTAAAATTATTTTTAATTATGTTTTTAGCTATTTATTATATATACTACTTTTTTCTTATTTAAATAAAATACAAAATACTTTAATTATTAAAAATATTTTTATAATTTTTTATTTATATAAATTTTAATTTTAGTAAGTTTTAATACTAAATATGTAAATTCTTTTAGTAACTTTTTTTATATATAAGACTTTTATTTTTTTTATTTTTTTACTTATTTTTTTAAGTAAACTATATAGCTTTTTATTACAAATAGTTATTAATATATATTAATGTTTTACTTTTTTATTTTTTAGTTAGTTTAGTAAATTTAAGTTAAAAAAGATTTTAATAATAATTTATGAAATAACTATATATTTTATAAAACTACTTTAATTTTAAAGTTATTACACTTTATATTTACTACTTTCTATTTTATATAACTTTGTATTTGTTTTTTTGTTATATTAAAATTAAAATTTTTTTAAAATATAATATATTTTATAAGAAAATAATAACTAAAATAAGTAGTTTATTTAATTTTCTTACTAAAAATTATAAATTTTAAACAATTATATTTTAATAACTTTTTAGTAATAAATTTAAAAAATTTTAATATATTATATATAGTACCTTAAACCAGCATCTATTAAATTTTTAAATTCTAAAAAGTTATATTTTTTAAACTAATAAAAAAAGGTTAATTTAAAGACTAAAAACTTACTATTTTAAAATATAAAATTTTTTAATATTTAAAAATTTAATAACTTCTAATTTTAAATATTATATATAATACTTTAAAAATTTAAATTTTATTATATAATAGTTATTTAAATATAAAAGTATAAAATTTATAACTTTTAGTAAAAAATTAAAATAAGTTATTTATATAACTTACTTATAAATAATATTATATTTAGTATTAACTTATTAATTTTATTAAAAAAACATTTAAAATTATATACTATTAAACTAATTACTTTATTACATATTTAATTTATTTACTAAATTAGGTTTTAAAAATAAGTTTATATATTTTTATTATTATTACTAAGTAGAGTAAAGTTTTTTCTATTTAAATAAAAGAGTTTTTTATTTAAAACTTTACTAAAATTATACTAAAGTTTCTTGTATTCTTATTAATTAGAAATCAAAATATTTTTATGCTTTTATTATTAAAAAAACTAATATTATATAATTAGTTTAGTTAAAATTATAAAAAAGTTGTAATAGTATTTAAATAAGTTTAAAAACTACTTAAAAAGAAACTAAATACTAAAATACAATTTCTTATACTTAATTACTTTTAATAAACCTTCTATATTCTATTTATAGAGTATGAAAGATAATAGTAAGTTATAATATTATTTTTATAGAGCATGAAAGATAATAGTAAGTTGTAATATTATTTTTATAGTTATAAAAACTATAACTGTAACACATTAAAAAGTAATTAATAAGTAAATAAATAATATTAAGAAAAGAATAAATACTAGCTTAATTAAAACTAGTAGAAAGCAATTAAAACCCTTTAAAAAATAAAAAATAATTTTAATAAAAAGAAAAAAGAAAAGCCATACTATAGAATTTTTACTAATATAAAAAAAATACTATAATACGTTTAAAACTTTTAGATATATTATTAAGTTATTTAAAATAAAAATAAAACACATCTCAATTAAATTAAACGTAGAATTAATGAAATTAGAAAAGAAATATATAAGAAAAACTATATAGAAATTTTTTAAATATAAAATAAAACTTAAGCAGCTATTACTATATAAGTATTATATATAATAAATACTACTACTATATTACAAAAGACTACTATTTAAATTGGTTTTAAGAATTCTTAAAAAAAAGACTTAGAAGAGATACTAGAAATAGTAAAAAAAATAATACTAAAAGCTTTTACTATAAATACTTTAAAAAGTAATAATATTAACATTTATATATTATTATAAATTATAAAAAACTAAATTATAAACAGACTAGATATACTAGAATTTAAATTTTTAAAAAAAGACTACTTTTTAAAGGTTTCAAGAGTTTTACTTAAAATAAAAATTAATAAGAAAAGAAACGTAAATAACTTTAAGCTAATATATATAATATATAAAGCTATTAAATAGCTAGTACTAAATATAGCTATTACTTAAATTTAAAAACTACACAACTTTAAAGTACAGAAAATACGTTATAAAAACATTATAAGAAGTTTAAAAAATTTAGAAAAAATTTATAATATTTTAATTATTAGAATACTTACACAGGTAATTTAATAAAACATGATAAAAAATAAATTAATTATTAACTTTTAGCTCTTTAAAGCAAGACTATTTAATAATAGTATAATTATTAAATAATACTTTTAATGTAATTAATAAAGCTATATGTAAAGTATATGTAGTAAAAAAAATTTAGTATAGATATTACATAAGTTTACATAACATAATAGAATATTTTTAGAAAAGAGTATTTTACGGAAACTATAATAAAGCTTATAAAGTATGGTAATAAAAAAAGTGTAAAACATTCTAGAACTACTTAGAAAAAATTTAGGTAAAAAGAATTTTTTTTTTTTAAATAAATATTTTATATTTATACTATAAAAGAAATATAAATAAAATAACTAAACTTTATATAAAATAACTTTACTATTATAATAAAAAAAAAAGAAAATAGATTATTTTATTAAGTAACCTATATAGAGAAATATTACTAAAAAGAGAACTAAATAAACCTTTTTATGTAAAAGTTATTAATAGAAATATATTATAATTAAAGCTTATACTAAACACAAGTAATATATACTTAATTTAAGTAAAAGTAAATAATAATTTTAATATTAATATAAAGAACTTTATACTTACTTTAAATAAGTAAACTTACTATTATTTAATATAATTATAAAAACACAAATTAAGGTGCATGCTACTCTTTTTTTAATAGGATAATATAAACAAAATATTAAATACTTATAATTTAAGAACTAGTGTATAATAAATATACTAAATTAATATACTACTTATGTAAATACGTTTTAGCTTATAAAAAAGTCCTTAAAATAAAAGTATACTTTATAATTAGTTAAAACATTAATACTGTGTATTAAAAGTATAAATAATATAGATTATTTATTATAGTACTTTAGTTCCACTTAAAGGAGCTAGAAAGTACTATTATTAATATTTATAATCTATATAAAGACAGCTAATAAATAAGAACCTAGCTAGAAGTTAATAAAGTAATTAAAAAAATAGAAAAAAAAGTTATACTTTTTAGTAACTTTAATACATACTACTTAATATAAAGAAAGCTAAGTTATAAGTAAAGTATAAATAGAATACTTACTTTTTAAAATAAAAGCACAAGGTCTTAGACTTGCCACACTATAAAGTAAACTAATATAAGAAAAAGAATAAAAGAAAAATATTATTAACTTTACATTTCTGTTAAACACAATATATAAAAGAACTAGCTTTTATAAAACTAAAAATAAGTAGGTTCTAATAAAAAACTATATACGAATATAAATTTAAATAAATGTTATTATTTACTTATAAAAAAAAGTAAACGCTATATGCTTAAAAAACTAGACATAAAAGAATTTCTCTAAAATATTAAAAACCTTAAGTAAATAACGGCTCTAAAATCTCTAAAAGCTTTTTAAAAAAAATTATATATACTCTTAAAATTTACTATTTATATACAAGACTTAACTTATAAGTGTGTAAAATATAGTTACTAAAAGTAATCTAGCTTCTTACAAGTATCAAGTAAGTAAAGTGCTAGTATTATAACTATAAAAAAAACTATAACTACTAAAGTTATAAGGTACTATTTAACTAGCTCTAAAAAAAGATTTAAAGAGTAAGAAGAAATAACTAAAAGTAATTTATATAAGAATTTATAGTAGATTTTATAAAGCTATATAATAAAGAGCTGTAGATTTTTTTAAAATAAAGTAAAAAAAGCACTAATATAATAAAAAATAATTTCTATTTTCTTAACTTTAAAAGCTTAACTAGTAACTCTTTTACTAAAAATATTACTATAAAAATAAAGATTTTAGCTAGGAAATTCTTTCTAAATACAGACGAAGCTACCTTTAAAGATATTAATAATAAGATATAACTAAAATACACTTAAATTAACATTAACTTATATATATTTAAAAAGGTAATAAGTAATCTAATTATAAAATTTCTAAATAAAAAAGCTTTAGGCCCTAATAATATACTAAATAAAATTCTAAAAACTATACTTTTATTAATAGCTTAAAAGCTTGCACAAGTAATTTACTAATATTTTAAAAGTAAAATAATACTAATATACTTTAAAGAATTAATTATAATTACTTTATATAAAAAAGGTAAAAAGTTTTTTTTTTAAAAAAACTACTAATTAATTACACTAGAAAATACTCTAGCTAAAGTAATTAAGAAATAAGTAGTAAATATAATAATTATAGCTACTAAGAGATATAAATTACTTTCTTAAAACTAAATAAAAATAAGAAAAAAGTACTTAATGTTTTTAGTAATTAGTATACTTATTTCTAGTATTTAAACAGCATGAAGAGCACGTTTAAATTACGTTATTTTAATACTAAGTTTAGATTTAGCTAAAGCTTTTAATAATATTTTCTATAAACATCTACTATATATTTTAAGAAAAAAGAGACTACTAAAATAAATAGTTTACTCTATATAAAGCTTTATAACTACTTAATAAATATGTATTATATTTTTAGAGTATTAAAGTAAGTAGATTTAAATATAAATAGGTATTTTATAAAGATATCTACTTTTATTAATTTTATTTCTCTTTTTTATATTAGAGCTTCTAGAGGAGATCTAGTAATTAAATAGTAATATACTAATATTTAGCTTTATTAATAATATAAATCTTATTTTATAAAAACACTTAGCTTCTAAAAATTACTAATACTTAATAGCTGTATATAATTAATGTATAACATAAATAAAACACTATAAAGGTATATTTATACTAAAAAAATACTAGCTTATATATTTTACTAAAAAAAAAAGTTATAATAGCATAGACCTAGTATTAACTATATAAATTACTAGTTATAAAGCCACTCTTTAGAGCTTAATTATGTATGTTTTTAGAATCTAAATAAGCCTAAAGCTTTAATAAAAAGAATATATTATAAAGTAATAGAAAAAATTATAATAGTTTTTAAAGTTATATTATAAATTACTATATTAACACAAGGTCTGTTTATAAAATGCTTATGTTTTTTATATATAGTAGTTATTTACTTAATAATACTCTACAGTACCTAAATATAAAGAATTTATAATAATAGTAATTTAATAATAAAAAACTTTATTCTACTACTTTAAAAGACTTAAAACTAGTGTTTTTATAAGATTACAAGAGTATATAGGAAAACACTAATAATAGTTATTAAAAAAAATAGTAGTTCTATTAATTACACTTTATATAAACATTATAGCTTTTTAAAGAACTCTAAATACTAGCTAAAACTTAGTAAAAAAAAGATAGTAAGTACTTTTAACAATATCTAGATATTACTAGTAAGTTAATAGTAAATTATAATATAACTATTAACTCTACTAAAAAAGCTTTGAAACTAGGTAAAAAAATGTAAGAAAAAAGTTCTAGCCTACTTTATAAGAAAAACCTCTAGAAACTACTAACACTAACAAAAATAAAAATATATAGAGAAAATATAAGTATATTATATTAGTAACTATATATATTACTAGTGCATAGCTACCTTTATTTTAAAGTAAGTAAATATAAAGTAGTAATACTAATAATAAAGTATAGTAAAAAAATAGATAGTAACTATTTAATACACTTTATAGAAAATACCTATAATTTTATTTTATAAAAACTTTTAAAAGTAAAAGTTATTACTCTATTTCTATTATATATAGAAGTTCTTGACCTTAATACTTAACTAGTAAAAATAAGGGTTTTAAATAAGTTCTTATAGTATAACTATAACTAGCTAGTGTAAACTATATACTATATTTTTTTTACTATTTTAAACTTAAAAAAGTTAAATTAATAGTGTTATTTTTATTAGAATAACTAGAAAAAATACTTACTTAGTTTTATATAATAAAAGTAATTAATATTAACATAATAGACTACTTTTACTTATTCTAGAGTCTAGACTAATAGTAGGAGACAGATAAAGAAAGTATAAGAGAAAAAAGAAAATAAAATTATTTATAAGATATAGGCACAATAGCTAAAAACACAAACCTTATAAAAAATAAAATAGTAGAGAAAAAGTATTATAATAATAAAGTATTAACACTTCTTTATTATAGTACATTAATAGGTTTTCTTATTAGTAAGTTTTTTTTATAAAAAAAATTAGTTTACATAAACCTATTAAAGAGACTAAATTAGGTAGTAAATAGAAATAATAATAATAATAATAATAATAATAATAATTAGTTTAGTTATTATATGTTAAAAAACTACTTAAATTCTTTTATACTACTTTTTTAATACTATTTTATTAATACTATTTTTTTAATAATGCTTTTTTTTCTTAATTTTTTTAATTTTAAATTTTTATACAATTTTTTTTATACAATTTTTTTTATATAATTTTTTTTATATAATTTTTTTTATATAATTTTTTTTATATAATTTTTTTTATATAATTTTTTTTTCTATTTTTTTAATCTTACTTTTTTAACTTTACTTATAACTACTTTACTAATTAGACTTATATTAAGTTATTTTTAAAGTTTTATATTAAGTTATTTTTAGAATACTACATTAAGCTACTTTTAGAAATCTATATTAATTTTTAATTAATTTTTTTATAAAAAAAAAGGGAGTTTAAAAAAGTCTTTTTTTTAATATACTTTAAATTTAATTTAAATTAGACTTTTTATAGAAGAAAGAAGAGTTTAAAAAAGTTCGTTTTTTAATAGCTAATTCTAATTTAATATAGTAGCTAATATAATATCTAGTATAAAGCTTAATATATAGCTCTAAAAGTAGCTTAGTATAAAGCTTAATTTATATTTAATATAGTCTATTATTAAGCTTTTAGTAAAGTTTTTTACAGTTTTTTAAAAAAAATTTATATTAGATAATTATTATAAAATACTAAAGCTAACATAAATGTTAGTAGGATGAGTATAGTGAAGTATATTATATATTTACTTTAGAATTTTAAGTTACTAGTAGCTATTTATATTAAGCTATAGTATAGATTTTTATTTATTTTTAAGCCTAGAATAGTTACTAAAACTCCTATCTAGAAATAGGATACTAAACTTTAACTTTATGTAAACTCTATATTTAGCTTTATTCCTTTATTATTAGCCTCTACTGGTAATAGCCGGCTTTAGTGATATAAGCTTAATTTATATTATTAATAAGATTAATATAACCAGCTAGACAGTAGATAATCTAGAAAGAATAATAAAAATCTTTAAACTAAATTATAACTTATTTAGTATGAATAGTAGATAGATTAATAGCTAAAACTAATTAGACTAATACTAGAACTAATACCTAGAAATACTTATCTTTAAAAATATTAATTAAGAAAGCCTCTGTGGCTTCTTACAGAGTGTTAAGAGCTATAGCCTAAAACTAGAGATTATTATTAAGATTTCTAGTAATTTTATAAACTAGTTACTAGAATAGAAGACGCTTTAATAGATGTTTTTAGTAATATTAATAATATTTAATCTCATATAGCGCACTAGCTGTTAATTATTAATATAATATTAAAAATAAAAATAAAAAATAAAAAATAAAGGAAAGGAAATAAAATGAAAATTAGAAAAACTTATTACTAGTCTTACGCCTATAATAATTACTAAAAGGCTTAAGGTATAAAGATAGTAAAACTTAAAATTTATTACTAGCTAAAGCTACGGGAGGCCGTTTAATACATGTTTAAAATAGAAAAACTATAAAGTATTAATTAAAATTAATTAATACTTAGACTAATACTAAGAACTAACTTATAAAAGTAATAGTTTTATGTGCTGTTTTACTAGAAAGATTTTTACAAGGCTTATTAAAACTAGTAGGCAAAGTATTAGTTATAATTAACTAATACTAAAACTAATACTAAAAACTAATTTATAGAAGTAATAGTTTTATGTGCTATAATCTTACGTAGTACTTTACTAAAAAGATTTTTATAAAACTTATTAAAACTAGTAGCTATAACCTGCTTTATACTAGAAAGATTTTTATAAAACTTATTAGAACTAGTAAATATAGCCTAATTTATACTAAAAAGATCTTTACAAGGCTTATTAGAACTAGTAGGCGAAATATTAATTATAATTAACTAATATTAAGACTAATACTAAGAACTAACTTGTAAAAGTAACAGTCTTATGTGGTACTTTACTTAAAAGATTTTTATAAGATTTAATAGAACTAGTAAATATAATCTACTCTATATTAAGAGGATTTTTATAAGGCTTACTAGAACTAATAGGCGTAACTTACTATATATTTAAAAGATTTTTATAAGGCTTATTAAAACTAGTAGGCATAACCTACTCTATACTAGCTATAGTTAAAATATTAGATAAGTATTAGTTAAAGTAAAATAATTAATAATAAAAGTAAGTAATAAAGTAAATATTAAAATTTATAGCGCGTTAAGATTAAAAACGCGTAAAGATAAAAATAAGAATAAGTAAAAAAAAATTTTTAATAAAGCATAAGTATATAATTAGCTGTTTAGTATATATACTACTTATTTATTTAATTTTATTTTATTATCTTACCAACACTAACTCACTAACCTTGCTAAAATAATTTTTCTAAGTTTATACTTTATGTAAACTAATATCTGGACTAATACTATATTTTAATAATATCTTATCTACTAGCTATTTATTATGTTTCTAAAATATACTATAAAACCCGCCTCTGCAACGTCACCAAACAAATATTAAAATAATAATAATAAATATTCAGATAATGTGTATACTGCTAAAGAGAGAAATAGATATAATAATTTAGAAAATAAAGAGCTAATATTAGCATGTAATAAGAACACAACAAATAAATTCATCTTAAAATATTAAATAAAATATATAAAGGATTATATAACTGAAATTAATGCTACTAAAGAGAAGGATAAAGAGACTATAACTAAAAATCTAAAGTAAAAGATAAAGACTAAAGCTATTAAGAAACTATAAGTAGATAAGATATTAGTCTTAGTATTAGTTACTAATATTAGCAGGTTTAAAGGTAGTATTTATTAAATCTAGAAAGTAAAACTATATAACCCTAATAAAAATTATCCTACCTAATCTTCTATTCTTAGTAATAATAAGACAGGTAATAATAATAAGATAAAGCTAATTACTAATATAAAAGAATAACTTTAAGTGCTTAAGAATTTAGTTATAGTAGATTCTATAACACAGTAACATATAGTATAATACTTTTAAAATATAATATTAAAAAGTATTATTAAGAAATTAAGACGGCTTTTTACTTAGATAGATTTTAGATACATAATAAGGCTTATAAGCATATCATGATTTAAAATTAGTATATATTTTCTTAATTTTAGACTAATACTAAGACTAATACTTGTTTAGAAATATCTAATAATAATAATATAAGCTAAGCGTTTCAACCAAGTTAGCTAAGCATAAAAAAGTATAAATCTTAAAGATATTTCTAATAAAAAGAAGTCAACCATGCTACTTAGCATCTACTATAAAGTAAGATATTAATTTAGGTATTAGTATATTACTAATAGAATTTAGATTTTAGTTTTAAAAGCTTTATATACCCTAGCTATTGAACATAGCGCTTTAATACTTAAAATAGATTTAATTAATAACTATTTAATTCCACCCTTCTATAACGTATTTAGCTGTTTAGAATATGTTATTATAATAATAGTAGCTGCAACACAATTTTATAACTATTATCTTAAGTCTAAAATTTAGTTAGTATCTATCTTAGAATACCTTAGCCTTCTAGGTGCCTTTTAGTCTAATATAATTAGAGATTTTACTAAAGAGTTTTACTTTAAGAATTTTAATAAGAATAATACTAAGTACTTGCTTAATTAGCTTTTAGATAATACTAATTCTATACTAAAAAACATTAGTATATAGATTAAGCTGCTTGATAGTTTTAGATAAAAGTAAATATAAAATAGCATATCCTTAAATATTAGTTAGTATTAATTAGTATTAGTCTACTAGTCTATATATATATTTACTTCTCTTTAAAATCTAAATACTGTATTAGAAGCCGTGACTTGATGTTAAAGTTATTTATTAATATTAATTTATCTCATACGTGTTATGTTACTCTCTTTTTATCTTAATTTTTAAAAGTTAAAACTATTTATAAATAACACACCCTAGAGAGACTTACAGCGTGAAATAGCTATATAAGTTAATTTAAAAATAAAGTTCTTTTTATCTAATATACCTAGTATAGCCTGTTTAATGGTAATATTTTAAGATTTATAAATAGTAATAGTATAAGCTACTCCTAAAAAGAACTAAGTCTATAAGCATATAACTTTTTTATACTAGAAATTCTAATAATAATAGAAAATTAGTACTACACTCTTCCTGCCTAAGCTTCTATATAGTAACGGTTTATTATAATTATTAAAAGTAATAAATAACGCTAAAGAGGCTTTCTTTTAAAAATTTATAATATTATTAAATTATATAATATTATTTAACATACTTAGAGCACTATTTACTAGGCTTTTTTTTATTTATATATTATTCATAAACATAACCCGTAAGCTAATACTTAAAGAAAGTAAGAACTTTAGATTTCTAGTTTTTTTTATAGTAGACTTTTTAGTCTCTATGCTCTTATAACTAGCTATAATAGCTATTATAAGCTAGCTAGAATCTTATAGCTAGTAGTAATTTAACTTTTAAACTTATACTCTTTTAGTATAGATATAGATTATGTTCTAAAATAAACTAATATTATCTATAAGAAGCGTTAATTAAATCCTGGTAGTAAATAAAAGTTAGTTTTAAATTATAATTTTTCTAACACGAAGACAGCTGAGTGCGTTATGAAAAGTCTTCTAATTATAACCCTATTATTACATTATAATATTAAGAATAATAGTTTTTTTAAACTGCTGATATAGCTGCTACTTAAATATCTTACTTATATTCTAAAATATATAAGTATTATATAGAGGCCTTGCACTTATAGGTGGAAGTTAAAAAAAGTTTTTAACTAAAATAACACTTAAGCTACTAAAAGAAAAATAACTAAATAATAAAAAGATTTTCTTATATTATAAATTAACCTAAGCTAATATCTTTAAGCTAACTATAAATTTTTTATTTATAATTAGACAATAAATATTCTTAAATATAGCTTAAAGAGCCTAAAGAGCTTATAGAAATAACTTAATAAACTCTATACCCTTAATTAAAATATAAAATAGTGTATTTAGTATTTTACTAGAAATATTATAGGCAACACAACCTATAGGTGCTGCTTAAATTATTAGAAAATAATATCTATAAGTAATAGCTAAGTTATTAAGCTTAGTAGAAGTAAATTCTATAATATACGTCTTTCTAGATCCTGTTTCTCTATTTAGATTAACTAGTTACTATAAGAAATCTTCTCTAGTTAAGAGTAACTAATAGTGATTTATAATAAGTCTATTAAATAACTTTTACTTTTCTATAAGAGTTTTATATATGCTTGTGTCTTAGATAATAAGGTTAATAAAATAATTAGCTTTTTATTACTTCCAGTACGTAAAGAGATCAAGATTATAGATATTAATTTAAATAAACTAATTTATTATATAATTTTTAAGATAATCTTCTAAGTTTTCTCTATTAACTAGAATACTTTATGTACTTAATTAATAAGCGGCTAATTCTCTCTAAGATAGCTTAAAATTATTTTCTTCTTTATTAATATTTTTAAGATTAGGATTATCCTCTTTAGCAGGTAGTTCTTTCTCTTTATATAAATTATCTTATAAGTAAGTATAGTTAGACTTATAGTACTAGTAAGTTTTCTTATATATAATAAATACTCTATTTTTAAATAAAAGGATTTTATTTATCTTTTAAAATAGATAATAGAATATAAGTTTAACACGAGCAAACTGCGCTGAGTTATAGTTAAAATAATATTAGAATATAAAGTTTAAAATTCTTAGCTTAGCCTAAGATCTCTTCTTTATATCACCAGTATAATTATATTTAAAAAGGATGTTATAAAAAGAAAGATTAAATAAATTAGAATAATCCTTATACTTCTAGAGAAAACTATTATTATAACTAAGAATTCTATTATCTTTATTATTTTCTTTTATAAAATAGTATATATTTAGCTGGTTCTTCTCTAGTTAATAATTAACATTAAGTACCTAATAAGAGTAATAAACTAAAAATAGATTAAAACGAAAATAAGTAATCTTCTAAATAGACTAGTCCTGCTTACTAATAAGCTTATTTATTATTTTTATAACGAAGAAATATAGCGGCCTCTCAGAATTAAGTTTTAGTAGAATTCTAGTAATTATAATTTTATAGTCTTTAAACTGCTATTCTTATTTAGTAGTATATTTTCTACTATATACTATTACACTAGCTATATTTATATATAATTAAATATTAGTATTAGCAAGCCATCTCATTAGAAGTATTTAGTAATATATATTTAATTAAGAGTGGTTATATGTAGAATAAAACCGATAGTATAACTTACTCTTATCTTAGAAAATAGTAGGGAATTTAGTAAATAGCTAGAGAGTAGAAAATTAGTACTTAATCTACTTTATTCTCTTATTAAACTTTAAACAATACGCCATTATATAACAGTGGATTTGAATTCTAGTTAAGATTAAAAATAATTACTTAAAGTCCTAGGTTATATTAGAATAGGCGAGTGAAAAAAGTAACTCTTTATTAGTAATATCTTATAATTAAAGCTAAGAATATATAATAGAAATATATATTCTTTAAAATCTAGTAAATTTAGCTAAAGTATTATAGTTATTCTTATTAAAGAGCTTCTTATCAGGATCCGGCGCGTCTCTATAGTAGTATATACTATAATTATAAATACTACTATAACTCTACTATTTAAAATAATTTTAGCTATTAATAATACTAAACTTAGGGATAAGCACCTCATCCTTAAAAGCTTAGAAATAATAGTAAAAGTAATAGATAATAATATGGAAATTATTCTATATATTATTATATATAATCTTAATCCTAGCAGCGGGGATAACCTTCTTTTATTTATTATATTAAAAGAGATATTATATTAAGTTATTCTAATAATAATTAGCTATAGAAAAAGTAATAAATAAGCTTAAACTCCTTAGTTACCGTATCTAGTAAAGTATTAGTCTTAGTATTAGTCCCAGTATTAATCTTAGTATTAGTTCTAGTAAATAGCGAAATAGAATTATATACTATAGCTTTAAGATCTTTATTTTTACCCGCCTAAAAAGAGCGTGTCCTATAGAGAGATCCAGTAAAACATATAACTAAGTTTAGTATAATTATAGACTAGAAACTATTATCCTTAAAAGCGTTTTAAAGCTTATTAATAGAGATCCCTTTATTACCAGATATCTTTAATATAAAGAAACTAGACTTTATGTTTATTTACTTCTGTATAATTATATTAAATGCTATATAGTAAAAGCGCAGATGTTACGCTATACAGCTATTCTTATATAATAATATATACTTAATATAAAACTTATAGTTAATATATTATTAGTAAGGCTTTATATACTCTTTTATATTTATAAAAAAGTATATTAGAAAAGCCCTACTTAGTAACACCTTACTACAGTTAAACTCTAATAAAGAGATATATTAGATAAATGCTATAGATAGTAAGACTAAAGTTTTAGCTTAACACTATAAAACTTCTAACTCCTATATATTAAGAACTAGATTTAGGATTATAGTAACTTAAGAAGTAGAATTATTCTTACTATTATCCTTACTATTATTCTTACTACTATCTTTATTACTATTTTTACTATTATCTTTACTATTATCTTCACTATTATTCTTGTAGAGTATATTTATATTATTATTATCTAAACTCTTAGTAGCCTAGTTATAGGCAGAATCTTCTTATATAGTATTTATAAACTATTCTTATTAAATAGACGTAGAAGATAGTTTATTTGTTTTAATAATAAATAAATTACTATTAATATAATTATTATTAAAAAGAGTACCTAAAGCTTTATTATTAGTAGTAATATTTTTATAGCTATTATAATTCTGCTGTAAGAAGTATAGCTAATACTAAACTACCTAACACCATACATAATAGTTATTTTAAAACTATTAATTAATATATTTATAATTATCACCGGAAGAGCAGGATGGCTTAAGGAGTATAATATTAAAATTCTAAAATAAAAGAAATAATAAACTAAAAATCTTTCTAATATTATATAAAAAGTGGTAAATATGCCCTGTATATTTATATTAGGTACTTTAATATTAATAGACTTTTATAAAGATATGTACTTAAGTAATTAGTATTTTTTCTATAAAGAAAAGTTTTAGAAGCTTTTTAAATTATAAGTTAAAGTCTATCTCATTATTATAGCTAAATAAGGGCATAAAATTAGGATCTTAAGAGCTATCTTTAAGTCTTAAGTACTTAACCTTATCTTTATAGTAAATAGAACACTTTCTATCTATAAGCTTTATATTAAACTAGTGTTTATTACAAGTTCCATAGGTCTCTATTACAGGCTTATTAAGGTAGATATAAAATCTCTTAATTAGTTATTAATCTATAAAGCAAAAAATAAAGTTATTTAAAAAAATATTACTTAAAAAATCTATAAAAGAGTTAGATAGCAACAGGTTATAAAATAGACTTATATTAGAAAGTATAAATAAAGTAGAAAACAGGAACTTATTAATTATACTATTTTAAAATATAGATATTAACTATAAAGGCTAATTTAGCTCTATATTCTAAAATATAAATATTAACTATAAAGACTAATTTAACTTAGTATTCTGGGATAGTAAGATTAATTAAAAAGACTAATTTAGCTCATCCTAGCGTCTTATTAAGAATAAGATAAATAATATAAATAAAACTTTATTACTTTATTACTTACTTAATACTTAATATAGTGTTGTCTCTAAACTTTAGTGTAAGCATAGTAGGCGTTAGCTTAAGCTAGAGTATTATTATTATCTAATTTATTTAGTAAATAACAAAAATAACTGCGCTGCTATTATAGAGATAAAAAACTATATAATATAGTTAAAAAACTCTAAAGTATAAAAGACAGACCTAAAAGCATTAGATTTCATATAAGTATAACTACTTTTAGTAAGAAGTATTATATAAATATAATTATTTATAATAAGAGTGTAAAACGGTAAGAAGGAGAACACAAAGATAATATAACTTTATATTTATACTAGATAACTAATTAACTATAAAGTTCTTAAGGGATTAAGTATAAGTATATATATAAATAGTATATTATTATTTCTATAGTATAAGTATGTAGCTTTCTAAGCACTATGGTTTATTTTATTAATAGTAGTATCTTTAGTGTTATCATATCAGTTACAAAGAAAAAACAGATTTATTAATAAAGTATAGTATATATTCTAGCATAATATAAGTTACGTAAGAGAAATTATATAAAAAAGGTATTAATTAAGGCATTATAATATTAGTTATAAAAAGTTTAATAAAACTTTAGTGTTCCTTTGGCACAGAATAACTGGAATCTAAACATATAATATTACATTTTTTTAACTAACTAGAACGCGAGAATTTTTAGTGTAACCTTAATAAAATTTTAAATTAAAAACTTTCTTTTAATTTAAATAGAAAAAAGCTTTGCTACGCTTAGTAATAATTTATTACTACTAACTAATCTAAAATTTACTAGCTTAGAAATTATTATAAAAGCTTTTCTAATACTTACTTTTTAATACTATTTTTTTTTGAAACTATATTTTATATACTATTTTTACTTTTCTAAAGCTACTTTTTTTACATAGTTTTTTAAGCTACTTCTATTTCTTATATACTACTTCTCTTATTACTAAGCAACCTTTAAATTTACATAAAGATATTAGAAAAAACTAAATAAATTAAAAACTATAAATAACTATTTTATTTAAATAATAGGTAAAATAAGTTCTATATAATAAATATATAAGCAAGTATGTAAAAAAACGTATAGGTAAGTATATAAAAAAAGTTTTATTTATAAACAATAATAGAATAAAAATAAAAATAATTAAGAAATAAGTATAATTAAAAAATGTTTAGTTACATCTTTTATATAACTTTTTTAATATAGCTTTTTTAATATTATTTTTATTTTTCTTATATTATTTCTAGTTTTCTTATGCTATTTCTACTTTTTTTATACTACTTTTACTTCTTTTATATTATTTCTATTTCTCTTATACTATTTCTACTTTTCTTATGCTATTTTTACTTTTGTTATACTACTTTTACTTCTTTTATATTACTTCTATTTCTTTTATACTATTTCTACTTTTTTTATGCTGTTTTTACTTTTTTATACTATTTCTACTTTTTTTATATTACTTCTACTTTTTTTATACTACCCCTATTTTTTTATATTATTTCTATTTCTTTTATACTATTTCTATTTTTCTTATACTACTTCTACTTTTCTTATGCTGCTTCTACTTTTTTTATGTTACTTCTACTTTTTATATACTACTTTTACTACTATTTTTTATATACTATTTTTTATATACTACTTTTAATACTACTTTTTTAATACTATTGTTTTATAATACTTTTTTAGTACTACTTTTTTAATGTAGCTTTTATAATATACTTTACTATATTTAACTATTTAACATCTATATTAACTTTAGTATTTTAATATTATAACTAAGTAATTTTTTAATAATAGAACTAAGAAATCTCTTAATAATAAAACTAACTATTTTTTAATTCCGTAACTAACTATTTTTTAACTATATTTATTTTATTATTATTAAGAAATTACAAATGTTCTTTTAAAGTCTTATTTTAACTTATTTTACTTATTATTTAAATAGAATAGTTATTTATAGTTTTTAATTTATTAAATTTTTTTAATGTCTTTTTATACATTTAAAACTTACTTAGTAATAAATATAATAGACTTTTATTATTATTACTTTAAATGTTTTTTAAATGTTTTAAAAAGTAAAATTAATTTCTATACTTTTAGTATTAAATAGTTTTTTATTTTTTGAAAACAACAATATTTACTAACTTTTTGTTTTTTGAATAAAAATTTAAAATAACAAATATTATATAAAAAAGCTATATTATAGAAACTATATTTTAATTTTTTTTTAAAATAATAATTTTTTTTTTCTATTATTTTTAGTAATTTTTTTTGTTTAATAATAAGTATTTATAAAAGAATTTTTAATATAATTATTAGTTTAATTTCTAATTTAATTTACGTTTAAAAAATAATTTATTTATAAGTACTTTAACCTTATATTTATTATTAATAGATTTTTTATTTAACCTTTTAAAAAAAGTAATAATTTATAGCTAATAATAGTAATTTAATAAAAATTTAACTATATATATTATAAAAGCTTAATAGCTAACTTTAATTTTTTTATTTATTACTACAAAAATATAAATATAGTTATTTATTAATTTTATATATAAAATTACTTTTTATAAATTTCTAAACTTAATTATATTAAAAAAAAAAAATTTATTATATAGTTTTAAATTTTATAATTATTTAAATTTGTTTTTAACAATTTTTTTTTACATTTATAAAAATAATAATTATAATTAAGTAATTTTCTTTTTAACATAAAATTTTTTAAATTTTTTTGGTATTTTATTAACTTTTAATTACTATATTCTAAAATTTAATATAAAAAAGTACTTAAAGTATAAAAATAGCTTTATTAATAGTATATACTTTTAAGTAATATATTTAATAAGTAAGTTGTGTAAATAAGTAAGCTATATACTTTACTAAAAAAACACAACTTACTAACTTTCAAGCATAATATATTAATAAAGTAATACTTAATTAATTTATAATAAAAGTAGTCTATTCTTAGCTATTTTAGTAATTAAATAAAATTAACTATAAAGTATATAAAGTACTATAGTAGTATATAATATCTCTAAATTAATACTAAAAACTTAATATACTAAAATAACTTTAAAATGTAATTATAAGTTTAATTTAAAAAAGCTTACTAAGCTAAAAAATTAGTTATTATTTAGTATATACTTAACTTAAATTTATAAGAGTTTTTTTCTAAACTTAGTATTATAAGAAATATAACTAATTAACTACTTACTATATACTTTAATATTTAAGTTAGTATTAAGTACTTAAAAAACTTTATACAGCAAACTCTAAAAATTAAAATAGTATATAATTAAAAGCATAATTACTGAAAAGTTTTATATAAAAATCTTAAAATTATTAAGCTTTAATTTAATTATATATAGCGTATAATTAAGAAGTATAGTATTATTAAAAAAGATATTTATAATTTTAACAAAACTAGTTTTCAAATAAGTATTATTTTAGGTAGTAAAATTATTATAAGCTTTAATAAATATAATTAGCATAAAGTAGTATAGTTAAGTAATTATAAATAGGTTATAATAATTTAGGGTATTAATACTTAAAAATAGGTAATTCTATTATTTATTATCTTTACAAGAATGTACCACCTTTCTGTATAGTATAAAAGCAATAATATACTATTAAATTAGCTTATTTTATTAAGTAATAATAGCTAGATAATAAATAAGCTTAGTATTTAGTAATTATAACACTTTAATAAGTATATAAAGTATTATATAATAGGTGTATATTATCTACTTATGATTAATAGTTATAAGACTTATAATTTACGTAAGTTTTAGTAACTTTATAAAAAAAAGTAAATTATTATACTTTATATACTATTTTATTTATTATATCTACTTTAGCTACTTAATGTAGGCTGTTTTTTTCCTTTAAAAAATATATATAAGTGCTAAGTTAAAGATCTTATCTGTAACTACATTTATTATATTATAAAGCTTAAGTTTCTACTAGTATTTAAAGTAGCCTATTAAAAGATAATTATAAAAAGTAATATTTATATAGACTTTTAAAACGCTAGCTTAATTTTATTTAATTTAGATATTATTTTCTTAAAGCTTAATATTTAGCTTTAGACACTATCTTTACTAATAGAAAAAGAAATTATTTAGAAATTAAAAACATTTAAAACTACTACTAAATTAGGGTCTTAAATGGCTCTAATTTATAATTAAATTAAGTAGTATTAAAATAGCTTATTTACTTACATTTTTAAGTTAATTTATTAGCTTATAAAAAGTACTAAACTAATAATATATAAAGCTATACTATTATACTTAAAAGTTACTAAGCTTTAGAAAATAAATAAGCTTATAACATAGTATAAAAAGCGTAAAACGAAGTAAATTTAAAAGTAAAAAACACTAATAAAAAGTAAGAGCTTAGAAATAATTACTTAAAAAAAATATTAGTATATAAATTAAAAATAAAAAGTATAAAAAAAAAGTATACTAAAGTTAATATACTATAGTAAAGGTATTATAAATACTATTATAAAACTAGACATAACTTAAAAACATATAAAAATGCTAAAAAATAAACTAACTATTTATTAGCCAAATATTATAGTAATAGCTACTTATATTAAGTTATTATTTATTTATAAAATAGTTAAATCTTAGTAAGGTATATAGCTTATATGTTTACACAATTTACTTATTAAAAACATTATAATTAATATAGTTTAAATAAAATTATTTATACATTAATTTAAATAATTTTTAAACTTAGTTTTTAAAAGTTAATTTAATATCAATTAAATTTTTTTAAAACTATTTTAGTTAATTTAATTAAATATTATGTATAGTTTTTAATTTATTTTAATTTTAATAAACTTTTTTATTTAAAACATAATATTTAGTAATTAAATATATAGTTATTATAGTATAACTAGTACTTAAAAAATTTTTTATATGTTAATTAAAATTAAGTTAATAATTAACAATATTTAATGTAAAATAAAAACTAGTATATAATATTTTTATTAAGTAAATATTACTATAAATTATAATTTATATAAAAATAAATAATATATTTTATAAGTAAATAGTCTACTTATATAAATACATTTTTAATAGGTTTTACTTTTAAGTACTAAATATAATATATTATAATTTCATTTTAATTATTTTATAGAAATTAAAATAAAAGAGTGTAAAATTTATAATTTTAGTTAAAAAATTAAATAAGTTACTTAAATAAACTACTTACTTATAATATATGTTAGTTTTTTTAATATATTTTAAAGTAAAGAATTAATATTTTATTACTTTAAACTAAATAAAAGTAAATCTTTTTATAAATATAAATTTTAATAATTTTAATAATTTTAATAATTTTAATAATAATTTAATAACGTATTTGATAAGTGAGCTGTATAAATAAGTGAGTTATATATCTTACTAAAAAAACACAACCTACTAACTTTCAAGCACAATACATTAATAAAGTAATACTTAATTAATTTATAATAAAGATAGGCTATCTTTAGCTACTTTAGTAATTAAAAGAAACTAACTATAAAGTATATAAAGTGCTGTAGTAGTATATAATGTTTTTAAATTAATACTAAGAACTTAACACGCTAGAATAACTTCATGACGTGATTATAAGCCTAATTTAAAAAAGCTTACTAAGCTAGAGAAATTAGTTATTATTTAGTATATACTTAACCTAAATTTATAAGAGTTTTCTTTTAGGCTTAGTGCTGTAAGAAATATGGCTAATTAACTACTTACTACACGCTCTAATACCTAGGTTAGTATTAAGTAGCTAAAGAACTTTATACAGTAAACTCTAGAAGTTAAAATAGTATATAATTAAAAGTATAATTACTAGAGAGCTTTATGTAAGGATCTTGAGATTATTAAGCCTTAATTTAACCACGTATAGTATATAATTAAAAAGTATAGTATTACTAAAGAAGATATTTATAACTTTAATAAGACTAGCTTTCAGATAGGCGTTATTTTAGACGGTAAAATTATTACAGGCTGTAATAAATATAATTAATATAAAGTAATACAGCTAGATAATTATAAGTAGGTTATAATAATCTAGGGTATTAATATTTAAGAATAGGTAATTCTATTATTTATTATCTTTATAGGCACGTACTACCTTTTTGTATGGTATAAGAGTAATAATATACCACCAAATTAGGTTATTTCATTAAGCGATAATAGCTAGATAAATAATAAGCTTAGTATTAAATAGTTATAGTACTTTAATAAGTATATAAAAAGTTATATAATAGGCGCACGTCGTCTGCTAATTATTAATAGCCATAAAAGCTATAATTTACTTAAATTTTAGTAACTTTATAAAGAGAAGAATATTATTACGCTTTATATACTATCTTATTTATTGTATCTACTTTAGCTACTTAATATGGGCTGTTTTTCACCTCTAAAAGATATATATAAACGTTAAGTTAAGGATTTTATTTATAACTATATTTATTATATCATGAAGCTTGAGTTCCTACTAGTGTTTAAAGTAGTCTATTAAGTTATATTTATAAAAAGTAACATCCGCGTAAGCTTTTAAGGTACTAGCTTAGTTTTATTTAATCTAAATACTATATTTTTAAAGCTTAATATTTAGCTTCAGACGCTATCTCTACCTATAAAAGATAAAACCATTTAGGAATTAAAAACACCTAAAACTGCTACTAAATTAGGGTCTTAAAAGGCTCTAATTTATAATTAGATTAAGCAGCATCAAAATAGCTTATATACTTACATTTTTAAGTTAATTTATTAGCTTGTAAAGAGTGCTGAGCTGATAATATATAAAGCTATACTACTATACTTAAAAGTTACTAAGCTTTAGAAAATAAATAAGCTTATAATATAGTATAAGAAGTATAAAAAGAAGCGGATTTAAAAGCAAGAGACACTAATAAAAGCTAAGAGCTTAAAGATAATTACTTAAGTAAATATTAGTACATAAATTAAGAATAAAAAGTGCCAGAGAGAAGAGTACGCTAAGGTTAATATATTATAATAAAAATACTATAAATACTATTACAAAACTAGGCATAACTTAAGAACATATGAAAATGCTAAGAAATAGACTAGCTATTTACTAGCCAAATATTATAGCAATAGCTACTTATATTAAGTTATTATTTATTTATAAAATAATTAAACTTTAGTAAGATGTGTAACTCACTTGTTCACGTAACTCACTTATCAAAAATATTATAATTTTTTTAGATTTATATTTAATATATTTAATAAGTACTTTAAATTAGTAAATTCTTTATTAAATAATTTACTAAAAAATTAGAAATTAATAGTTATTAATATATTTAAAAAAACGTAAATTTAGATACTAAAATATTAAATTATTAAATACTAGTTTTTAAAAATTTTAATATTTTTTATTTAAAATTTTATTAATTACATAATAAATTTCTAAAATTTATTATTAAGTATTTATTAAAATATAAAAGTAAAATTCTTTTAAAAAAAATTTAAAGTAAAATATTTACTTATTTAAAAATCTAGTTTATTATTTATGTTATAAGTTATTATAATTACTTAAAATTATAGTTAATATAATTTAAATATTTTATTATTATTAGTATACTAGTTATTATTTATATATTTTAATAACATTTAAATATTCTAGTAATTTTTATATATGTTAAAAAATTTTATATAATTTTTATAACTATTATATATATAAAATAAGTAATATATTTAATAAAGAGTATGAATAGATAAGTAACTTACTTTAAAACTTACGAAAAAATTAAGAATTTACACATGAATATCTTAACAACTACTTGATAATAAATTCTAGAAATTTAATAAGTAATTAATAGTACTTTGAAATAGAAGCTATTGAAATTTTAAGTACTATTAATTAATTATTACTAAGATATTTAAGAATAAGTAAATTTGAAAGCTAAAATAATATAATCTTAATAACTATTAATTACTAACACTTAAAAATTTAATGATTTCTATTTTAAAGTACTATTAATTACTTATTAAATTTCTAGAATTTATTATCAAGTAGTTAATAGGATATTTATGTATAAATTTTTAATTTTTTAGTAAGCTTTAAAATAAGCTATTTACCTATCTACACTACTTACTTATTAAATACCTTATATAATTAAAATAGAATCTTTTTTATAATAATTTTATACAACTTAAATATATAATTTTATTATTTATATATATATATAATTACTAATAAGTTTAAATTAATTATAATTATTAATATGTTTTTAAATAAAAAGTGTATTTTAATTTTAGACTTTTAAGTTATTACTTAAAACATTTATTTTAGTTTATAATATTATAGTATTTAGTTTTAATTTTTTTTTTTTACCATTATATTTAGTTAATTATACATTTTTTTAATAATATTAGTTTTTTATTAAGTATATAATATTATACTTAACGTAGGTTATAATTATATATAAAATATGTATATATATATATACTTATATTTTTAAATATAGAATTTACTTTTTTTTTATAAATATATGTATAATAACCTTGTTTTCAATATTTATAACATTTTTTTTTTGTTTTATATATTATAATATATTTAATATACTTTTAGTTTATTAGTAGTTTTTTATTTATTACTTATTTTATTACTTTAATTATATTAAATTTTATATTTAATAACGTCAAATTTCTAATTTTAAGTTATATAATTTTTTAAAAATTAAAATTTTTAATAGCTATATTATTATATATTAAAAGTTTTAAATACTTCATATTTTATCTTTTAGTAATAAAAAAGTTTTTAAATTAAATTATAGTAAATTACTACTTTAAATTTTAATTTAACTAAAGTTTATTTTATTACTTAGATTTTAAAACTATTTTATATTAATTTTAAAATTTTTAACTTTAATATTTTTTATTATTATATTAGTATGTAGTAAAGAATTTTAAATATAACTATTAATAACTTATATAAATAGGTATTATATTAAATTTATATTATTATTATTAGTTAATTTATAGTTTAGTTTTATATTAATTTTAAAATAATTAAATTTTTTTACTTTAACTTTTATTATACTTTAGTTAACTACTATTAAAACTTATAATTAGGTTAACAAAAATAGTATTAAATAGGTATTAAATATTCTATTTAAAAATGTTGTTTTAATTTAATATATTAGTTTTTAAGATATTTATTATTTTACTCTAATTTTTATAACTTTAACTTTAATATTTTTAATAATATAATTTATTAAAATTTATAGTATTTTTTTAACATATAATAATAGTACTTATACTTATTAAAATAAATAGTAATAAGTTGTTTTAACCTAATTTTATTATAGTTAAATAGATTTTTATTAACTATTATACTTTATTAAATTTTGGTTTTTTAAATATTTTAGTAGTATTAATAGTAAAAGTAAAGATTTTACTATTATAAATATATACTTTAAGTTAAATATAACTATTAAAATGATATTATTAAAAGTAGTAAATTATAAGGCTATTTATAATAAAAAGAAACTTAACAAAAAATAATATAACTATTTTTATACTAAAATTATAATACATATTATGTTTTCTATTATTTTATTTCTTTATACTAAATAAATATAATTACTTATAAAATTGGTTATTATTTTAATTTATTTTTAGTAACTATTACACTAAACTAAGTTAAATATTAAATAAAAATTATATTTATAATCTTATTTAATAGTAATTTTATAAACTATACTATATTTAACTTATACTTTTATAATTAATACTTTATATTTTATATTTATATAATTTAAAATATATATAAAAGTATAACTACTATAAATTTACTACTTTTTTAAATTAATAAAAAAAGTTTAAATTACTTTTTATTTTAATTATTTACTATAAATACTATTAATTATATTACTATTAATACTTATTTAACTAATTTAGTAAAAACAACTTTACTTTATTTAATAGATATAAAAGAAATAGCTAATTACGTAAAATTAACTATATAAATTATTATTAATTAAATTATTTCTACTGTCTATATTTAGTTTATTTATTTATTTATTTATTTTTACTATTTTTTATTTTATTTGTAATTATTTTGTTTTTTTTAATTTTATTTATAACTATGTTTTTATTATTTATATTATTTACTTTTTTTTTTATTTACTTAATTAATACTTTCTACTTTTTTTATTACTTGTATGTAAATTTATACTTAATGTTTATTTACCTATATTCTTTTTATTTATAAGTAAAAAATTTTAATATTTATTTTTATATTTAAGTGTACTTATTAATTAACTTTTTATTTATATATAGTTATATTAGTTCGTAATAAGTTTAGTACTTTTTTATTTAAAATTATTTTTATATATATAAATACGTTTAAATTTTTAATAATTAATATTTAACTAATTTAAGTTAAGCTATTTATTACTTTTTATATAACTTCTTTAATAAGTTTTTTCTTTTTTTTTAAAATTTAAAGTAAGTTTTTAATATATACTAATAAATTTAGTTATAATTCTTTTAAATACTATAGCTATTATATATAATTTAACGTTAAATTTACTTTATTTTTTTTAACTTTACTAAATAGTTATATATAACATTTTTTAATATTAGTTTACTTTTTTACTTTTTTACTATATATTTATGTTCATATTACTTGGTTATTTATAATAATAAGTTTTGAAATTTTAAATAGTTTTATTAACTTTTAATAAATTAATATACTTTAAAATATTATAATTTATAACTTTAAATAAATTGTTGCTAGTAATAAATTTAATGAAACTTTTTTTTAACTTATTTTTATACTCTTTTTTTTTAGCTAGTTTAAATGTTTATACTTTTTTCTACTAACTATTAATAGAACTTATACTACTGTTTTTTATTACTTTATTACTTTATAATATATAATAGTAAGAAGTTAGCTTTAATTAATATATTAAGCTATTTTTATATAATAGTATTTAATAAATTTGTTTTATAATATTACTAAGTAATTTTAACTAGTTAGAATATTAAATAAAACTTAATTAACTATAAACTTTTTTTTGTTAATTTTATATTTATATATAATACTTTATAATTTTTTGTACACAGCTTTTAATATAATTTAGTTATATTTTATGCTTATATTTTTTATAAATAACTATTTAGTATTTAATTATTTTAAATACTTTTTTTAATACAACTTTTTGTAATTTAAAGTTTTATAAATACTTATATAAAATAATTTTTTTATATAACTAGTTAAATAACTTTAAGTTTATTAATTTACTTTATATATAAACTTATTACTAGTTACATTTTTTATAACACTTTTTATAATAATTTAATATAATTTAATAATTACTGTTTTTTACATAATTTATTAGTATAATATGTGTAGTAAGTTATTTAAGTAGTATAAATTATAACTTTTTTTTTTACTAAAAGTAAAACCTAAGAGTTTTAATGTATAATATTATATATAAATATATAACTTTTTTTAATACTAGTTTATTTACTTACTTAACTATATTATAGTTATTATTATTACTATAAAAGTTACGTTAAAAGTATTTATTTAGTTAATTTATATAGTAATTAAAAAATAGTATTTAAAACTTTACTATAACTAAAAACTAACTATATTTTTTATATAAGTATATTTACACTACTTTTAATTATAAAAGTTATTAAATGTTATTTTAAAATATAGTAAAATTAAATAAAAAAAATATCTTAATAACTATAGTATTAAATTGTTATTTTTTAATAATTTAATTAAATATAATTTTGTTTTTTTAACTATTTAGTTACTATATAAAACTTTTTTTAAAAGTACTTTTTTAAATATTAACTAAAAGTATTTAATACGTGTAATATATATATTTATATAAAATACTAAAAATAACTAAAAAAAAAAAAAAAATTTAAAAGTTGTTTAACTTTTTTTTTATTAAGTATTTTACTATAAACTATTTAAATAGGTAAATATTAAATACTAAATATATAAAATACATTAAAATAACTAAACTAAAAACTAAGCTAGCTTAATAAATTTATTAAATAAGTAAAAGTACTACTTAAAAAGTACTTAACTTTAATAACTATTATTACTAATAAGAATTTTTGTGCTAAATAAAAATATAAAAAAAAGTAAAAAATATAAGTTTTAAAAAAATTTAGTTTTTTAACACAAAATAACTTTATAAAAATTTGATTTATATTATGTGTGTTATTTATAATTTTATTTTATTTAATAATAAAACTATTATTACCTAAATTATTAAATAACTTAGTAATAGCTTTACTTTTTATAATATAGTTTATAACTTATATAACTACTATTATTATACTTTAAAATTTTTATTTTCTAAATAATTAAATTATTTAATACTAGACTATATTTAAAAAAAAAAAATTAGTAGTTTTTTAAAACTTTTTATATAAATATTATAGTTTTATTTTTTACTTAAATTTACTAAAATATTTTAATGTAATACTAATAACAACTTATTTTTTTATACTTAAAAATATAGTTATCTTTTAAAAAAAAATTTATTATTACTTATATTTAATATTATTCTCTTATAGTATTTTTAGCTTATATATATATTAATACTAAAGTATAAAAATAAGAAAATAAATATAAGTTAATATTATAGTTTTACTAAAAAAAGTAACTTATAAATAAAAGTAAAAAAAATTCTTTTACTTCTATTTTTTTTAATACTAATAAAAAGTAGTAAAGTATTTTTAATAAATCTTTAAAATAAACTTAATATTAGTATAAATTTATTAATAACTTTAATTAAAGTAATTTTTATTTAATATTTTATAGTTAGGTTACTAATTTATAAGTAAAATAAAACCTTTATTTTAAAAAGTATTAAATTTAAAAATTATTATAAGTTTAATTAAAAAAAAATTTATATATTAAAACTAAGTTTTTAATAATTAAATATAAAGTAAAAAAAGTTTTAAATAATGAATATAAAAAAACTAAAAATAAAAAAAAATCTACACTTATATAGTTTTAAGTATTAGTATTAAGTATTAAATTTATTTAATTATTATGTTAACTTACTTTACTTAAATAATTTAAATTATATTAAAAACGTATCTTAAACTATTATATATTTAGTATTTAAAGTTAATTTATTTATATAATTTTTTAAGGGTATATAAGTAGTTATTTTAGTAGTACTAAAATTATAGTACAAGTTATAAAACTATATTATAAATATATAATTAAACTACTTATTTTTTTATAAACTTTTCTTACTAGTTATGTAAACTTAAATCTTATAAATATATATACTATTTAATATTTTTTTATTATAATTATGTTCGCTTTTTTTATAGCTTTAAATAAAATAATACTAAAAATACTAATTTACTATTTTATATATACTATGTTAATAATATTTACTATTACTAAAAGTATTTAAATATTATAAGTATTTTATATATTTATATAGTTTTTTATACTACTTATTATTTTTTATTTTTTTTATTTTAATTTTTTTTAAGAAAAACGTACTTAAAGTAATAATTTTTTTAAACTATTTTATATAAAAAGTATATAAAAGTAAAAAAAAAAAGTTGTTTATATACTTATTAAACTATTATTAAATAAAAAAAAATCATAGTTAATATAAATAAAAAAAGTAATATATATATAAATAAAAAAAGAAATTTATATATAGAAAAACAGTAATTTATATATAAATAAAAAATTGTTTTTAAGTTATATTAAATTAGTTTCTAATAAAATAATGAAACTTACCTTTATTAATATTTTAGGTTTTAATAAATTAAAATTATTAAAAATAAAAATAAAATAGCTTAAAAAAGTAATATAGTTAAAAATATTAAAACAATTAGTTTAGTTAAGTAATATGTTTAGTTTAAATAAATTATATTTATATTAATAGTAGTACTAAATATAACTTTAGTTAGAAAATTTTTAAAATAAAACTAGTATAAACTTTTATAATTAAATAAAGTAAAAATAGTCTTTTTTATATAAAAAAAATTAATAAAATAAGTATTATAAATATACTAGAAATATGTTATTATAAGTAAAAAAAATATATTATTAAATAAAGTTATAACTACTTTTAAATTTAAAGCTATTAAAAAAGATAAAACTATTAGTAAAATTAAAACTACTAGTTAGTTTAAAGTTATTAGTTAATAATTTAATAAATAAATAACCTTTATATTTAAAGTAATATTATATATATAATTTAAATTTTAAGTACTTAAACTATATTATATAATAAAATATTTAAATATAATTTCTTTAAAGAGTATTTTTAAACTTATTAAATAATATATTTAAAATTAATATAAATTTAACTATTTTATTTAAATTAATTTTACTTTAAAAAATAAAATTAATTAAACTTATATACTTGAATAAGCAAATATTTACGTATTTTCTATTTTTAATAAAAAAATTAACTTAAATTTAAGTTAATTTACTACTATAAAATAAAAAACTTTAAAACTATAACTATAAAAATTATAAAAATAATAATTTTTTTTATATAATTTTTTAAAAAAAAACTTATAACTCTTAAAAGTAAAAAAATAACTAATAAATTTATAAAACTAATTAATATTTTTTAAGAAATTAAGAACTAAAATTAGTTTTATATTATTAATTTATAATAAAATAGTATTTAGGTTTATTTTTAAATATATATATTTATAATTTATAAAATACTAGTTTAGTATTAATATATTTTTTTTTAAAATAATATTATTTATTTAACTAGTTAACAACTAGTCTTAAAATACTTACTTATAATATAATAAATAATTATAAGTATTTAAAGTTTTAAATTCTATACTTGTAAAAATTTTTATATAAATATATTTATAGTTTTATATAATAGCTTTTTATTATTAAAGTACTTATTATTTAATAATTTTTTAATAATAAGTTATTATATATTTTTAGTAGAATAATTTTTATTATTATTAAAAACTTTCTATTTTTAGATTTATAATTTTTAATAGCTTTTAAAGTAAACTTATTTAATACTAAAGTTTTATAATTTTTAATATTAAAAATAACTATTTAAAAGTTTTTAAAAAAACTTATTAATAGCTATTTTATTTTTATAATTTGTTGTATAAAGTTATAAAATAAAATTTAATAAAATTAAAAATTAAAAATGTTAAATATTAAATAAAATTTTAAAAATTTTAAACTAGTAATTTTTTGAAAAAAATTTAAATATAAAAAACTTTATAAATAAAAAGCTTAAAAAATATTATAATTACCTAAATTTAAGTAAATAATATAATAAATTAAAAATTAAAAAATTAAAGTAAAATTATATTAAAATAAGAAATTATAATTAGCTTTAAGAATATACATATATATATAGTAGCATAGAATAATATAATAAAATAAAATAATATATTTTAGATTAAATCTTAAAATTATTGTATATATTTTTTTTTTAAATTTAAGATTTATTTTTATATATATTTAAGTTGTATTATTTTATTACTATTACTTTTTATTTAAGTTATAAGCCTTTTTTTAGTTGTTATTATAATTTATCAAGTTACTATTATTTATAATTATTAAATTACTATTATAAATATATAGTATTTACTCTTACTAAATAATAAACTTATAAAAATAGTAAGCTATTCAGTAAAGTTTTATATTATATTATATATAGTTATTTCTTCTTTTCTACTTTTATTAATATTAAAAGAAAACTAATTAAGCTTATAACTAAAATTAACTACTAATAATAAAACTAATAATTTTAATTTTAATTAAGCTAATATTTATATAATTACTAACATTAGTTAGCTTATAGTAAATAGTATGTTATAAAAGTAATTAAAAAAAATTATTATAAAGTATTAAAATAGTAAGTTAAACTAATAAAGTTTTTTTTAGTTAAATAATTAAAATTTACTTTTAAAGTTAAAATTTTAATACTATTAAATTAAAACTAAGCTTAATGTATTCTATAAGTGAGTAGTCTATCTAAGTAAGCGGTTTATCTTATTAAGTTTTAACTCTTTTATATACTTATAACACCATAATACTAGCAGCTATTGCTATAATATTTAGGTAGTAAATAGCTAGTCTATTTCTTAGCCTTTTTATAAGTCCTTAAGTTGTGCCTAGGTTTGTAGTAGTGTTTATAATACTTTTACTTTAATATATTAGCTATCATATGCCTGCTACTCTAGTATATTTTAACTCTAATTTACGTATTAATATTTGCTTAAGTAATTATCTCTGAGCTCTCTGCCTTTATTAACGTTTTTTACTTCTAAATTAGCTTTTTTTAGCGCTTTTTGCGTTATATTATAGTCTTATTTACTTTTTAAAGCTTAGTAACCTTTAAGTGTAGTAATATAGCTTTATATATTATTAGCTCAGTACTCTTTATACGCTGATAAATTAACTTAAAAATGTATATAGGTAAGCTATTTTAATGCTACTAAATCTAATTATAAATTAGAGCATTTTAAGACCCTAATTTAGTAGCTATTTTAGGTATTTTTAACTTCTAAATAGTGTTCTCTACTATAAGGGAGGATAGTATCTAAAGCTAAATATTAAGCTTTAAGAGTATAGTATCTAGGTTAAATAAGATTAAGCTAGTATCTTAAAAGCCTACACGAATATTACTTTCTATAAATGTGGCTTAATAGATTACTTTAAATACTAGTAGAAACTCAAGCTTTATAATATAGTAGATGTGGTTATGGATAAAATCCTTAACTTAGCGCCTATATACATCTTTTAAAGATAAAAAATAGCTTATATTAAGTGGCTAAAGTAAATGTAATAAATAAGATAGTATATAAAGCATAATAATACTCTTCTCTTTATAAAGCTACTAAAATTCAAGTGAATTATAGCTTTTATGGCTATTAATTATTAGTAAACGATAAACGCCTACTGTATAACCCTTTATATGCTTATTAAAGTGCTGTAGTTACTTAATACTAAGCTTATTATTTATCTAGCTATTATCACTTAATAAAATAATTTAATTTAGTAGTATATTATTACTCTTGTACCATACAGAAAGGTAGTACATTCCTATAAAGATAATAAATAATAAAATTACCTATTCTTTTATATTAATACCTTAGATTACTGTAACCCACTCGCGATTATCTAGCTATACTATTTTATATTAATTACGTTTATTAAAGTTTATAATAATTTTACTATCTAAAATAACACCCATCTGGAAGCTAGTCTCGTTAAAGTTGTAGATATCTTTTTTAGTAATACTATACTTCTTAATTATATACTATATGTGGTTAAACTAAGACTTAATAATCTTAAAATCCTTACATAAAGCTCTTTAGTAGTCGTATCTTTAATTATAGACTATTTTAATCTCTAGAGTTTGCTGTATAAAGTTCTCTAGCTAGTTCTTACTAACTAGGCTAGTAGAGTGTATAGTAAGTAGATAATTAGCTATATCTCTTATAGCACTAAGCCTAGAGAGAAATCCTCATAAATTTAGGTTAAGTATATATTAAATAATAACTAATTCTTCTAGCTTAGTAAGCTTCTTTGAATTGGGTTTATAATTATATTATAAGATAGTTCTAGTACGTTACTATTAAAGTATTATTTAGAAAATATTATATACTATTATAACATATCACATGTTTTATAATTAGCTTTTCTTAATTACTAAAATAGCTAAGAATAGCTTACTTTTGTTATAAATTAATTAAAAGTTACTTTATTATTACATTGCGCTTAAAAGTTGGTAGGTTGTGTTTTATTTATAAGGTAAACCACTCACTTAAGTAGACCACTCACTTATAAAATACGTTATATTTTATATAATAAATATTTAAATTATTATAGTATAGTCTTGTAAAAACTATTACTTTTAAGCTTATTTAAATTAAGTACTATATAAAGCTTTTATACAAGCCATATAAGCTTTTTTACTTTTAAAACTTTATATATATTTTGTTTATAATTTCTATATATAGCTTTGTAAACTATATTTTATAATTTACTTTATACTTTATACTATTATTATAGTTATTAACTTTGTTTATACTTTGCTATTTTTTAATATTATGTAGTTTTTTTTCTACATATTAACTTTATAACTTCTACTAGTTTTATAAAACAAAAATAAATTCTTATAATTTATATAAAAATAACTATAAAAATAGCTAACCTATATTATATTTTTTATAATATTTATAAAAACTAATTATAGTAACTTACTACTATAATAGTAGAAATAATAAACTTTTACAAGTAAATTATAATACTTAAAAGAGTTTATAGCTACTAAAAAAAACAGCTATATAAAGCTTAAAAGTAGATTATAAACTTATATATATAACTATAGTTTAAAACTCTAATACTTACTATTTTTACTTTTATTTTTATTTTTATTTCTACTATTATTTTAACTAAAACTAAACTATTTATAACTACTTTTTGTTTTTTTTATTCTGTTTTTAATCTATATTTTTTTTAAATACTTACTTAACTTTAATAAGTTTAGTAGTAATTAAAATAACTTTTAACACTTTATAGTATAAATTTATATAAAAATAACTATAAATTAAAACTATTTTTCTACTATTAAATTTTATATAGCTTACGCAAATAAATAACTTAAAAAAATATTATATAAGTAAGTTTTTTATATATTACTATTAGTATTTACTATTTACTAAACTATTTTATAATACTAGAAATTCTAGAGTAAGCTTATAAAAACCTAAATTAAGCTTATAATATTTAATAAAATTTGTTTAAACTTTACTAAAAAAACTAAGAATTTAGTCCCTTTTTAGTAGAATTCTAATAGTTAGAATTTAAATCTAGTTTATTTAAAAACGTCTTATTAACTTTTCTAGAAAATACTTTTTCTAAAAAATTATAAAACATACTACTTTATAATTTATTACTAGATTACTAATACCATTTACTAAGTTACTACTTATAAGATTTTAAGAACTATTACTATTATTATAATTTAGCTACTTTTATATGTAGTTATAAAATCTATAACTTTTAACTTATAAATTAAAAGTATATTATTTTTTTACTAATAATTATTTCTACTATTTTTACTATTAAACTTATAAATTTAAGCTACTACTATTAACTAAACTTTTTAAGCTAAAGTGGTAAAAAAATACTGTAAATACTATTATTATAACTTAAAAAGGTATTTAATTACCTACTATTTTTACTTTAATACTTATTAGTTTTAAAGTATTTTTATTTATATACTATTTAGTTTACTATTTTTGCTTTTTATTTACTTTTTTACTTACTTTTATACTTTATTATATTTTCTATTATGTAGTTTAGTAAAAGTTTTAAGCTATAACTAAATTATATTCTAGTTCTAAAACTATATTTTTATATAATTTTTACTATTACTATTTATAAAATGTTAATTAAAAAAGAGCTTAATTTATAGTTTTATAGTTTTATACTACTTACTAAACTAACTTCTACTACTACTAAATACTTAATATAGTTTGTTAGCTATACTATTACTATTTATAGCCTTATTAATAGTAAAGCTAAAAATAACTTTATTAACTAAAATTAAACTATTTTTATAAGCTTTTAACTAGAATAGTTAAAGAAACTATTTTATTTTAACATTATAAATAGAACTAAGTTTTATAGTAAACTTATTACTTTATATATTATTATAAAACTTTGTATTAATAACTACACTAAAATAATTTACTTATTTATAATTATTTTAAGGTTGTACTTTATTATGTTAAAAGTGTACTAACTATAATACTATAACTCTTAAATTAACTAAGCTATAATTATTTTTATATTTAATAACTTATTTTACTATAACTATTATAGAATTTTATTTACTTTAGTACAAACTTATAGAATTACCTTTATTTTATAAAAATTAACCTCTAAATTCTATTATAACTAGAAAACTATAAAAAGCTAAATATTTATTTTATACTTTTAAAAGCTTATATTATATACACTTATTATAATAGTTACTACTTATATACTATTTTTATAAAAGATATTAAGTAAGCTTTTACTATAACTAAAAGTATAAACCTATAAAAAAAGCTTTTACCTAATACCTAGAAATTTCTATTTTAGTTTTATTAGTTTTTGTTACTAAAAAAACTAAAAAAACTAAAAACTTGTTATTATATTACTTATATAACTATAATATTTAGCTAATAAAAGAAAAATCTTTGCTTTTTAGCTATTTATACTTAATATTTTATATAAAGCTATAAGTACTTTAAAAAATAGCTTAATAAAAACTTTTAAAGAAATTTATTTACTTTAATAGCTTTCTAACTATATTTCTAGTTCTATTTATAAAAAAAGTAAATAAAGGACTTTAATTCTATGTTAATTACTATATACTAAATAAAATTATAGTAAAAAACTATTACTTACTACTACTAACTAAGAAACTACTAAATAATTTAAAGAAAATACAATACTTTTCTAAAATTAATATTTTATAGGCTTTTAATAACTTTTGTATTAAAACTAGTTAAAAGTAGTTTACAGTATTTTAAACCTATTTTAGCTTATATAAAATACTAGTAATATTATTTAAGTTAACAAATACTTTTATAACTATTTTGTAGTATATAAATAATATTATACAAAAATACTTAAACTACTTTTATACTATTTATATAAATAACATTTTAGTTTATAGTTACACTTATACTAAATATAAAGAATATTTTTATTTAATATTAAAAAGTTTATAAAAAGTAGGCTTATATGTAAAAGTAAAAAAGTATAAGTTTTTTATAACGGAAATCTAATTTCTAGGCCTAATTATAGGCCGTAATAGTATTTATATAAATTTAAAGAAACTTAAAATAATAGCTAACTAGGTAATATTAACTTGTACTATAAATATATAAGTATTTATTAACTATATAAACTTTTATTACTACTTTATATAAAAATCTTCTTATATTATTGCTTGCTAGTTTATTTAATATAAGAAAACACACTATTTAACTAAAATAATAGCTATAAGAAAGCTTTTTAAAAACTAAAAATAGTATTTACTATAGTACCCATTTTAGCACTATTTAACTAGAAAAAAAAAGTTATTATTAAAATAAACGTTTCTAACTATGTTTTTACAGAAATACTATTATAATATAGAAATAATAGTATTTTATAACCTATTATATTCTTTTTAAAAAAGTACTTAATAATAAAGTATAACTATAAAATTTATAATAAAGTACTACTAGTAATTATTTACTATTTTAAAGAATAGTAATTAAAACTTAAGAAATATGTTTTACTAATTATAGTAATTACAGACTATTATAATTTAAAGTACTTTATAATAATAAAGTTACTAAACTACTACTAAGTCTATTAGTTTAAATTTCTATTTTACTTTGACTTTAAAATTATATATTATTTTAGAAAGCAAAGTATAAAGCTAAATTCTTTAATTAAAAAATTAATTTATTTATTATAAAAAGAGAGTAAAAGGCTTTGTTACTAAAACTAAACTATTTTAAAATAAAAAAATATAGAATTACTTTCAACTATTACCTTACTTATTATAACTAACTATAAAAAAAATTAGTTTATGTTTTTAACTTATTAAAAATTTCTACTTGTAAAATTATAATAATAATTTATAACTAACTTTACTAATATACTACTTAACTATTATTACCTGCTAAACTTATTTCTATTTTTGCTTTTACTACTATTACTGCTAGACTTACTACTATTTTAGAATTTAAATAAATTAAAAGCCTGTTATTATTAAAAATTTAGACTTTATTTTAAAAAGATTATTATACTAACTCTATAATTAACTCTATACTAACTAACTTATAAAATAGAAATTATAAAAATAAATACTTAACACTAGTTAAGTATATTAAAATAAATAAATATTTATAGTATAGAAAAAGACTCTATATACTTAACACAAATAAGCTAAAAGCTAAATTATATTATTTCTACTATACAAACCTTATTACTAGCTATATAAGTTGTAATAAAATATATAAACTATTATTTTATAAGTTCTACTAGCTTTATATATATAACTTTATTACTTATTAGCTTTATAACTACTATACTTACTACTATATTATTTTATTAAAAAAAGCTTATTAAAAAGTTTTAAAACTACTACTTATTTTAAACTATGTTTAAATAATATATTTACATACTTTATTATTTACTTACTATTAAGTAGCTGTTATAACACTATAATAACTATAATCTACTATTTAATAAAAATAAAGTATCTAATTTTTTACTAAATATATTATAACACTAAAAACACTACTTACTTATTTTTAATATATATATAAAAACTTTATAGCTTACTAAGTACTATTTTTTCTAACTATAAACTTTAGTTTATTTTTAAATTCTAAAAGTACTTAAACTACTATCCCATGGCAGTGAATCCAATGTAGGTGAATTAGATTCAAATATTAATAATAAGATATATATAGTTATAAGTAAATTTCAGTACATGGGTGCATTAAATTCAGGTGTATTAAATTCACGAAAAGTTATTAAAATAGTCCTAAATTCAAGTATGTAATTCAGCACATTAAGTTATATTACTAAACTAATTTTTAGTAAGATTAATATAGTAGTAGTGGTACAATTCTATAGCATGTTTAATATAGTTATATTAGTAAAATAAAATAGAAAAGAGGTTTTTTTTAGTACAGACTCTAACTAAATAGCTAATTAAGATAATGCTTATTAATACTATTAACGCTATTAATATAATATCTTAATAAAAGTTCTTTCTTAGCTAGAGTCTATTCATTTAATATTCTTAAGGTCTACTAAAGATAGTATAATATTACTTCTAAACTTCAAAACATTTAGCCATGATAGACGATAATTTATAATAAATTATCTAATCTAGGTCTTTTTACTTAAAAGAATATACTCTTTTTATTCCGTTAACGATCTCTATTCTTTTATAGATAGGAAGAATTAGAATTCAGAGTAGCTATACTTTCACTTAACTTCAAGTTATAAATAGATAGCTAAAAATTAAATAAGTAATGGAAGATTATAGAGGCAGTAAATAATATTAAAATAGTAGAAAAAAGAAAAAGAAAAACATATACTCACGAAAATAGAGTTAGGGCTATTTTTAATAAAAATATACTTAAGTTATATATAAGTTTATAACTAGAGCCTATACTATAATTTTAGCGCAGATAAAGAAACTACTTACATACTCTTATAAATTTATAAAGAGAAAAGTCATGTATTTATATAGTATTATATACTAATAACTTCTAACTTTTATTTCTAGTAGGGATAGAACTTATAGCTTGTGCCACTTATATAACTTAATCTATATATATTAATAGACTAATTAAGAGAAGCTAATAATTATTAAACTATAATAGATTTTTATCTTAATACCTATTATATTCTATTCGTGCTATTAACTGCTAGCTATATGTTTTAGTATAACTTTAAAGTATTACTAAGTAATACTTTTATTATTTTTTATATCTGACCTTAATAGCGTTAGCAGCTTATATACCTATATTTATAAACTCTTTTATATATATAAGCTTTAGATAGTTTATTAATAAATTATCAGATTAATTATAACGTTTACTTTAGTATAATAGGTTATATAAAGTGCTATCTATAAATTCAACACGTTAAATTTTTCTTTTCTAAAATAAAAAGCAAGAATATTATAGAGGATATTAAGATAGGAAGCTTTTTATATATAAATTTATTTAATTCTATCTCTTTTCTATAAAGTAATATGAATTATGACTTGTATGCTAATTTCTATTTAATCTTACTTAACATAATAAGGCGCTAGCTGAAACTGCTATAATATAAGCTTATATTATAACTAGTAATATCCTTAGAATTAGTATTAGAGCTAATAGTTAAGATAGCTAAAGTTAACTACTTTAGAATAAAGTTAATAAAAGTATATAAAGCTAAAGTGCTTATATAGGCTAGTACTAAAGTACTAGGCTTAAATAGGCAAATAATTATATAACTTAAGTGTACCTTAAATAAGCTAACTATTATAGCCTAAATTATTATAAAATCCTAGACAGGTCTGTTATACTACTATTAGCCTAAAGTTTAAAGTTTAATTTACTAATATATTTAAGGGAGGGAAAGGAAGAGGAGATAAAATATATATAATTTAAAAATAGCTATTTATATTAATTATAGACTTATGTGGCACAGTTTGCTTATAGCTATATTATAACTTTCTTAGTTCTTTCTTTATACCTTAACTTAACATAACTCTATATACTTTGCTTTTTATTATTTATTTCTTGTTCTTATTCTGTTTCTTCTAATATGCTAAGCTATTTATTTATAGAAATTTTTTATAGTATTTTAGCTTATCTACCTTCCCGCTTAGCCCTTACTTTTATTCTTATTTATCACTAAATATACTATACTTATAATAACTAGATAGTATAATAGTATATTATATAATATGCTATAGTTTATCCCTATAGTGTTCTTATAGCTTATATTAATAACTTAAATATATAAAAGTATTATATAGTTACCGATACCCGAGCTAGCTAGGGCTAATAAAGTAGTAATAATATTAAAAAATAGCTACTATATATTATTACCCTAAATTATGTATAATAGTCTTTTTAGATGTTAATAAATAGGGGATAAGGCTAACAGCTGGTTTTATTATTCTAAATCTAGTTACTTTTTCTATAAACTATATTTCTCTTTACTGGCTTTGTGACTCTATCTTTAATACTCTATTACTATCTAATACTAAGAATAATTACGATTTTATGTAGTTTATTATAAACTTAAGAAGTTTTTTTAATACTAGTGCCTAGCATTTTATCTAAGCTACTACTTTCTATCTATTTATATAATTATTATCTAATAAGATCTTAACTTATGCTGGAGATAGAAAGCTATCTTAATTACTATAATTAATATAATAATTCCATCTTATTACTTATAATCTACTAGATTTTTTAGTTAGAGACTTTACTAAACTCCTTATTATACTCCACACTTTAGTAAATAAAGTAGTTAGGTTCTTTTATACTAAGCTTTACTAAGCTCTTACTACTAATTCTATACCTTATAAGACTATAACCAGACTTCTATATCTACTAACTATTTCTATAATTCTATTTACGTCTTTTATGGAGCCTTCTGTATTATTTATTTTATGTAATCTAAAGGCCTTTAGTAAATATTATCTACTCTTTATAACAAAGCCTAGCTTTTTCATAGATAATAAGTAGATAGAATATATTAGCTTAAATTTAAAGCTAGACTTATATATATGTTTTAATAGAATTAGAGAAAATTATATAGACGTAACGCATACCTATCTAGACTAGTTCCTATTTAAAGTTAAACAAGTTATACGATTCCGGCTTATCTAGATATATAGTAATAATTAATATTAGTTATAGTTAAACTACTTTTACACCTAGGTAGCTTTATATCTACTAATAGTGATAATAAATAAAATTATAAGGCAGCTAGTTATTACTTATTAGACTTTATTTTAAATAGATTAAATATTAGCAAAAACAGTTATAACACCTTTTAGAATTATAAAGAGAGTGATTCTCTAGTCTGGGCATTAGATATAGCTTTAAAAATATAATTAGTTAAATTCCAAAGAGTCATATATAAGTAAATAAGTTATATAATAGGGACTATATATATAAATATATATAAGTAAATAATAAAAAAAGTAATTATAAATCTAAGTATACTAAAAAATACTGCCTATAATAACGCTATAATACTGTACTATCTAGGGTAATTCTACGGAGTAGAGTTTCTTTTTTTCTATTTATTACTACTATACTAATACTTTAGTAATATAGGTAACTTATAACACTTCTAATCACGTCTTTTTAATACTATTAAAATTAGTTACTGTTATTTTACTTGAGTATATTATAAAGTAAATAGTAGCTAGTTTACTAATATACTATATACTAATTAGTATATATATGCCTTAGCTAATAGTATAGAAAAGAATACTACTTATACTATAAAGCTAGTAAAGAGTAAGGTAAATATAGTGCTTTATTTTATACTAAAACTAGTAACTCTAGTTTTATTTACTACTACTATAATATAAGTAGCCTATATATATATAATTAATATACTAAGAAATAGATTCCTACTAGATGCCTTTATTATATATATATATATTAGAGATAATAATTTTAGTTTAGGTAGTATATTTATTTATTTTATTAGTATTAATTTATATTTCTTAAATATCTCTTTTTAGCAGAGACTCTGCTCACAGCTTAAGAGACTTATTAACTAGATTAATAAATATAGTATTACTATCTTTACTACTAAGTACTGTACTAATTACGTGGTCTATAACTAAACTACTAAAACCTAAGCTAAGCTATATAATAAGAAAAAGAAATATATAAAGCTTTATAATAAAGGCTAATTAAATATACTAGAAGAAAAACTAAGTAAAAGTAAGATAAAGAAAATTATTCTAGTATTAAAAAAATAAAAGCATAAGTAGAATATAATAAGATTAGATTTTTTTAAATAGTAGAGATAAATAAAACTTTTATGCTTAATAAAGCTATAGAGCTAAACTAAAGGCTATATTAATTTATTTAGTTTTTACTACATACTATATAAGTTTAAGTATGTATATAGTTAGTAAATATAGTACTAAAAGATTATAGCTATACTAAAGAGTTATAGTAACATTAGAGAATTATAGTACTATTAGATAATATTTATTATAGTAGTATATAACGCCTATTAGGAGGCAGCGTATAAGTTATAGGTTAGTAGAAATAATAAAATATAAAATATCTATAAATATAATATAGAAAGAGACATACCATCTGTTAGAATATACCTTAAAATAAAAGATAAGTATATATTCTAAAGAAAAAGTCTATAACTCTATACCTCTAATAAATTATAAAAGGTTATATTATCTAGAAAGGATTATATAGTATTTATACCAGAACTTTTCCCTACTATTAGAGGTAGTAATACTGTACTTAACTATTTTATTTATTTTTTATTTTCTTTAAATTATTTTCTTTACTCTTTGTTAACTGCCTCTTGCTGTATTATAATATATCTTAGTAATAGTATTATTATATACTCTTTACTATTCTTATTTGCTTTTATATATTATAATAATAGTCTAAAAAACTTTAATAAGTAACTGGCTTATAATAACTTACTAACTATTATAAATTATTTATAAGGTAATTATAAGAAATACTAAACACACAGTACCTACGTTATAGATAAACTTAATAATAGTAATTAATATTTCTCTATTAAATACTCAAAGAATACCAGTGGCACTATTATAAAAGAATTAATTAAGAAAATTCTAAAAATATAAATACAAATCTATAAGTAAAGCAAGAGCTAGAAGTATAGTAACTAAAAAACTAAGTATATATTTTTATTTATTTTAGTGTTTAGGCACGCTAATATTTAATTTATAGATCTAATCTAAATTAAGGTGTATATTAGGATGCTGGTTATATTAACTAGTAAAACCCCTTAAAAGTACTAATTACACTAAAAAGAGCTATAAAGAGAAATAATAAAATTATTATTAATATTTCTAATTCTATAGATACACAAAGAGCGGCTATAAAGAGGGATAATAAAGTTATTATTTTTAATATTTCTAATCCAGGTTCACATGAGTAGATAGGATTAAAAACTATTTTTATTTTAATATTAGTATTAATTTTATTAATAATAGCTTAAGTAGTTAATAGATTTTTCTAGTACTCTTTAATAGCTTAATACGTTAAATAATATTTCTAAATTTAGTATACATTACTTTTACTACTTCTATTTATATAAATGGAAGGAATTTTGGAGCCATGGAATTTTCTAATGTATTTAAAAGTTTCTAAGAAATCTTAATCTAATAGAAATTCTATATCTTAAATTAAACTTGGGAAATATGGTGCAGTATAATTTAAAATAAAAGAATATAAAAAAGTACTTCTAATAAACTTACTTATTAATAGTTTTCTATTCTTTTTTTAGAGTAGAAAACTTTTCCAGCAGCGTTTATTTAGGCTATCTATATTTTAAGAAAAAAATACATTAATATAAAAGAGTTTCTTTAGGAATGTGGTACCGCATTTCTTCTAATAGTACTATTAGAAGAAATATAATATAATATAATCTAACGTTTTAGCAACGTTTTAGGCTATATATATTTAAATAATAATAATATAACTAGTTGAGCTTAGTTACTTAGCTATAAACAGATAGCATTAATTTAGTTCTTTTTAGGCCTAAAACTATATATATATATATAGCTTATTTCTATAGTTTTTTATAAAAATAATGTATACTTACTTAACCTAATCTATATATAATTCTCTAATTTCTATTCTAACTAGAATATTAGCTTGATGTTAACCTTTCTACTAGATGTATTAAAAATTAGTTATAATTATAAGTAAAATTAATATTACTACTACTCTTAGTATACTAGGTCTTATTAATTAAGCTATTATTATTATAATTAAAATTATACCTTTTAAAGCTTTAATTATAGGCATACTAGTATATTACTATTTATATTTTTACTTTACACTTATTTAGCATGTTAAGATTTTTTTATATGTTACCTTATCTTAATATATACTAAGCTTTATCTAAAGTTATTAATATACTATTCTCTATAAAAAGCTTTAGGAAGCTAGTATTACTAATATTAACTTTTTTAGTTCTAATAAAGCACTAGACTGTAAATTTCCGTATAATAGTGAAAATAAAGACTATACTAATTTTTTTATAACTAATATTATTAGAAATAATTAGCTTCTAGGATGGCTTAATGCTATAAGACTAAATATAATTATAATATATCTTAGAACTAATAATATTAGTTAAGAAAAGTTAACTTAAGATATTATTAGGGTATATTTAACCCTTATGGATCAGATGCGCGTAAGTAAGCTTAATATAAAAATTCTAGTAAATTACTTACCAGATATAAGCTAGATATTTATTATAAATATATAAATACTAATAAGTTTAGAAGATATCTTAACTTATTTTATTTACTTTAGACAGGAAGTTCTATTATACGGAGTAAGATATTATTAATTTTAATAAGACTGTCACGTCAGCATGGTGTGTAAAACCTAACTAATCTATTAACAAGAACAACTAAACTAAAGGCTTAGTTATTTGAGTGATGAGGCTTATATACATTAATAGAGCCGGCTAATGCGTCCTGTATGTGATCCTGTATGTGATCCCGCATGTAATCCTACATGTAATCCTGCATGTGCCTGCATGTACCGTCACATTACCCCCCTTTAAAGCTCAAGCTGATATCAATAGGGTGTTGATTAATTAGTAAGAGTCTAGAAAGCTAGTCCCATCTCATCTTCACTATTAGATAAGTTGATGGCAGCTGTCTGTGATACAGTAGGACGCTGAGCGTACTCAGAGACCCAGTGAGTTGCTAATCCGCAGCGTACGCATACGCTATTCTTTCGCTAGTGATCACGTTAGCTGACAGAGACATATAGCGCATTATTATGGTCGAAGGCACTAACTACTCCAAGCTCTAGAGCGTTAGTTCCTTAATGTGGAGTGCTCCCTGCCTTAGTAACTACGCTCACATCCATCCTGTTAGTATAGTAATTAGTAGTGTAATCATAAGCGAATGTGACCTGACGTCGTGATAGTTACTGTATCATACGAAGGAAGGCGTTGTAGGATGATGGGACTAATAGCTGTGTCAACAGGGCTCTACGCGTTAATAGGTTAAGGCCATTTCTAAGTATAGATATCTTGATAGAGTCCGGCCAAGCCTGAGCTCCAGCTTCGTAGATGAGGCGCTTGAATTTGGCGATGTAGCTTAACGGTAACTCCTTATCTCCCTGTCGAATATTGTGTAGGGTATCCTCAGCTTCCTGTTGTTGATTGGGGTTCTCAAACACACGCGCAAGTTGTTCAAGGATCGTGTTATACTCCCATATGCTATGGGTCTCAGCTTCTGCTAGCTGAGGTAAAACCATCGCTTAAACATTCATCTCCAGGTTGCCGTACACGTAGTAGAACCGTGCGATTGAGTCGCCTATAGCTTCTCCATCAACTCAAATCTTTGCCCTTATTATAGGTAGCTAGGTTCGAAAGTGATGAGGCTTCCCATTAAACCTTGATGGCTCAGGGAGTTATTAGCGTGGGCGGCTGGTGTACGTAGGAGGTGATTAATGGTGCTGGCTCTAGCTGGCGGCGGCAGCGCGTAGTTCGTCGACCTGGTTGCGTAGGGATTTAAGCTTGCGTTGTAGTGTGGTGAGTGCGCTCTAGTACTCAGCTCGCAGGGCCTTAAGAAGATCAGTTGGCGTTGCCATTGATTAGTGTTCGGCTCTGGCTTGTAGCGTTTTAATAGGAGAAAAAACAGTGACCTTCTTGATTCCTTGATTCCTTGATTCCTTGATTCCTTGATTCCTTGTCCTTGATTCCTTGATTCCTTAATTCCTTAATTCCTTGATTCCTTGATTCCTTGATTCCTTGATTCCTTGATTCCTTGATTCCTTGATTCCTTGATTCCTTGTCCTTGATTCCTTGATGAGGAGAGATCCTTTTGTTGACAAACGCTGGCGTGGCCGTGGTCGTGCAGTATAATCAATCCTTTTCGTTCGAAGATATTCTCCCGGCCGTCTCCAGCGTAGTGACGCTGTGAGTTTAGTTGTAATGTCACGTCAGCATAGTGTGCAGAACCTAACTAATCTATTAACAAGAACAACTAAACTAAAGGCTTAGTTGTTTAAGTGATGAGGCTTATATACATTAATAGAGCCGGCTGACGCGTCCTGCATGTGATTCTGCATGTGATCCCGTATGTGATCCTGCATGTAATCCTGCATATGCCTGCATGTACTGTCACAAAGACTATTATATTTTAAGCTCTAACTAAGTCTACTCAAGCTTCTCTAATTATAATTATAGATAATTTCTCTAAATTTAATATAATAACTAACATGACAGACGGTAAATATTTTAATAATAAAAAAAACTAAAAGCTAGCTAATAAGTTCTATCCACCACTATTAAAAGCTATCAAGTATATAAGTTAAGAAAGTTAGATTAAAAATATTCTTTAAATATAAAATTAAAAATATTAATAACACTTTTTAATTTAATTGTGATGATAATATATTAGAAGGGGTATTTACTTAGCTATTACTTAAAAATTACTTTAAGAGTTATATTTTAGTGCCCTATTACGTCCTCTAGTATTATAAGATAAAATTAATTAATTAAAACTATAAATAATTTCTTAGTTAGCTACTAGACAGTAGTAAAGCGCTTAGAGTTAATTAAAAATAATATTAGTATATAAACTATAGTATATATAGTGCAGTAAAAAATTCGCTAAGTAAAGCTTTATTTAATTAAAAAAAAATAAGACCATAAGAACCACATGTCGATGCTTAGTAGAAAAAGGCTTAAATATAAAATATACTATTTAATATAAAAATAAGATAACACGTAACGCACTAAGAAAGGCCTGGTTAGAATTCCAAGATTTTTAGTAAACTAGCCTATTAGTAATATATAAGATTTAGTAGCTATATTATTATTATCTATAATAATTTTTTACCTCCTTAGCTTAACTTTCTATAGGTCTAGAGTAATAATTAACTAAGGTTATTATAATACTTCTTTTAGTCTTTTTTTATACTGGTGAATTTTTGCTAGCTTTAGTTCTAATACTATATAATTTATACCATATCTAACTATACCGCCTAACGCTATTTTATAATATTTAATATTATTATATAAATTAAAATATATAGGTGGAATTTAGCTAATATAATAAGAATAAATACGCTACTACTAGGTTTTTTTCTTTTAAACTATAATAAATATTTATTACATATTACCCTACAGTTGTCTCTTAAAGATTTTTTATTATATACTTTTTTTTATTATTTTTTATATTTACTACCGCTTTAGCCTCTATTATTAATGCTAAATACTATTTAAATAGGTAAATAGATATATTTTCTTATTAAATTTAGCTTAATATATTCACGCTTTATGCTAATATATTTTCTAGTTATTATAAAAATAGCCAGCAGCGCGGTAATTGCATTCTAGATACTAATACTAAAAATTAGTAAGTTTTTAATATTAAGAAAACTAGTAGTAAGAGTGGCTCACTAAAGCCTATTAAATACTAAATAGAATTTATATACTAGATAATAGTATATCTAACTAGAGGAGAAAAAGAAACAACTAAAATACCTAATAATAAGAAAATTAATAGGTTTAAATTTAGGTTTATATTTTCTTTCTACAGATATTACTATATGCTGTGATTAGATACTAACTTTAGAATATATAAAGTAGATATTAACTAGGATTCGTGTAAAGACTCTATTTATAATAAATTATCTACTCTAAACCTAATACCTATGGTAAATACTATTAAAATAAGGTTTTTATTAGTACTTATAATTTTAAACTTTATTACTTAAGGCGCTCTCTAGCTAGAAACTAAATAAATATATTTATAAATTAAAAAGTAAAATAATTAAGCAGTACTATTAAAAATTATAAAGTATATAAAAGTATTATTTTAATAATAACTAAACATACCACTACTACTAACTAGGGGGATGTGATGGATTAACTCTAATTTATAATAAATTTAACTAGCGTCCTATATAGTCTAGCTAAGTCTAATAAAAAATTAAGTAGAATTTATTAGCAGAATTCGCGGGGAAAAATGCACTCTTCTTAGTATATATAGTTTATATACAAAAACTTAGCTATTACTAGAGAATTATTTTAAGGGTTATGTTTTAATACTCTATTACGTCCCCTAGTATCATAAAATAGAATTAATTAGTTAAAACTATAGATAATTTCTTAGTTAGCTGCTAGATAGCAGTAAAGTGCTTAGAATTAATTGAAAATAATATTAGTATATAAACTATAGTATATATAGTGTAGCAAAGAATTTACTAAGCAAATCTCTATTTAATTAAAAAAATAAGATCTTAGAAACCACGTGTTAATACTTAATAGGAGGAGGCTTAGATATAAAATATATTATTTAATATAAAGATAAGATAACACGTAACGTACTAAGAAAGATCTGGCTAGAATTCTAAGATTTTTAATAAACTAGCCTATTAGTAATATGTAAGATTTAGTAGCTATATTATTATTACCTATAATTATCTTTTATCTCCTTAGCTTAACTTTTTATAAGTTTAAAGTTATAATTAACTAAGATTATTTTAATACTTTGCCTAGTCTTTTTTTATGCTGGTGAGTTTTTACTAGCTTTAGCTTAGTACTATACTAATTTATATTACATCTAACTATACTACTTAATACCTATTCTATAACGTCTAATATTATTATATGGATTAAGAATATATATATAGAATTTAGCTAATAAAATAAAAACGAATATACTACTCCTAGGTTTTTTTTTAGACTATAATACATATCAGTTATATATTACTCTATAGACTTTAAAATCCATTATTAATAGGCTTTCTCTTAAACTAAATTATATTAATTTATTTTTTTCTACCTCTTTTTTATTGTGCTAAGCTGTTCTAGGAACTTAATTTCTATCTTCTAAAAATCTTTTATTATATACTTTCTTTTATTATTTTTTATATTTGCTGCCACTTTAGCCTCTATTGTTAACACTAGATACTTTAAAAAGAGGTAAATAAATATATCTTTTAATAAAGTTTTATTAAACGTGGTCTCGCTCTGCGCACGTATATTATCTAGTTTTTATATAAATAACTAATAGCACAGTAATTATGTTCCTAATACTAATTTTAAAAAATACTAATTTATTTATATTAAAAAAACCGGCGGTAAGGATAGCTCACTATTAGTTATTAATTACTAGTAAGAAGTTAAGTACTAGATATTATAATATAATCCTAAAGAAGAAAAAGGGACAGCTAAAAGGCCTAGTAAATTAGAAATTTATAGTTTTAAATTTAAGTTTATATTTTCTTACTACTAATGTTATTATATGTTATAATTAAATACTAATCTTAAAATATATAGTACAGATATTAATAGAGAGTTATATTAAGACTTTATTTATAGTATAGCACTATTCCTTTTATAACTAATATATAGTCTTATAATAAATCCTGTTAGGGTAAGGTTTTTACTAGTATTTATAGTTTTAAGTTTTACTGCTTAAAGCGCTCTCTAGCTAAAAGCTAAACAGAAATATTTATAAATTAAAAAATAAAATAATTAAGCAGTACCATTAAAAGCTATAGAGTATATATAGAAGTGTTATTTTAAGTTAGCTATTTACTACTAAAATATACTTATTAAAGAAAATTCACTCACTAATATTAGGCTAGAACTTTAGTTATTGTTATAATATAAAAGTTTTATATAAGTTTATATAAATAAATTAACTTTAAATACTAGATATAGACTAGCTTAATGAGAACTACTACTATAGTTTAAACGGCTTAAGCAGGGTAGGTTAATATAGTAATTAAACAGATTTAATACTTAATACTATTACTTAAAACTAGGTAGATATAAGGTTTTTTTTGTCTTTATTTTCTTTATTCTTACTATCCGGAACTTCCTTCTCTATCTTATTATATGTAGTTATTAAAAGCTTGGCTTTAGTATATAGACCTTATTTTAACCCTAATAGATTCTATCTATACATGTTGATTTCTTATTAGCTTTTAGGTCCTAGTATTTAGTCTTAATAGCGTTAGCTTATTATTTACTATTAGTATAGAAACTATCTAGTCTACCAGGTACCTTAATAAGAGTAGATAGGTTATACTATTAGTATAAAACACAAAGTATTTCCCTCTATTTAAATCGTTTATGTAAAGTATAATAGTAGTAATATAAAAACTCTATAATAGCATAAAAAGGAAAGAAAACACGTTAGCTAAACGTAAATAAGAATAGAATCAAAAAAATACTAATAGTGCACTAAATATATATACGTTAGTATTTGTTATTTACTTACTAGCCTAAAAGTAATTATACTGCCTTAGGGTAACCGTCCTGTAATTTTAGCACAAACAAAGAATATAGTTTACGTAATCTAAATACGTTTTACGAAGTCTATATAAATAGCTAAAAATCGGATTAGTGATAGAAGATAGTAGAAGTGAGTAAAAGGGTCTAAATCTAAATCTAAATAGAATAAAAATAAAAAACTGTAATGAAAACCGGGATAAAAAGCGAACCTGCACTGTAATTTTAGCGCGAATGAAAAGATAGCTTAGGTACGTCCCACATAGTTGATATAGATAATTTTTGTATATGTCTTAAAGAGATTCTATAAAAGTAACGTAACCCTACAACAACAGTCTAACCGGTAGATACGGATTGGCTTGATGAGAACTATCGTTGCGGCTTGAATAGTTTAGGTAAAGTAAGCTAACGCAATAGTCAGGTTGGCTCGCTACTTGCTACAGTTACTTGAGACTACGTGGGTGTGAAGTCCTCTTCATTCTCGCTATCTGGAACCTCCTCTACTTCGTGTATAGTTTTTGGAAACTTGGCTTTGATATAAAGCGGCTCCTTTCCATTAATTGGACCGCCCGCAATACATTCTAAACTAAGCCATGAATCAAGAGCTTGGCTAGCAGCATATGCGTGGGAATTAACTCTTTTCATAAGATTAAGCTAGATGTCCTACTTTCTAACACGGAGCGTCTGCTCCACCCATGTAATGGTAATTAGTTCGGAAGGCATTAGGCAAAGACTACTCTAGCCGAGCCTCTTGGCGGCCGTATACCAAGGTGTGGCTTGCTTCAACCGCTGGTTAAAGCTGATACGCTTTTTCTGAGTAGCATTTGGGAAAATTAGTCGTAGGAGAGCATTCTTTGCTTGTGTCCGTAGGTTGCCTTGTCTGTTGCGATTACGGTTCTGGTTTCTTCTTGCCTTCTTGTCTTCCTGCTCGAGCGCGGTAATCTTTTCGGCATATGTGCGAGCGAGAAAGGCCATTGCCTAGTGATACTGGACGTGGACGGCAGCAAGCTGCGTCTTGTAGTAGTTTACCGTATCCTAAGCGTGGTAGAAGGCGCAATTGATGGCATTGCGCTCAGAAAGTCTGTTTTTACCTGGCCATGGCAAGGCTTTAGCGAGCTCGGACGAAGTTGCAGTGAGTTGGAAGGAAGAGGCAGGTATAGGACGTGTTGGGAATGGAGATCCACACAGCTGCCAACTGTGTAGAAAGGAAACAGCGTGGTGCTGGGCAGTCTGATTGCCTAGAGCATAGGCTCTCTTAAGCATAGCGGCGGCCGTGGTATACAGAGCGTTAGCGGTATTGTAGAAGTCGGAAGTACTATTACCAATAGGTTGCCTGAAGATCCAGGAAATGTGCGGCTCGTCATGGGGCAATATGTCGGCATAGGTGATATACTCGGTACGAGGAGCCTTATCGTGAGGCTCTATTAAACCGTGGGACTGCTTTTTCTTTAACGCTTGTGCCTCTTGCTTCTTCTGGCGACTCTACTCAGCGCGATGGTTGTTGTTTGTAATAGTAGTAATTAGAGCCGGCGGCCCTGCTTCGACGTCCGCTTCAGACAGCACGTCCGTTTCCTCGATGGGTTCGTTAGGTAGGCTGGGTGCTGGCGGCTGTTCTACGCTCGTGGAGCTTAGCATATCCGGCCCGTTTTGAGTATTTTGGTCGTTTGACTTATCCGGCTCTATCCTGGCACGCTTGGGAGTCGGTGTCTGGCCGGTGGTGGGACGCTTGGTGGGGGGTGAAGAAGAGCCGGGTTGTCTTTGCGCAGAGGGAGGTTTCTGGGTGTCTTCTGTAAGCAAATATGCCGCGTGGGCCAGTGCCTCCTAGCTTATATCCGGAAGCGTGGTTTTGGGAAGCATTTTGCGCAGCAGCTAAATGGCCGACAGCATGGAATTAGCCACGAAGACTGGTTTACACTTAGCTGTTAGGTCGTCGGGAACCAGCCATCTGGCGCTGTGACCGTTGGATGGAGCACATCCCTTTAGATTTGCCTTCTTTGCCTTCCAAAAGAGCCTTTCATAATCCTCGTTGGGTGGAGTGTAGGTATATTTAGGTAGAAAGTCTCGCTCTTTAGCTGTAGTAAAGCTTCGGGCGCCACCGTTAAACTGTTGCGCAGCCTAACCAGGCAGGCGTGCCTAGTGTGACTCGGGCAACTGCGACTGCGACATATTTGAAGAGGTGGATGTTATGAGATAGAGAAGAAGTGTATTACACGTTGTGTGGTGGTCATGCTAAGAAACCCCTGACTTCTGGTTCTGGCAGCGCTAGAAGTTACGGCTAGCGCTACCCGAGTGACCCGACGCATACATCACATCAGGAGGCTAATTAAAAAGAAGCCAACGATTATATCACAGCGGATCTTCATAAAAGGAGGAAAAAATAAAAAATAGATACCTAAACATAAAAATAAGAGGACTAGTAACGGGTTTAAGCGCAAAGGCGTGGTTCATTAGTTAGCCAGTAAAGTTATGAAATAAAGGAGCAATAACAGGAGGGCGTATTGAGAAAGAGTATTTTAAGTATTTAGTTGAGCACTAGTTAGCTGTTTGTAAAGAATGCAGACATGCGGTATGGTCAGATTAAATTAAGGGCTATTTACAAGATCACAACCACAAATTATCACGTAAAGAGGCGGAGTTAGTAGGAGAAGGTGTTTGAAGTTGGCCATATGTAATTCATTATCCCAGCGAGTTAGAGGTACTGAGTTCTGTTAACCAGCTAATCAAGCAGTTGCCAACGTATGCTGACGGGTTGTTATGCTAGTTAAACCCAGGCTAATGCCATTACATATGCTGAGGAGAAAAGAGTATAAAAGAGCATTAGCGGAAAGTACATTAATGGTCGACGGCAATAAAGCGTGGAGGTTCAGGTGCGGTAAAAGGTACGAGGATTAAGCAGTAGATATAGAAGGGGGCTAGAAACGTTTAGTGCCAGCGGTTTTTCATTACCCGTTATGGATTCCAGTATTTCAAAGTGCGACAGCCCGTTCAAGGATAGCGAGACGAGCCAGAACTGATTCCTATAAATAATAAGGCGTTATAGGCCTAGTTACGTAACAGGATGATGAGTACATGGGTAGATGTTGAAAAGAGGGCCCGGACAAGGATCTAAGAGAGCGAGAGGAATGAGGTGAACCCGTGGTTGGAGCAGACGCAATAGTTATCGTATTTAGTAGAAATAGAGAGGCCGGATTTGTTGGCATGCATGAAGGAACCTAATACGGACCTGAATAAAGAAGAAGAGCCTATCGAAGCAGCGATTTGGGAGGCGATGGATGGGTTAGCCCAGTTCAGCCAGGCGTTAGTTATTAACTGGATTGGTGTGTTTATTTGCATAAAGGCGATTTGAATAGAAAAGTACCAGACACGATACCAGCCATTACAGCTATACATGGATGAGAAGTCAATCGGTGAAAATTGCCGGCTGTGGAAGTAGATATTAATGTTTTTCGCCCATACACAAAGAGAACATGAGTGGACGAGCCCTAAATATAGATTTACCCGCCAACAACGGGAGGCGTGGGAGGCGTTGGTTGAGTAGACAAAGCAAAAGATTATAGGAGAGGATTAAATAGACAAAGAAGATGAGATAGAAGATGAGATAGAAGATGAAATAGCGATAGACGAGATAGAGAACGAAGCGGAAGATAAAGAAAGTACGACTAAGAACAACAGCAATAAACTAGAAAGATTAACGGGAATTCAAAAGGCGTGTTTATGGTTTTGTATTAAGCTATTAAACTAATTAATAACCCGCAAAGAGTACGATAGCCCGTTGGTATGTGCATTAGCAGTTTTAGAGGTTAAAGAGAATAGATAAAAGAGACTAGAGCAGTACCCGCCTATTTTATTAGCTATAATTAAGGTAGCCCGTTTCATAGTCATCTAGCAGGTATTAGAGTTATTAGAGCTATTTTAAGAGGACGAATTTGACGGCGACAGCACATACGAGAGTAAGAACAGCGCGGATTTATAGCAAAAGAGTTGTTTATAATTTATCTAAGACATAATAGATAGGTTCATAGTCCAAGGGAGCTATGGCCTAATATAATAGATATTAGATTTACGGATATATAGGTTAAAGGTGTATTATAACACAATATTAAGAGATCACGTTAAATAGATAGGTTATAACAAGTTATTATATAAGGGTTTGCATTTTAATATGGCTTAGTTCTATAGCATAGTTCATAAATTAACCATAAAGAGTCAACAATTATTATTAAAGGAGTTATTATTTTCTGATAATATAATAGCTAACTAAGTACCTAAGATTTTATAGAATGAGTTACGGGATAATCTAACTAATGAGTAACTTAAGTAGAATTTTTTAAAAAATCATCAAACCCAGTTACCCGTGGATAGGGAGATGTGGTTATTTAATTAGGTTAAAAAAAATACCATAATAAAAGAAAGGTTTTTAAAACTAGATAGTAGGTTAGAAATTAATTAACAGGACATTAAGTCATACATGTCCCGTATAATTAAGTTTTAAGAAAAATTAATTATGTTAATATATATAGTAGCAGGACAGCTAGTAAGAGCACTAGAGATATTAAGTATTCACTATAGTAACATAACAAAAGATAGGCATAGAAATATTTTTATTAAAAATAGTATAATAGTATTCATTATAAGATACTATAAAGGGTATATAGTAAGTAGAGATATTAAAATCATCTATAAATATTTACCACACAAGGTAAGTAAGTTATTAGTATGATATTTATAATTAGTATTACTATTCTAATAATAATTAAAGGTAATAGTATGGGAGAAAGAAGTTATATTATTATATATATAGCTAGTAGACCTAAGTAAAAGGAAGTAGATATTAGAGTAAATATAACACATATTAAAGCATAAGAGCAGAATTAAATTAAAATAAGAATTAATAATTTAGACATATTATAAAGTTATTATTAGTATTAGTAGGAGGTTTATACGCGATTTAATTATATTTAATACCAAGAAAGATAATAAAAACAAAGAGTAGAATAAAAAGAATATTATAGTAGTAATTATAAATAAGTAGGCCGGGTATATGTTATATATTACAGATTTAATATATACGTAGGTAATTATAAAACAAGCAGGAATAGTAATAAATAAAAGATAGTAATTCCAGGCATTAAGTATAAATTAGTACCAGTTTTTAGGATTTCGGTTAGCTATAGAAGAAGGATTTAAGTTAAAAAAGCAAAAGCATACCCTATTTAAGACTAAAGCTAAAAAAAGTTAAATTAATTAATAAAAGTAGTTAAAGAAAATAAACACAGTAATATAGTTAAAACATATAATAAATAAAGAGACCGTATTCTAAGCAGTATAAGAGAAAGTAATTAAAATAATTACAGCAAAAAAAAGTCTAGTAGTCACGGTAATACTAATAAAAGTAAAAAAGAGCATATTATTCATGTTACCAGTATAGACTAAGTAGAGTAAAATAATAATAATAGTAGTACTATTAATCACATTACACAAAGATATAAAGTAATAGTATAAGAAATTAGAAATTTCATGTAAGAAGTAGGAAAAACGGCGTTTATTAAATATAGTAATAGTTATATTAGTAACGCTTAAGTTAACAGTTAGTAAGAATTTTATAATATTTTTAAATTAATTAAAAGTAATATAGTAGTTAGACTAAATTATAATTAATAAATATCATATTATATTAAACTATTAATATATGTTCTAACTATAATGGAAAAACTAAATTAACTCTGTTTAATTATAATAGAAAAACTAGATTAACCCTGTCTAATTTTTATATGCACCATGCATTTTAAATAATAGGAATTAATTTAATTATAATAGAAAAACCAGATTAACCCTATCTAATTATAATAGAAAAACTAGATTAATCTTGTCTAATTTTTATATGCACTGTGTGTTTTAAATAATAGAAATTAATTTAATTTAATTTCCCCTTAAAAACTAGATAGGTTTGAGATGGGGAATTTTTTTATATTTAAAACCACTACACCCTATAAATTAATTATAGTAAATTAATTAGTATACTTAGTTTTTTAGAATACCCACGTTACATGGTGCGTAATGGGGTTTAAAGTTATTATTAATAAGTTTTTAGTAAAATAAAACTATATAAGTTTAATAAGCTATTATTATAACTATATTATATTATATAGCTAATCAGAGGTTAAAGTAGGTCAGGTTAAGAATAAAAGGAAAATAGTTAAAAAAAAAATTATTAAATAAAAAGATAATAATAATAAGACAGGTTTTAATAATAATAGGCCAAAATACGAAATTTTCAGAAAAAGAAAAGGAGAAGAAAGTAAGTTTGTAGGAGATATAAAAACAGACTATAATACCCCCTAGAATAAGAAAAGAAAAATATAAAAAAAAAAGTAAAAAATAGAACGTTTTAAGCCTGAGGCCTATTATAGATTAATTTAATATAATTTTTATTTATAATTTACAGTACTATATTACTATTTGCAGGGAGTATAATATAGATAAAGTAAAGATCTATTTAAAAGCCTATTTAAATAGCTGTTACGTATATTTGTCTGTAGTAATACATAAAGAAATTATCTAGGTAGCCCAAGAAATCTAGAATTTAATAGATATAGAAAATAAGATAGTATATCTAATAATAGTAATAAAGCCTATTCTATATTTACCTAATTAATAAGATAGGTTAAGATACGAGGCAAACATAACCAATAAATTACTATATAAAAAGATATACTAAAATATATAAGATATTTAGAAGTATTGTTGTAACAGCTACGGTTAGGAAAACACGCAAAAGAAAAAAAAACCACTAAAAAGTCAACTAGCTAGAGTTAATAAGATATAAGTAAAAGATATATATTACTAAAAGTTTACCTATATAGAGAAATTAGAACGGTTATTTAAAGTAAAGCCTAAAAATAGTAAAAAAGATAATAAAGAGAATAAAAAAGAAAATAGGTCTATTAAATAGTAATTAGAGGCCACGTTTATAAAAATAATAATAGAATTAAATAAAGCTAATAAAAAGATAAACGCTAGAATTAAACTAGATAATAATAGGTATATTACACACGCGTGGTTGAATAGAACTGGTTAGGCCTACTATTTAAATCATTTAAACTATAAATAGTTATTAGAGTTAATTTAAAAGTCTAAGAAGAATAAAAAAGCGTTAGCTAGGGTTTATTAGATAGTAAAAATAGTTATTTAGAGGACCTAACAGGTGTTATGTGTTAGAATAATTAAATTTCCTACTATAAATTATATTAACTATTAAGAGATAGAGACTGATATAAATAAGAAGCTATTTAATACCTACTAATAAGAAAAAATAATAATAAAGTACAGTTAGG
>ML994626.1:0-49706 GCA_010093925.1 Zopfia rhizophila CBS 207.26
TTTTTTTACGCCTACTTCTATCTCTACTTTTATTTATAATCTTACTTTCTTTTTTTTACCTCTATATTTTTTTAATACCTTTTCTTTTTTTACTATCTTTATACTTTCTATTATTTTTAACTTATCTTTTTCTTTTACTGTTACTTTTATACTTTTTTTTTTTTACTTTTTCTTTTACTATACTTTTTCTACTTCTACTTTACTCTTATTTTTTTATTCTTTTTTCTCCCTTTTTTTTTATTTTTTCTTTTACTTTTCTTTTTCTTTTTCTATTTTCTTTTTACTAAATTTTACTTTTTTTCTTTATTTTTTCTTTATTTACTTTTCTTTTCTTTTTTTCCTTTTTTTACTTTTTCTCTCTTTTTTTTTTTACCCCTTAATAAACCCTTTTTATCTTTTAACTTTTACCCTTTTTTTTTAATTCTACCTTTATTTTTAACTTTTTTAATTTTTTTTTTTTTTTTTACTTTTTTTTCTTTTTATTCTTTACTTTTATTTTTTATTTTACTTACTTCTACCTTTTAACTACACTTTTTATTTTTACTAACTTTTAACTTTAAACTATATTCTTGCTTACACTCCTTTTCTACCACTTTTTTCTTTTTTTTTTATTAATTAATAAATACTAACTACTTTTCTCTCTTTATTTCTTTTTTCTATTTTCTTTTTTTCTATTTTACTTTTACCGTTACTTTTACCTTTTTTTTATTTTTATTTTTTTTCTACTCTTACTTTTATATCTACTTTTACTTTTATTCTTTTTAATCTCTAATTTTATTTTAAACCTTTAACTCTATACTTTTTTTAAAAACTCTAACTTTTTTTTATTTTCCTAAACTTCTCTTTTTCCCTTCCTAATTTTACCCTTGTTTAAAAATATAATGTTAACTTTTATTATTAAAATAAATTTTTTAAATTATATTACTCTACTCTTTTAACTACTTTACTACTGTTCTTATTTTAATTTTATGTTTCTTTTTTTAAAACTTACTTTTTACTACTATATTTTCTATTTCTCCAAAACTATTTCCCTTTTATTTATTTTTATAATATTATTACTACTAATTTTTCTTCTTTAACTTTTTTTTTTTTTAAAAACCTAAATCTTAACTATTACACTTAAACCGGTTTTTATTTTCTAACTCAAAATTTTAATATATTAACTTTAATTAAAAAAAATTTTAATATATTTTCTACTATGTATTAAATATTATATTTACTTTATCCTAACTATTTATATAAATATTTCTATAAACATCTTTTAAAATCTAAATATTAAATGTTATTTTTTTTTTACATTCTATTCCGCTACTAAACCTGTAATTTAATAAAACTTGTTAATTAACTTACTACTCTTAACTATCTCTAACTATCTTTTTTGTTTTAAATAATGAATTAAACTTTTGTCTGATTTAATATTAACTTTATATTCTTTTAATCTTTACCGCTACCGCTCTCTAACCTGTGTCTAATATTTAATAACTAAATCTATAATAGTTACTACTAAAATTTCTTTATACTAATAATACTCATCTTTTGTCTTCTAATACCCGCCTTTACTATTATTCTCTTATTAATTATAAAATTGCTGCGGAATCCTACACTAAAAATAACCTAAATACTTTTTAAACTTAATTATATCTTTGATTATTTTAATCTTTTCCTTTACTATTTAACTTTCCTGTCTTTAATATTGCCTTAAATTATGATTATTTGTCTCTTTTTCTGCTGCTTTATATATCGCGTATTATTCTACCTACCTTTATAACTACTATTGTAACTATTTTATCTTTATGAACTCTTGTTATTTGTGATGAATATACTTATCTTATAGCCTTTTTCTTTCTTACTTTTATTACTAAAATTTGTGCTGAATCTCGTCTCTTTTTTTTTCTTCCTTTAAATTCTTCTTGCCTATTGCTTTATTTACTTTCTCATCTGTCTTTTTATTTACTTTCTTATCTACTTCTTTATTTACTTTCTTATCTACCTTATAGCCTACTTTCTTATCTATTTCTTATTTAACTTTACTTTTTATATTATTATATATATTACATAATTCCTCCTTTTCCTTGTAACTAACCTGGTTTTTTCTTTTGTCTAAATATTTATTTAATACTATTTTTTTATATCTCTTCTTTTTGTTCTTGCCTTGAATGTATATCTTAATTAACTACTATTTTTCTTCTATCTGTTTTTTATCCCTACACTTATTCTAACTATTCTAGTTTATTATAATTATCTTATTTTATAATTTATTCTGCCTTGCCTTATTGTTCTTCTGCGCGTAATTTAACAACGTCTGCGGTTAATCTACATATATAATACACCTAATATTTAGTATATTAACACTTATATCTAATAAACTTATTATTATAATAATTTGCTTATCTTTTTCTATGAACTCCTTTAACATACTATTCTTTCCTATTATATTATAATAATATATATTATAATTTAATGCCTCTGTAAATCTCTTTATCTTACTAATTATATTATAATATACTACTATTTTTCTTGTCTTATATTTCTGCATTTTCCCTTTAATTAATTTTAAAACTATTTTCTTTCTTTTCTTTTATTTTCCTGTTGTACCTACTCTAACTACTTGATATACTACGTTTATTTTTATTATTATTACCCTAAATCTTTTTACCTAATCCTTATTAAAATACATCCTTTGGTATAATTTCTTCTCTTTAGTTAGTAGTAATATTACTGTTAATAATACTATTTATATTTCTATAGCTATTAACTTTTCTAACTACTATATCTATTTATAGAACTTATACTAGTAGTTTAATATAATATGGTACTTATTAATTACAATCTAATCCAACTATCGTGTTGCTTTTAATTAATTTAAAAACGTTATTAATTTCTTACTAACTGTTGATTTGGGTGTTACTAATATAATTACTATTATATCTAGAAAACACCGTCCTTCCTATTTTTTATATAAAATTTCTAATTTCTTATATTATTATATTATATCCCCACGTAACGTGATTAATGGTATTATTATAACTATTATTTTACTCTACTTAGCTTATACTAGTAATATGAATAATATGCTTTTCTCTGCTCTAGTTAGTATTACTACTATTACTAGACTTTTACTAGCTATAATAGCCTTAATAGCTTTTTCTTATACGCTTTAAAATATAGTTTTTTTGCTTATTATACGCTTTAACTATATAGCAGTATCTATTTTCCTTAACTGCACCTATTAATTAATTTAATTGTTTTTAGCCTTAGTTTTAAATGGTACTTGCTTTTACTTTTTTAATATAGTCCTACTATTAATAGCTAACTAAAAACCTAAAAACTAATGCTAATTTATATTTAATGTTCTGAATTGTTGCCTTTTATTAGCTATAGCTCTAGCCTACTCTATAATTACGTGTGTATATACTAATTTTATAATATATAATATATACTTAGTCTGCTTATCTGTAATTACTACAGTTATATTATTTTTATTTTATTTATTATTCTTATTACTGTTGTCTGCGCTAAACGCTATTAGGCTATATATAAATCTCTAACTAATACTAATTATAATTTAATAGTATAATTAAATTATAAACTTTTACCCTAAGCTAATACTGCTCTCATGCTTTAAAATATGTTATATCTATTCTAATATCCACTTCCGCCTACTAGGATCTGTTGGTTATATATATAATAAAATTATATTTTTTTCTTACACTATTATCTTTTACTGCTACTAGAATAGTAATATTAATTATATATATTACACCTATAACTCGCCTACCTTACGTGGTAAATATTAATAGATGATTTTAACATTTCTGCTAACTATATATCCCTTATAGTATTTTATTATAAATATAATTATGCTATCCTTAATGAAAATATTCTGGTACCTATTTTTTACTATATTACTGTAGTGAATGCTTAGTATTTCTAGCTCTCTTACTAGCTGCTTTAATATTATATATATAAGTATAAGTAACTTCTCCTAGAACTTTATTATATGGGCTATATATGACTTAATATTCTACTAGTTAATCCCTAACTAGCTTCTAGGCTTTAAAAATTATTCTTATAATATAAGATCTTATTTTATATAGTTAAATAACCACATCTCCTCATCTACGGGCAGCCGGGTTTGATAATTCTTTAAAAAGTTCTATCTAGGCTGCTTATTAGTTAGATTGTTTTATAACTAGTTTTATAATATCTCAGGCACTTAACTTATGGTCTTATGGCTATAAAATAATAACTCTTTTATTAATAACTACTAGCTTTCTATAACTAAGCTGTGTATTATGCTATGGAACTAGGCTATATTAAAATATAAACTCTTATATAATAACTTATTATAGCCCTTTTATTTAACGTGGTTTCTTAATGTGGTGTTGTATTAAATCTTTAATCTATATATTTATAAATCTAATATCTATTACATCAGGCTATAGCTTCCTCGGACTATAAACTTATTTATTATGTTTTAAATAAACTATAAACATCCCTTACAGCGTGGCTGTAGTAAACTAGTATTATTATTACTCTTATACACACTATTGCTATTAAATTTATCTTTTTAAAATAGCTTTAATAACTCTAATACCTGCTAGACGACTATAAAATAAGCTACTTTAATTATAGCTAATAATATAAGCGGGTATTACTTAGGGCCTTTCTATTTATTTTTTTTAATCTCTAAAACTGCTAATACATATACTAACGGGCTATCGTATTTTTTGCGGGTTATTAATTAATTTAATAACTTAATACAAAATTATAAACACGTCTTCTGGATTTTTGTTAAACTTTTTAGCGTGTTTTCTGCCCTGCCTTTTGCTTCTATTTTATTTTATTCTTTACTATTCTCTATCTTATCTATAGCTATTTTGTCTTCTTTTATTTTGTTTATAGTTATATCTTTTTTATTTATTTTTTTCTTTTCTTTTACTTTTTACTTTGTCTGCCTGACTAATATCTCTTATGCTTTTTACTATTAGTAGGTGAATCTATACCTAGAGCTCTTCCATTTATACTCTTTTTATATATAGGTAAAAAATATTAACATCTACTTCCATAGCCACGTATTCTTATTAATTAACTTTTTATTTATATATAACTATAGCGGCTGATACTGCATTTGATGCTTTTCTATTTATATTATTTTTATGTATATAAATATATCTATTCTTTTAATAATTAACGCCTAGCTAATTTAGGCTAGCTTATTTATAGTCTCTTATATAGCTACTTTAATAGGCTTTTTTTTTTTCTTAGGATCTAAATTAAGCTCTCTAATATATGCTAATAAATCCGGCTATTATAACTCTTTTAAATATAATAGCTATTATATTTGCTTTAGCTATAAGTTTATTTTATTTTTCTTACTTAGCTAGATAGTTATGCATGCTTTTATTTTAATATTAGCTTATTTCTTTACAATCCTACTATATATCTAAGCCTATATTATTTTGTTATTTGTGGTGATAGGTTCTGGCTTATCCTACTAGCCTTTAACAGGTAGACATACCTCAAAATATTGTAATCTATAACTCTAAACAAATAATTACTAGTAATAAACTTAATGAAATGTTTTCTTAACTTGCTTTTATATTTTTCTTTTTTTTACTTGGCTTAGACGCCTGTGCTTCTTTCCTGCTAACTATTAATAAAACTTATACTAATACTTCTTTATCACCTCTTTACTTTGTAATATATAATAGTAATAGGCTGGCTCTAATTAGTATAATAAGCTATTCTAATATAATAGTAGCTAATAAATTAGCTTTATAATACTACTGGGTAACTCTAACTTACTAGGATATTAAACTAAACCTAGCTAACTGTAGACTATTTTCCTGGCTAATTCTGTATCTTTACGTAATATCTTATAGATCTCTTTTAAATGGCCTTTAATGTGATCTGGCTATATTCTATATTTATATTTCTTATAAATAGCTACTTAGTACTTAACTAAATACTTTAAATACTTGCTTTTAATACTACCTTCCGTTATCTTTAGGCTCTGTAAACACTTATATGAAAATAATTCCTTTATATAAGTAGTTAAATAACTTTAGATTTGTTAGCCTACTTCACGCGTGAACCTATTACTAGTTATTCTTTTATTTTTTATATTCTACTTTTTTTTTTTTCTTTTTATAACTCTTTTTATAACTCTTTTTATAATAATCTATGTGGTTTAATTATCGCCTTCTTTTAATTAGCCTATTAGTGTAATATATGCGTTAGGTTATTTAAGTAGTATAAGCTATAACTTTCTCTCTATTAGAAATAAAACTTAGGGGTTTTTAGTGTATAATATTATATATAAATGCGTGACCTCTTTTCCCTATCTTACGCTAGCTTATTTATTTACTTAACTATACTATAGTTATTATTATTATTATAAGAGTTATGTTGGGAGTGCCTGCTTGGTTAGGCTATATAATAATTAAAAGATAGTATTTAAAGCTTTATTATAACCAAAAAGTAGCTATACTTCCTGCGTAAGTATATTTATACTATATCTAATTATAAGAGTTATTATAAGCTCTTTTAGAATATAGTAAAGCTAAATTTAAAGGAAGATATTTTACTTAATAGCTACGGTACTGGATAGCTGCTTTTTAATAACCTAATTAAGTATAATTCTATTTTTATTATCTACTCTATTTCTTTAGCTATCTAGTTACTACGTAAGACTCTTTCTAAAGGTACTTTTTTAGATACTAACTGGGAGTATCTAGTACGCGCGGCATATATACCTATATAGGTAACTAAAAATAGTTAAGTATTTTTCTTTATTTAAAAGCTACTTAGCCCTTTTCTACCTAGCTCTTTTTTATTTAATTTTTTTTTAACTAGCTTTTTTTTGCCTTCTACTAAGCGCCCCGCCACAAACTACATGAATAACCAGATACTAGATACTAAACTTATAAAACGTGTTAGAATAATTAAGCTGGAAAAGTTAGATAAGCTAAGCTCTATAAGTTTACTAGACTAAGAACCTAGCTAGCTTAATTAGTTTATTAAGAAAGAGAATATACTGTCTAAAGAGCACCTAGCTCTAATAACTACTATTATTAATAATAACTTTTGTGTTAAGTGGAGGTGTAAAAAGAAGTAGAAGGTATATGCCTTAAAGAAGAAGTAGTTCTTTAGCCTATAATAACTCTATAAAAGCGTTTCTTATGCTGAGTATGCTGTCTATAACTCTATTTCACCAAATAATAAGACTATTATTACCTGGATTATTAGGTAATATATTAGTGACTTTATTTTCTATAACTCAGCGCTTAGCTGCAGCTATAGTCTGTATATAACTACTATTACTATATTTTAAAATGCTTATTATCTAGATAACTAAGCCGCCCAGCGCTATACTGCGTTTTTTTTAGAAAAATAATAGTCTTCTAAAACCCCTTTCTTAATAGATGCTATTTAATTATTTTTTTTTAAATCCACTAGAATAAACAACCTATTCTCTTATGCCTAGAATATAGTTAATTTTTATAAAAAGTAGATTATTATAGCTTATATTTAGTATTATTAGATTATAGCTTTCCTAGCCCGCGCGTACGCTGACAAGATTTTAATACTAAAATAAAAAAATAAAAAAATAAGCATAGGCCAGTGTTGTAGTTATAATAAAAAAGATAATTTATAAATAGAAATAAAGAATACTCTTTTATCTCTAGTTTTCCCTAATGCTATTAAAAAGCAGTATGGTATTTTTTATAAGCATTTAGAGTAAGCTTAACGCTAGTATGAATTTACTAATAGTATTAGCTAGAGTAGTTTTTACCTAATATCCTATAATTAGATTACTAATTTATAGGTAGAGTAGAAGCTTTTTATTAGAGAATAGTATATATAGCTTAAGCTTATTAAAAAGGTTAATTCTGATGTTTATGTTACAAGTAAGACTTTTAATGCTTAGCTAGGTTTAGAAAATATTACTAGTTTAATTAACGGAAAATAGCGTTTGTATATTAAAGCTAAGCTTTTAATAACTTTATATAAAGTAGAGAAAGTTCCGGACAGTGAGGATAAAGAGAATAAGAATAAGAATAAAGAGAATATTATACTTACTTAGTTTTAAGTAGTAGTATTAAGTACTAAATTTATTTAACTACTACGTTAACTTATCTTATCTAATTTATTTAAACTATAGTAATAGTTTTTATTTAACTAGCCTATAACTAGCGTTTTAAGTTAATTTATTTATATAAATATCTAGGAAAGCGTAAGTAGTTTCTTCGTCTACGCTAGAATTACTATACTAGTTACTATTTTTATCTCATATACTAGTTATATATAAAACGTTTTAGCTTATTATATATTCTATTAAAATAACTTTAATTCTGTAACGCATTTCGCGATATGTTTTTACTATTTTTAAAATCTTTTATTGCCCCTACCATCTCTTTGCTTGTGCTAGAAACTATAGCGTAAGTAGAAAGTAAGTAAATAGCTCTTAAAATATTATTAATTTATTCCAACACATAAGGACTTTAGAGTTACTAGAATATAAAATATAAATATAACCTATTTATAGGTAGAGTATAAATTACTTAGAGTAAACTAGTTTTATTACTTTTTCTATAGCCGTGCGTAGCTATGCACATGGTGTTTTACTACTACTAAGTATAGAATATATATTTTAAGAATTACTTATTCTAACTTTACGTGCTTTTAAGAGTATCTCTATTTAACTTATTATTTTTCCAGCTGCTTTCTTTAGTAATATTTTTTATATCTATTATTGCTTTTTGCTCTTTCTTGCCTTACTTTTTATGCCAGCTAATTATGGACTTAAATGCCTCTTTATAGAACAACTTATGGCTATAAGATCTGTATCTAGAGAGTAATAGATCCCTATAAGTTAAAAAAAAAAGATAGGGGCTAATAAAAGAGTAATAAGTAGTCAGAGTAGTTAGAGTAGTTAGAGCTATAATAAATTCCTAATCTTTAAAAGTTCTAAGGACTGTATTAGGTTAGTATTTCTAAATTACTACTAGCTAATTAATTTCCTACTATCTCTTTTTTATAAGGAGTTAGGGAGTACCCTAACTTACACGCCTTTATTACTCTCTTTAGTTTAAGATAGGTATAGTATAATTTTACTTATTATTTACTACCAGGCTCTATTTAAGCTATATAGTATAGGCACTAAGTTACTAAACCAGTATTCTAGTATACTTAGTCTATAAAGGTTAGAATTACTGTTTTTTACTAAAACTTAGCTTATATTAGAATTAATATTACACTTATTTATTTACCTTACTGATGGTAAAATCTGGCCTGTGGATAACCAACCTGAAAGAAATTTCGGGTTTGTCAGTGGATGTAGGCCTATTGGACCAGTAACAAAAGCGGCCGTAACTGAATCGTATGTTCACTTCTTAAAGAATTTATCGCATAAACTTTACTAATAATTGTTAGATTAAGTAAGGAAGAGCCTAGCCTAAAGAATTTACTTAAATGTAATTAGTTAGGCTGCTGCTTTAAAGTGACTTTTAAACGTCCCTATAAATTATAATAGTATATAAAGAAGCATTTTCGACGTGAGACGTTTGAGTGCCTAGTTGTTAATTACAAATTTTATAGACTAAAAGCTTTTTATAGAGTAGATAAGCTAAAAGACTATATTAGCGCCGTGCATGATAATAAGATATTATTTACTTATTTTATATTAGAATGCCTTTCTACTCTTACTTCACTTCCATAAGACCTTCTAGGACTTTATATTCGTAACTATAATAATAGATAGTGTAAAATGCATTGGAGCTACTTTACTACTCTTAACTTAAGTTAAATAGCTAGAACTTATCTATTAGAAAAATATACTAGAAAGCTTAATATTAATGATATTTAGCTTCATATCCTTTAGGACTATTCTAATAAGAAGGGAGTAGTTAGTCATACTGTGAATTAAAATAGCAGTTATAATTTAATAACTAAATATATTATCTGTCCTATATGCAGCAGCTATTTTATAGAACAGGTGAATTTCTTAAACTATCTTTTAGAAAGTCATGCTGCTTTTAATGTATCTTCTTTTAAGAAAGAGATTATAGCTAAGGAATTGTATAATATAGGAAAATTAAGACTCTAGAAGCTTTAGTCCAGATTCTGTAATAACCACTCTTATAGTGTTTATATATCTATAAATTAGTAAATTATTATAGCTTTATGTCTGTACTACTAACAGATTCTTTTTCTTTTTCCTAAGTTTAGATTATATTATGTCTTTAATAACGTGATCCTAAGCGTGTATCTAAATTACAAGACTTAATAAAATAGTGATAGCGAAAATTCACATATTTATATAGTATTAATCTCTTATTCTCTTAGTTCTATTATCTTTCCTATAATTTTTTTTTTTTCTTTTCTACTTTATGCCCTCCTGCTGTTCCCCTAATTAGTTTAAAACCTTCTAGATAAAAAAGAGAAAGGATAATGAAAAATAGGTTTAAAGATATAACTTATTATACTAGATTATATACTTAAATTTAAAGTAATTTTAATAACTTTTTGTAAATTTAATATACTTAAATTAAATGCACCTACGTACGGCTAACTATATATATACTAATAATAAATAATACAAATCATATAAAAGAACGTAAGATAGAAAGATAATATAAAATATAATTAATATTATTATAACACGTTTTCTTATGTTTGAGAGAGTATTAGTGGGGAGATAGAAGTTATAGCATAAGAGACTACCCTACTAAAAAAATAATTACTAATTAGACTATACTATAATTTTAGTGTAAATAAGAACGTTGCTTAATTATAGAGTAGGCTTTAGTATTTTTATATACTATAAGTTATAACAGCTAACCTTAAACATAATAACTATATAGAATATTTTTATGTAACTTTACTAGATGGTGTATTTAAATATGCTAAATAATATATCTAAATCTAGCATAATTCTAATAATGTTATCTAAATTAACTTAGTTTTTAAAAATAAAATTAGCTTAGTACCTGTTCTTAAATAAATACCGCTCTGTATATTTAGTATAGAAAAAAAATTAAGAGCTTAGTTTTATTTACGCTAAAATTATAGTGTACCTGCTATATACAGTTTTATAGCCCACCAAAAAAATCAAAGGGTCACCAAAATCAATATATATCTAATTTACAACGTAACATCACTATTTATTGCCTCTAATAGGTCCTCCACCTAATCTAACTAGCTCTGCGCATCTCCGGGACATATCTGTAATACAATCTCGTATCTCCTGTATTGTAATTTTATTCCATTCCTTTTGTAAAGCCTCTTTTAACTCTTCCTCTAAATCAAAGATTTTATGCCGTAAATGTTGCTTGATAATACCCTAAATACCCCCTATAGGATTCAAATTAGGGCTCTAAATAGGGTAGGTAAGATTTTAGATTTTATAAACTTCTTTATACTCTTACGTAAGGTCTTTTTTATGTATACTATAAAAAGAGTTACTATCTTTTTATAAAAGCTATAGTTTATCGTTAATTTCGCGCTTAGACTTAATAGCTTAATAGTAAATAGATAAAGGACGGTTTATATAATATTTATGAGTTATAATATTACCTTTAACTTTAATTTCTATATTATAAGGCTTTTTAGCTTCTTATAAATACTAATTTCTACACCATAACAACAACCTTAACACAAGTAATTTTTTTTTAAATATAAAGGGATGAATTGATAACATTTTCGTAGTTAAATAACTTTTATATATAAATTATATGGAAAAAAAAAAGTGCGTTTTCCCCTGTGAATTCTACTAATAAATTATAGTTTATTTTTTATTAGACTCGGCTAGACTACGTGACCTGCTAACTAAATTTACTATAAATTAGAGCTAATTTATTACATTCTTTTAGTTAGATAATATAAGGTTACGTTGCGGCACTATGCTAAGAAACTATATAATTCTTATATAATAATAAGTATCTAGCGTAGTATATAAAATTTATTTTATAAATAACCCTTTAATATCTGCCTTAAATAGACTACTATTAGTTTTCTAATGTTTAGAGTAAAGCCTGTGTATCTTTTGTATATATTTATTATACTTATCTTTACAGGGAAATAATCTTAAGTTTCTTTTATAACTTTTAATTTAGTAGTAGAAGCAGGGTATTTTTAGCGCGTAAGTAGTTTAGTAGTACCTTTTTATATTTAAGATATAGGTAAAAATAGAGCTGTATAAAGAGCACTAAGTATAAGCTTTTTCTAGATACTAGTTTCTAAAAGTAACTAATAGTAGGTTAGTAAAGATTAAAAAAAAAAACTTACTTAGCATTAGTTAAGCCTTACAGCTGACTAGCGGTAGGGGATAATTATTCACTTATTAAAAGTATTTCTACTACTATTAGCTAAAACCCCTATTAGAAGGGTGGCTAATTAGATTAAAATATAATTAGCTATTCTTTATATCTATTAAACGGATTTTAGGTCTTAATACTTGTTAATGGCATCTCCGTAAAGGTTATTATAAAAGAGTTAATAGCTATTATAAGAGAGTTAATAGCTACTATAGGGTAGTTAATAGCTATCATAAGGTAGTTAATAGCCGTTATAGGGTAGTTAATAGGAATACTACTACTAAGATTATTAATATTCTTATTAGAAAATTAGGGCATCATCAAATCCCCGGCTCCTGGGAATCGGAATGGGTTATTAGGATAAATGTCATCAACGCTGGATTCTTGAGGTGGTTTGGGCATTCCTGGTAATAGGTCCATGGCGATATTAAAAGAATCGATTCCTGGGTAGGAAGCAAAGCAGTATGGGTGTAAGAATCTTTAAGAATATTATTATAAAAAAAAAAGCATTATAAAAGTGTAATAAATTAGAGACTAGTTTTAGTATAAATAAAGAGATTACTTAATTATAAGATAGCTCTAGCTTTTTTACGTGCTACAAGTTATAATTCTACTAAATCCCTAATAGCTAAACTTTAAATATAATAACTACACAGAATATTTCTATACAACTGCACTAGATAGTGTATTTAAATAAACTAAATAATATATCTAAATTTAGTGTAGATCTGATATCGTTATCTAAATTAACTCTGTCTTTAAAAATAATATTAACCTAGCCTATGTTCTGAAATAAACCCCGCTCCGCGTATTTTGTGTCTCTAAGAAAAAAAATCGACTCAGGGCTCGGTCGGTTTACTGCCATGGAATAGTTTTTTTCCTATTTTTACTCTTTTTTCCTACTTTTTTTTCCTTTTTTTCTTTCTTTTCTTTTTCTTCTCTCTTTACTACTTTTTCTTCTCTCTTTACTACTTTTTCTACTTTTTTTACTACTTTTTCTATCTTTTCTACTTCTACTACTATTTTAACTTCTTTTTCTACTTTTACTTCTTTTACTACTTCTACTTTTTCTACTACTTTTACTACTTACTTCTTTTTCTTCTACTTTTACTACTAACTTTTCTACTACTTTTACTTTCTCTTCTCTTTTTACTTCTTTTTTTACTTCTACTTTTACTTCTACTTCTACTTTTTTTTTCTACTTTTTCTTCCTACCTTTTTTTTTACTACTACTTTTTTCTTTTTTTTTAACCTTAAATTTTTTCTCTTTTTTTTACTTCTACTTTCTACCTCTTTTTTCTTCTTGTTTTTTACTTCTACTTTTTTTTTTACCTTTTCTACTTTACTTTTACTTCTATTTTTACTACTTTCCTACTTTTACTTTTACTCTATTTTTTTACTTTTACTTTTTTTTTTCTTACTTTCTTCTTTTTTTCCCCCTTTCTTCTTCCCTTTACTTTCTCTTTTCTTTTTTTTCTTTTACTCTCTTTTTTTCTCCTTTACTCTCTTTCTTTCTCTTCTTTACTCTTTTTCTTTCTTTTCTTTACTTTTTCTTTCTTTTCTTTACTCTCTCTTTCTTTTTTTTACTTCTTCTCTTTTTTTTCTTTACTTTCTCTCTTTCTTTTTCTTTTTTATATACTCTCTCTTTTTTTCTCTTTTTCTTTCTCTCTTTTTTTTTTTCTTTTTTATATACCCTCTCTTTTTTTTCTCTTCTCCTTTCTCTCTACTTTTTTTTTTTTTTCTTTTTTCTTTTTTCTCTTTTCTTCTACTCTTCTTTTTCTTTTTATTTTTACCTTTTTTTTTTAATTTTATCTCTTTTTTTCTATGTTTACTCTTTTTTCTTTTTTCATCTCTACTTTAACTACTTCTTTTTTACTTTAACTTTTTTGTTTTAATTTTTACTGTTTTTAAACTTTTCTTTTATTACTACTTTTACTCCCCCTTTTTTTACTACCTTTTTATCTCTTTACTTTTTGTACTTTTTCTTTTATTTTCTTTCTTTTTTTACTTCTTTTTACCTCTCCCCTTTTTTTACTTCTTTTTTTTTTTTATTTTTTTTTCTACTTTTACTTTTACTCTTACTCCTTTCTTTTTACTTTTATTTTTATTTTTTTCTTTTTATTTTTACTTTTATTTCTTTCTTTTTACTTTTATTATTACTTTTTTTTCTTTTACTACTTCTTTTTCTTTTATTACTTTTTTTTTTTTTACTACTTCTTTTTCTTTTACTACTTCTTCTTTTTTTATTACTTCTTTTTTTTTTACTACTTCTTTTTCTTTTACTACTTCTTTTTTTTCTTTTTGACTACTTTTATTCTTTCTATTACTTTTTTTTCTACTTTTTTTTTTTTTATCTTTATTTTTTTTACTATTTTTTCTACTTCTTTTTTCGTCTTCTACTTTTACTACTACTTTTACTTTTTTTTCTACTTTTTCTATTTTTTTTTATCTTTACTTTTTTTTCTACTACTATCTTTTTTTTTTACTATATTTACTTTAAAACCCTACTTTTGTACTTTTTTACTTTGCTACTATTTTTAATTTTTAAATGTTATCTTTTTTTTTTCTTCCTATTTTACTTTCTCCCTTTTCTATTTCCTCTTTTTATTTATATCTATACTTGTCTTTTTTTGTTTTTATTTTTTATTTCTACAATTTTTTTTTCTTTTCCCCCTCTCTTAATATATATATATATTACCTTTTTTTTTTCTATTTATTAAATCTATATTTTACTTATTTTCTTTTTTATTACTACATACTTTTAATGCTTTTATCTTATATTAACTTTATATATTTTTATCTTATATTCATGTTATACGTTCTTATTCTATATGAATGTTATATTCTTTTATTCTATATTAATCTTATATGTTTTTGCTCTATGTTAATATTATTTATTTTATTTTATACTATTTTTATACGTTTTATTTTATATTAATCTTATACAATTTTACTCTTTGTTAACATTCTATATTTTATTCTATATTAATATTATATGTTTTATTTTATGTTAATCTTATACAGTTTTACTCTACGTTAATATTATTCGTTTTATTCTATATTAACCTTATACGTTTTATTTTATACTAATATTATATCTTTTATTTACACTAACGTTATACGCTTTTATCTTATGTTAATATTATTTATATTATTCCATATTAACCTTATATGTTTTATTTTATACTAATGTTATACATTTTATCTTATACTAATGTTATACATTTTATCTTATACTAATATTATACGTTCTATTTTATACTAATGTTATATATTCTATTTTATACTAATATTATCTCTTTTATCTTATACTAATGTTATGCGTTTTATTTTATACTAATGGTATATATTTTACTCTCTACTAATCTTATACATTTTATTTTATATTAAAATTGTATGTTTTTACTTTATGTTAATATTATGTATCTTATTCTATATTACTGTTATATGTTTTATTCTCTAACCTTATTATATCTTTTTATCCTACGTTGATATCATACGTTTTATTTTATATTAATGTTATATGTTTTTGTGCTATTTTTTTTTCTACCTTTTTATTTTTCCCTCTCTTGCTTATATATGTAAATTAATGACTACTATTATTAATTTATATTTAATGTATTCTACTCTGTGATTAAACCCGTAATCTAATAAAACTCACCTGCTAAATTATTACTTTCAACTGCTTCTAACTTTCTTTTACGCCCTAAATAATTAATTAAACTCTTATCTGATTTCAAATCAACTTTTAAATCTTCCAACCGACGCTGCCAACGCTCCTAAACCTGTTCTTTGTAACCAAAAACTAAACCTATAACTCCCGCAACTATAACTCCCATGTACTGACAACATCCTCCTTTAACTCGCTGATATCTACCTCTTTCATCATCTTCCCATCGATTGCAAATCGCCTGCGGAACTCCACACCAATAACACCCTGAATAATCTTCAAACTTGATTGTCTGCTCCACCATCTTAACCATCTCTTTTGCCCTCCGACTCTCCTGCCTCCAACACCGTCTTAAATCATGATTGTTTTGCTCCGTGCCCGCCGCCTCACATATGCCACACCGACCCGACCACCACTGCAACTGCCGCCGTAACCACTCCATTTCCAAAAACTCCTTTTGTCTGCTCCTAACGAACTCGTCTCGCGGCACTCTTCTTTCTTGCTCCTGTCGCTGAAACTCACGCCAAATCTCGTCTCTTTCCGTCTCTACGTCTTTATCTACTGCCTCTCCACCCATCTCTCCGCTCATCTCGTCATCTCTTTCCTCCTCTTCCACACCACCACAAATATCACACAACTCCTCTCCGTTCTCACAACCTACTCGATCCTCTGTTCCATCTAAATATCCATCCAACACTACCCTTCTACATCTCTCTCTTCCATTCTCGCCTTCCATGTACATCCCTACCAACCGTCGCTCTTCTTCCGTCTGCCCTTCTTCCTCATACCTACCCCCACCATCATCGTCCATCGCGATCGCCTCACTCCTTGATCCATCCCGCCCTGCCCTTCCACTCTCTTGTGCGTAATCCAACAACGTCCGCGGCCTATCTACGTGTATGATACACCTGATATCCGGTATATCAACCCCCATACCTAACGCGCTTGTTGCGACGATAACCCGTTGCTTTCCTTCCATGAACTCTTTTAACATGCTATCTTTTCCCACCGCGTGGTGGTGGTATGCATTGCAACCTAATGCCCCTGCGATTTCCTTTACCTTTCCGACTGTATTGCAATACACTACTACCTTTCCCGTCTCGTATCTCCCTAATTTCCTTTTGATCAAATCCAAAACAACCTTCTCTTTCTCCCTTCGTCTTCCCGTTCCGCCCACCTTAACCACCCGATATGCTACGTTGACCCTCGCCGTCCTTGCCCTGAACATCTTGACCTGATCCCTTTTGAAATGCATTCTTCGGTATAACTCCTCTTCCTCATCGGGCGGTAACGTCGCCGTCAACAACACCATTTGTGTTTCTGCGGCCACTAACTTTCCTAACTGCTGCATCTGCTTACGGAACGTGTACCGGCGGTTCAACACGATATGACATTCGTCGATCACGATTCGGTCCAATTGCCTTGTCGCCTTTAATCGGTTTAAAAACGTCATGAAATCCTCGCTAACGGCCGACTCGGGCGTTACCAACACGACCGCTGCCGCATCTGGTGGACGCCGTCCTTCCCACTCCGCACATGATATCCCTAATCTCTTGCATCGTTGCTTCATATCCCCGCGCAATGCAATCAACGGGACAACCACCACCGTTGTCCCGCCCTGTTCTGCCCACGCCGGCAACATGAACAACAAACTCTTCCCTGCCCCGGTCGGCATCACCGCCACCACCGGGCTCTCGCCCGCCGTAATCGCCGTGATGGCTTCCTCTTGAACGCCTCGAAACACGGCCTCCTTACCCATCATCCGCTTCAACTGCACCGCTGCATTCATCTTCCTCAACCGCTGCCATCGCTCTATTCGACCCTCCTCTGCCTCACTCTCGAACGGCGCCCGCTTCCGCTTGGTACGCCCACCATCCCCGTCAACCGCCGATGGAAAACCCAAAAACCGATGCCAATCTATACTGCATGCCCGGAACTGCTGTCTCCTGTCCGCTACCGCTCCTGCCTGCTCCATGATGCCTCGTGCATATATCAACCCTGCAATGTGCGCCGTATGCCCGGCTTGCTCATCCGCAATGATTGTTGCTGCGTTCTCCTCATCCCACTCCTGGTTTTCATCCCCATCCTCCGCTCTAAATGCTGTCGATCCGCGCATGAACCTCCTGCTAATGGCAATGGCAATCTCGCGGTACGACTGTATCGTCAACTCTTGCCCCAATCCAACTCTACTCTCGCGCTTCAACACCTGCCGGAACCTCTCCGACGTCCACTTGCGTCCGCTCGGGTCCGCTGGCCACATATGCGACGAAATCGCCTCCTTCTCCCATACCATCGCTTCCAATCGTTGTTGAAATGGCAACACCAACCACATGTACCATATCCACAATTCGCCTACCTCTCGTGGTAAATATCGGTGGATGATCTTCACATCGCCGCTGACCATATAACCCTTATGGTATCGCGTCGCAAATGCTACCATGCCATCCTCAATAAAACAATTTCGATGCCCGCCCTTGACTGTGTTGCTATGTCGAACACTGCCCATCTCGGGCCATCTTGCTGGCTGTCCTAATACCATATGCGCTACCACGATCAACTTCTCCCGAAACTCGATCACTCGCGACATATACCGTTCGACTCCGACTCGATCGATACCTGACCGGCTCTCTGGTTTCAAAAATCGCCCTCTTATGGCGGGATCCCGTCCGACTTGGTCGAATAACCACGTCTCTCCGTCCACGGGCCAACGGGTTCGCTGGTCCTTTAAAAAATTCCATCCGGGCTGTCCGTTCGTGGGATCGTCTCGCAAACTCTCCCACGGGATCTTGGGCACCTGGTCGGTTGTCTTGCCATTTAAAAATAACAATTCCTCCATTAACAACCGCCGGCTCTCTGCTACCAATCCATGGACCATGCTGCGGAACTCGGCCATGTTGAAATGCAAATCCTTGTACAACAACTCATCGCGCCCTTTCCATTCGACGTGGCCTCTTGACGTGGTGTTGTACTGGATCTTCAACCCGTACGTCCGTAAATCCAACATCCATTGCATCGGGCTATGGCTTCCGCGAACCATGAACCGGTCCATCATGTCCTGAACAAACTGCAAACACCCTTTCCGCGGCTGGTCACTGCCATCGCTTTCGTACGCGCTATCGTCGAACTCGTCCTCTCGAACCGGCTCGGACAACTCTAACGCCTGCTGGACTACCATAAACCGGGCTATCTTGATCACGGCTGATAAAATGGGCGGATACTGCTCGGGACCCTTCCATCCATCTTCCTTGACCCCTAAAACCGCTAATGCACACACCAACGGGCTGTCGTACTCCTTCCGGGTTATGGACTGGTTTAATAACTCGATGCAAAACTGCAAACACGCCTTCTGGATCGGTGTCAACCCCACTGGCTCGTTGCTGCCTTCCGGATTCTCTTCCGTCCCGCCTTGCTCTGCGTCTTCATTCGTTTCATCCATTATCTCATCGCCAATCTCTTCTTCAATGGCCTCCCCTGGTCCTTCATCTACTTCCATCTCTTCTCCCTCGGTAACCCGCTCGGCCTGCTCCACCAATGCCTCCCATGCTTCGCGCTGCCGCCGCGTAAATCGATACCTGGGGCTCTTCCACCCGTGCTCCTTTTGTGTCCGTGCAAAAAACATCAATATCTGCTTCCACGGCCGGCAATTTTCACCGATTGACTTCTCGTCCATGTATGGCTGCAATGGCCGGTATCGCGTCTGGTGCTTTTCCGTTCGAATCGCCTCCATGCGCACAAACACACCCGTCCTCTTAATGACTGACGCCTGGCTGAATCGGGCTAACCCGTCTATCGCCTCCCAAATCGCCACTTCAACGGGCTCTTCTTCCTTCTTCGGGTCCGAATTGGGCTCCTCGATACACGCCAACAAATCCGGCCTCTCCATTCCCACCAAATACGGCAACCATTGCGTCCGCTCCAACCACGGGTTCACCTCATCCCTCTCGCCCTCTTGGATCCTTGTCCGGGCCCTCTTTTCAACATCCGCCCATGTGCTCATCATCCTGTCACGTAACTGGGCCCATGACGCCTCGTCATCCATGGGAATCCGTTCTGGCTCATCTCGCTGTCCTTGAACGGGCTGTCGCACCTCGAAATACTGGGATCCATGACGGGTGATGAAAAACCGCTGGCACTGAACGTTTCTTGCCCCCTCCTGTATCCGCTGCTCAATCCTCGTACCTTTTGCCGCACCTGAACCTCCACGCTTTATTGCCGTCGACCATTGATGTACTTTCCGCCAATGCTCTTTTATACTCTTTCCTCCTCGGCAAATGTAATGGCATTGGCCTGGGTTTAACTGGCATAACAACCCGTCGGCATACGTCGGCAACTGCTTGATCGGCCGGTTGACGGAACTCGGGACCTCTAACTCGCTGGGATAATGAATTACACATGGCCAACTTCGAACGCCTTCTCCTACTAACTCCGCCTCCTTACGTGATAATTTGTGGTTGCGACCTTGCAAATGGCCCTCGATTTGATCTGGCCATACCGCGTGTCTGCATTCTTTGCAAACAGCTAACCGGTGCTCGACTAAATACTCGAAATACTCTTTCTCAATACGCCCTCCTGCCATTGTTCCTCCGTTTCACAACTTCGCTGGCTAGCCAATGGACCACGGCTTTGCGCTTGAACCCGTTACTAGTCCTCTTATTTTTATGTCCAGGCATCTATTTTTCTTTTTTTCTCCTTTTATGAAGATCTGTTGTGATTTAATCGTCGGCTTCTTTTTAATTGGCCTCCCGATGTGATGTATGCGTCGGGTCACTCGGGTGGCGCGAGCCGTGACTTCTGGCGCTGCCAGAACCGGAAGTCAGGGGTTTCTTGGCATAACCACCACACAACGTGTAATACGCTTCTTCTCCATCTCACAACATCCACCTCTTCAAATATGTCGCAGTCGCAGTTGCCCGAGTCACACTGGGCACGCCTGCCTGGTTGGGCTGCGCAACAGTTTGACGGTGGCGCCCGAAGCTTTACTGCAGCTGAAGAGCGAGACTTTCTACCTAAATATACCTACGCTCCACCTAACGAGGATTATGAAAGGCTCCTTTGGAAGGCAAAGAAGGCAAATCCAAAGGGATGTGCTCCATCCAACGGTCACAGCGCCGGATGGCTGGTTCCCGACGACCCGACAGCCAAGTGTAAACCAGTCTTCGTGGCTAATTCCATGCTGTCGGCCATTTGGCTGCTGCGCGAAATGCTTCCCGAAACCACGCTTCCGGATATGAGCTGGGAGGCACTGGCCCACGCGGCATATTTGCTTGCAGAAGACACCCGGGAACCTCCCTCTGCGCAAAGACAACCCGGCTCTTCTCCACCCCCCGCTAAGCGTCCCACCACCGGCCAGACACCGACTCCAAAGCGTGCCAGGATGGAGCCGGATAAGTCAAACGACCAAAATACTCAAAACGGGCCGGATGTGCTAAGCTCCACGAGCGTAGAACAGCCGCCAGCACCCAGCCCGCCTAACGAACCCATCGAGGAAACGGACGTGCTGTCCGAAGCGGACGTCGAAGCAGGGCCGCCGGCTCTAATTACTACTGTTACAAACAACAACCGTCGCGCTGAGCGGAGTCGCCAGAAGAAGCAAGAGGCACAGGCGTTAAAGAAAAAGCAGTCTCACGGTTTAATAGAGCCTCATGATAAGGCTCCTCGTGCCGAGCATATCGCCTATGCCGACATACTGCCCCATGACGAGCCGCACATTTCCTGGATCTTCAGGCAACCTATTGGTAATGGTACTTCCGACTTCTACAATACCGCTAACGCTCCGTATACCACGGCCGCCGCTATGCTTAAGAGAGCCTATGCTCTAGGCAATCAGACTGCCCAGCACCACGCTGTTTCCTTTCTGCACAGTTGGCGGTTGTGTGGATCTCCATTCCCAACACGTCCTATACCTGCCTCTTCCTTCCAACTCGCTGCAACTTCGTCCGAGCTCGCCAAAGCCTTACCATAGCCGGGTGAAGACAGACTTTCTAAGCGCAATGCCATCGATTGCGCCTTCTGCCACGCTTGGGATACGGTCAACTACTACGAGGCGCAGCTTGCTGCCGTCCACGTCCAGTATCGCTGGGCAATGGCCTTTCTCGCTCGCACATATGCCGAAAAGATTACCGCGCTCGAGCAGGAAGACAAGAAGGCGGGAAGAGGCCAGAACCGTAATCGCAACGGACAAGGCAACCTACGGACACAAGCAAAGAATGCTCTCCTACGACTAATTTTCCCAAATGCTACTCGGAAAAAGCGTATCAGCTTTAACCAGCGGTTGAAGCGAGCCACACCTTGGTATACGGCCGCCAAGAGGCTCGGCTGGGGTAGTCTTTGCTTGATGCCTTACGATTCGATCACTATCACATGGGTGGAGCAGACGCTCCGTGTTGAAGAGTGGCGCATCTGGCTTGATCTTGTGGAAAGAGTTAACCCCCACGCATATGCTGCTAGCCAAGCTCTTGATTCATGGCTTGGTTCGGAATGTATTGCGGGCGGTCCAATTAATGGAAAGGAGCCGCTTTGTATCGAAGCCGAGTTTCCAAAAACTATACACGAAGTAGAGGAGGTTCCAGACAGCGAGGATGAAGAGGACTTCACACCCACGCAGTCTCAAGTAACTGTAGCAAGTAGCGAGCCAACCCGACTATTGCGTCAGCTTACTTTGCCTGAACTATTCAAGCCGCAACGATAGTTCTCATCAAGCCAATCCGTATCTACCGGTTAGACTGTTGTTGTAGGGTTACGTTACTTTTGTAGAATCTCTTTAAGACATATACAAAAATTATCTATATCAACTATGTGGGACGTACCTAAGCTATCTTTTCATTCGCGCTAAAATTACAGTGCAGGTTCGCTTTTCATCCCGGTTTTCATTACAGTTTTTTATTTTTATTCTATTTAGATTTAGATTTAGACCCTTTTACTCACTTCTACTATCTTCTATCACTAATCCGATTTTTAGCTATTTATATAGACTTCGTAAAACGTATTTAGATTACGTAAACTATATCCTTTGTTCGCGCTAAAATTGCAGGGCGGTTACCCTAGGGCAGCACAATCACTTTTAGGCCAGTAAGTGGATAACGAATACTAACATATATATATTTAGTGCACTGTTAGTGTTTTTTTGATCCTATTCTTATTTACGTCCAGCTAACGTGTTTTCTTTCCTTTTTGTGCTATTACAGAGTCTTTATATTACTGCTATTATACTTTACATAGATGATTTAAATAGAGAGAAATACTTTGTGTTCTATACTAATAGCACGACCTATCTACTCTTATTAAGGCACCCGGCAGACTAGATAGTTTCTGCGCCGGCGGTAAATAGTGAGCTGACGCTATTAAGACTAAATACTGGGACCCAAAAGCTAATAAGGAATCAACGTGTATAGGTAGAATCTATTAGGGTTGAAATGAGATCTATATATACTAAAGCCAAGCTTTCAATAACTACATATAATAAGATAGAGGAGGAAGCTCCGGACAGCAAGAATAAAGAGAACAAAAACAAAGAGGACCTTGCACCTACCTAGTCTCAAGTATTAAGTACCAAACCCGCTTGACCACCGTATTAACCTACCCCGCTCGAGCCGTTTAAACCGTAGTAGTAGTTCTCATTAAGCTGGTCTGTATCTAGCATTTGAGGTCAATTCATTTATATAAACTTGTATAAACCTTCTGTACTATAACAACAACCAAAGTTCTAGCCCAATATTGGTAAGTGAATTTTCTTTAATAAGCATGTTTTAGTAGTAAATTGCTAACTTGAAACAACACTTCTATATATGCTCCACAGCCTTCAACGGTACTGCTTAACTATTTCGCCTCTTAATTTATGAACACCCCTGTTTGGCTTCCAGCTAGAGAGCGCCTTAAGCGGTGAAGCTCGAAGCCACGGATGCTAGTAGAGACCTTGCCCTAGCGGGATTCGCTACAAGACCATGTGTTGGTTGTGGAAGGAATGGTGCCATACTATAGGCAGGGTCTTAACATGACCCTCCGTTGACATCCGCACTATACATTCTGAGGTCAGTATCTGATCACGGCACACGGCAACATCAGCAGTAAGGAAACACAAACCTGAATTCGAAACCACCAATTTCCGATCTATTAAGCCTGTAAGCTGTCCCTTTTCCTCCTCTAGTCGGACATGCTAACATCCAGTATAAGAGTCCCCCGTCGCAGTCGGCATCCCGTAGTGAGCCATCCTTGCCGCCGGTCTTCTTGATGCTGAAGAACCAGTGTTTTTTAGGATCAGCATCAGGAACGCAATTGCCGCGCTGCTGGCCATCCACATAAAAACCGGAAAGTGTGCGCATGCAGAGCGAGTGCGCGTTCCGTTTAACCTCGTCGGAACATGTACCCGTTTGCCCATTTTTGAAGCATCCAGCGTTGACGATAGAGGCTAAAGTGGCGGCAAATGCAAAGGATAATGAAAGGAAGTGCATAGTGAAAGACCTTCAGGAGACGAAAATCAAGTTTCTAGAACGGCTTGGCACGATGAAGGAGAGGTAGGAAAAGGCGAATTGATATGATTTAGTTTGAGAAAAAGCCCATTAATAATGGATTTTGAAGTCTGTGGGGCAATATGCAACTGATATGTATTATATAGTCTAGAAGAAAACCCAGGAGTAGTGTATTCGTTTTTATTTTTATTGGCTAGATTCCACATATGTGTTCTTAATCCATATGATGATATCAGACGTTATAGAATAGGCGTTAGGCGGCACGGTTGGATGCGGCGTGGATTAGCACGGCACCAGGCTAGAGCTAGTAAAAACCCGCCAGCGTGGAGGAAGACCGGGCGAAGTATTAAAACAACCCCAGTTAATCGTGACTTTAGACTTATAGAAAGTTAAGCTAAGGAGGCAAAGGGTAATTGCGGGTAATAATAATGTGGCTGCTAAACCTTACATATTCCTAACAGGCCAGCCTATTAAAAGACTTGGAATTCTAGCCAAGCCTTTCTTAGTGCGTTACGTGTCATCTTACCTTTATATTAAACAGTATGTTTTACATCTAAGCCTCCTCCTATTAAGCATTAACATGCGGTTCCCATGCTCTCATCTTTTTTAGTTAAATAGAGCTTTGCTTAGCGAATTCTTTGCTACACCACATATGCTATAGTCTATATACTAATATTATTCTCAACTAACCCTGAGCGCTTTACCGCTGTCTAGCAGCTAACTAAGAAATTATCCACAGTTTCAACTAATTAATTCTACCTTATAATACCGGGGGACGTAATAGGGCACTAAAACATAACCCTTAAAGTAATTCTCAAGTAATGGCTGAGTATCTGCCCCTTCTAATATATCATCAACACAGTTGAATTAAAAAGTGTTATTTATATTTTTTTATTTACATACAAAGAATATTTTTCTTCTAACTTTCTTTACTCACACACTTAATAGCTTCTAACAGCGGCGGGTAGAACTTATTGGCTAGCTTCTAGTTTCCTTTATTGTTGGGATGTTTACCGTCCGTCGTGTCGGTTATCGTATTAAATCCGGAGAAATTGTCCATAATTATGATCGGAGAAGCTTGAGTAGACTTGGTAGGAGCCTAAGACATAATAGTCTTATTAAGATTAATAACACCTTACTCCGTACGATGGAACTTTTTGTCTGAGGCAAATGAAATAAGTTAAGACACCTTCTAAAATTATTAGTACTATATATTTATAATAAATATCTGGCTTATGTCTGGTAAGGTAATTTACTAGAATCTTTATATTAGGCTTGCTTGCGCGTATCTGATCCACGAGGGTTGAATATACCCTAATAATATCTTAAGTTAGCTTCCCTTAACTAATATCGTTGGTCCCAAGATGCATTATAATTATATCTGGCCTTGCGGCATTAAGCCATCCCGGGAGCTGATTGTCCCTAATAATACTAGTTATAAGGAAACTAGTATAGCCTTTGTTTTCGCCATCATACGGAAACCCGTAGTCCGGTGCCTTATTAGAGCTGACGAAGTTAGTATTAGTAATACCAGCTTCTTAAAGCTTTTTATAGAGAATAGTATGTCAGCAGCCCTAGATAAAAGTTAGCATATGATAAGATAAGGGAAAGCATGAAAAAAATTAAAAAATTGGAAGAAAAAAATTAAAAAATTAAAAACGTTATTATATACTGGTGCGCCTATAATTGAAGCTCTAAAAGGCATAATCTTAACTGTGACAGTAGTAGCTTAGTTGACAAGGCCTATCACGCTAAGAGTAGTAGCAATATTAATTTTGACTATAGTTGCAACCAATTCTCAGCACGTCTAGTAGGGATGTAGAAATCAAGCTAATATTCAGTCAAGATATAAATTAGAGGATTATGTGTGGATTGGGTTGGGATAAGTATACATTATTTTCATAGAAGACTGTAGAAACAAGCTACATATACAGGTTTCATGCCTAGAAAGAACTAAATTAAAGCTATCTATATATAGCTAAGTGGCTAGGCATAGCTAGCCGTATTATCATTATTCAAACATACGTAGCCTGAAACGTTGCTAAAAAGGGTTAGATTGTATCATGCCGTATTCCTCTCAACGGCGCCGTTAGAAGGAATACGGTGCCACATTCCTAAAGGAACCCTTCTGCATTAATGTATTTTCATTAAAATATGCGTAGCCCAAGTAAACGCCACTGGAAAAGTTTTCTATTCTAAAGAAAGGGCGGGAAACTATTAACAAGCAAGCCTATCAGGAGCGTTCTCTTACGCTCTCCTGTTACAGATCATACTGCGCCGTATTTCCCAACTTTAATTCGAAATATATACCCGATATTTGATCAAAATTTCCCAGAAACCTCCAAATGGGTTGGAAAATCCTATGGCTCTAAAATTCCTTCCATTCATATAGATAGAAGTAGTAAGAGCGATGTATGCTAAATTTAGAAATGTTTTTTTAGCGCGTTAGGCTATAAAGATAGTGCTAGAAAAATCCATTAACCACCTGAGCTATCATCGATAAGATTAATACCGATATTAGAACGGAAGTAGTTTCTAATCCTATCTACTCATGTGAACCTGGATTAGGAATATTAAAGGTGATAATAACCCCATCATCTCTCTTTATAGCCGCTCTTCGTGTATCTATAGGATCAGGAACATCAAAGGTAATAACAACCCCATCATCCCTCTTCGTGGCCGCTCTTTGTGTATTCATAGGAATAGGAACACCAAAAGAGATACCAACCCTATCATCTCTCTTTATAGCCGGCGATTTCGTTGGAAGCGGTATTCCTCCGGGGTTTTGCTTGTTAATATAATCACTATCCTAGCATATACCCTGATTCGGATCGGCACTATAAAATTAAATATTAGTACGCTCTGATACTAAGATAAGCAAAAACACACGTACTTAACCTCCCATCTGCTTTCGTCGCGTTTCCCGCCGAACTCGCAGGCCTCCATTTCGCGCCTCAGGCGTTTAATGATATCTTCTTTTGTAATAAGGCCATCCTTATTCATCGAGCATCTGACAGAGAAATACCAATTGTTACCGTTGGTAATATCCGAGACGCAGGCACTACGCGTTTGTTTCTTGGCAAAGGTGCCTTGAAATCCACCCGCAGCCCGATCTAAGTTATCATAACCTAGTTGCTTGTTTATGTTACTCGGACCAGACCTATGACATCCTGCGGAAGCGAATGAGGATAATAAAGAGCATACAATAATACTGTTGCTGAGACGCATCGTGATACGGCGACAGGCGGTCGACAAAGAGTAAAGAAGACAGTTTAGAGAGGGTAAGAGAGGTAAACGAGATAGTTAAGTGGGGTGCACAGTATTGCTATCTCTAATAGTAGGGAAAAGTTCTGGCATATATACTACGTGATCCTTTTCCGGACAACGTGGCCTTTGGTAATCTGTTAGAGGCGTGGAGTTGTAGACTTCTTCTTCGGAACGTATACCCGTCCTCTATTTTGAGGCACGTTCTGGCAGATGGTACGCCCCTTCCCACATTATACCCGTGGGCGTTTCGCGCCTCACCATCCCTACTAACCTGTAACCCGTACGCCGCCTCCTGACAGATGTTATATGCTACCGTGGCAGACATTACCTAATAGTGCCGCAATCCTCTAGCATCGCCGTAATCCTTTAGCATGGCCGCAATCTTTCAGTGTTATATCTACTAACTATATGCGTACTCGAGTCTCCATAGCGCACAGCGAAAACCGAATGGATCAACGTGGTCTCTAGTTCAGCCCCATGGCCTTATCAGGCATAAAGGTTCGGTTATCTCCACTATTTGAAAAAACCCACTCTTGTCATATCTTCCTACGCTTCTACTTCCCTAACGCCAGATCAATTTCCTCCGCCCCGCTCTCGCTTAGCCTTCCCTCTACTAGATTGGATTCGCCCTCACCATGAAGCTTTATACATTTCTTTTCCTCGCCCTACAGCTTAGCCTAGGTTTTAGTGGTCCAGTCCCAAGCCATGCAACTAACACGGTACTTAGTGGTGGAGATGGTGATACCACGCCTGCTAACCCGGTTGATGGGCCCCTTGAGCTGCGAGCAGAGCCTCTACTCGAGACACATGTTCAAGAAACACAGACCAATACCGACAAATTAGATAAACGTATTAATTGGACTGAGGTCGCCATCTCCAATGCGTGTGTATGCTATAAGGACATTTAATAAGAATCCATTCCCTAGTATGCTAACTATACACGTACAGGTTCAATGCGTTACGGCAGCGGCGATGAGAGCTGGGGTTACTGGTTTCACTCTTAGGTGGGGCGCTGTACCTGGTGGGCTCTGGGGTGGCTTTGCATAGTAAGTGATACTCTTCCCTATACCATTAGCTAAGGCATGTATGTACTAAGTAGCAACGTGGTATATTAGTGCGGTGTCTGATTGCGCCAGGGTGTGCGCAGCGACGCACACAGCTACGATTATGGGTGTTGAGAAGTCCTGGACAGAACTGTCGTGGGTTAGCCATATTGTTGCAGGTGGTAGCACGTAGAGCGAAAGAGACTACTGTACTTAGCAGAATCGTTCTAGACAGTAGAGTGTTATGGCAATGTTGTAGGCAGTATTTTTAGTATACTTAAACTTGTGGCTACCTCTCATTGTCCATCCATATATATCTGTATATATATATATGTATAGTCTCGTATCATATAACTTGTTATTCGCCCGTATGCGGCTCTTTGGGATTCGACCAATTACACTTCCAAAGCCATGTCCAATGCCCAGGTTGGGGAATTTCCGCCTGTACAATCCCAAAGGGGGTTATAACTGCGTCTGTCAACCCTCGACTTATCCCAAATGGAGCCCGATGGGCGATAACTAGTCGCCCTGTACATCTGTCCACCGTCACTGTTAGTATATGTAGGGCTACCTGGTTGTGGAAGCAGTTCGACTCTAACTGGTACCGATTATCACCATACGTCTGGACAAGCCGAAATCGTATAACTCGCTCGACCCTAAACGGGAAGTAGCCATTCGGGAGCTGGTCCAAACGGTTACGTATCACGTCTAGATTATCTCCTCCAATTCCATCAAAACGTAGACGTGGCCCTGACCCTAGATTTAGGCTGGTATACCCTGTCCACTCATCATCCACGAAAAAGCTAGGATCTGTCATGGAGGGTAGGTGACATTTACTAAAGGCCTCTAGGCTGCGTGGGGTAAATGGCACAGGCGGCTCCATAAAGGACGCAAACGGAATCGTAGAAGCGGTTAGTGGATGTGGGAGTCCGGCGGTGGTCTCCATAGGTGTGGAATTGGTAGCGAGAGCCCAGTGAAGCTCGGCATAAAAGAAGCCAACAGCCCTATTCGCTAGAGCGTGAAGCATGGTAAGGAGCTTAGCAGAGTCTCCGACCAAAAGGTCCAGTCGGTTGTGAGTGATAAGACGAAACCACTGCACCGACTGTAGTAGTTGAGGTGGCTCTCTGTCTCTGGCACGAGTTGGGGTCTCGTTCGATAATAATCGTGCAGACAGGCAGAAAGTAGCAGCTTGGGCGAGGTGCCAGGCACCGGCATTGAAAGAGCTTCTTGGGTTCGTAATAAACTGCACAGGGTCGCGATCATTCCTGGTATCGGATAGTAACGGAGCATTAAAGATAGGGTCGCAAAGCCGGTGGAGAGAAACATGGTCCATAGAAAAGGTAACTGAATCTAGGATGGCAAAGCCGGCTGTCAGCTTTATTCCCTATCCGTCAACGTCTAGAAGGGCTGTTACGCACGATTTAGGGCAACAATATGCGGCAGCCATCCTTCAATATCATTGCTACTCCATCGGCCCTGGCTGGCTCGGCCATCGGCGACTATGTAGCGCTTCCAGGTATTCGAATTGCTAGTGTAAGCTGTAGGAACACCATAGGGATAGCCTGTAGCGTGTTGTACGATATGCCGCCATACTGTCCAGTCGTTGCAAGCACGGTATATTCGGCGACAAACAAGAATAAAAGCAAGGGCTGAGCGGGGGGGTAGATAAGCCGAGATGCTACGAAGGATTTCTACAGGTAAATGGCTTAGCATATTGGAAGAAGCAGGATAAGAACAAGAAATAAATGGTAAGGAGCAAAGTGTATAGAGTTATGTTGAGTTAAGGTGTGAAGAAAGAACTAAGAAAGTTGCGATGTGGCTATAAGCGAACTGTGCCGCACAAGTCTATAATTAACGTAGATAGCTATTTTTAAACTATATATGTTTTGTCTCCTCTTCCTTTCCCTCCTTTAAACACATTAGTAAATTAAACTTTAAACTTTAGGCTAATAGCAGTATAACAGACCTGTCTGGGATTCTGTAATAACTTAGGCTGTGACGGCCAGCTCACCTGAGGTGCGCTCGGGTCACATGATTGTCTGCCTGTTTAGGCCTAGTGTCTTAGCACCAGCCTATATAAGCACTTCGGCCCTGCATACCTTCATTAACTTTGTTCTAGAGTAGTCAACTTTAGCTATCTCAACTATTAGCTCTAACGCCGATTCTAAGGATATCGCTAGCCGTGACATAGGCCTGTGTTGTAGCAGTTTCAGCTAGCGCCCTATCACGCTAAGCGAGATTAGGTAGGAATCAGCACGCAAGTCATAATTCACATTACTTTGTAGAAAAGGGGTAGAATTAAATAAATTTGTATATAAAAAGTTTCCCATCTTAATATCCTCTACAAGATTCTTGCTTTTTATTTTGGAAAAGAAAAATTTAACGTGTTGAATTTATGGGCAGCACTTTATATAACCTATTGTACTAGAGTGAAAGTCATGACTAACCTGATAATCTATTAATGAACTATCTAGAGCTTATATATATAGAAGAGCTTATGAATGTGGGTAAATAAGCTGCTGACGCTATTAGGGTTAGATATGGGAGATAACGAGAGCGCTACTTGGTGACACTTTAGAGTTATCACAAAACGTATAGCTAGCAGTTAATAGCACGAATAGAACATAATAGGCATTGAGGTAAAAGTCTGTTGTAGTTTAATTATCAGCTTCTTTTAATTAGCCTACTAACATGTGTGGGTTGAGTCACATGTGTGGCACAAGCTGTAAGTTCCATCCCTACTAGGGGTGGAAGTTAGGAGTTATTAGTACATAACACCACACAAATACACGACTCTTCTCTTTATAAATCCATAAGAGTACGTAAGTAGTTTCTTTATCCGCGCTAAAATTATAGTGTAGGCTCTAGTTATGGACCTGTGCATAGCTTAGGCATACCTTTATTAAAAATAGCCCCAACTCTATTTTCGCGAGTATACGTTTTCCTTTTTTTTTTTTTTTTCCCCACTATTTTAATATCATTTACTGCCCCTACAACCTTCCATTACTTATCTGATTTTTAGCTATCTATCCATAACTTGAAGTTAAGCGAAAGCACAGCTACCCTGAATTCTGATTCTCCCCGTCCACGAAAGAATAGAGATCGTCGACGGAACAAAAAGAGTACGTTCTTTCAAGCAAAAAGACCCAGATTAGACAATTCATTGCAAATCGTCGTCTGTCATGGCTAAACGTCCCGAAGTCTGGGAGTAATGTTACGCTATCCCTGGCAGACCTTAGGAATATTAAATGAGTGGACCCTAGCTAAGAGAGAACTTTCGTTAGGACATCGCGTTGATGGCGTTGATGGCGTTAATAAGCATTACCTTAATTGGCTATTCGGTTAGGGTCCGTGCTAAAAAAACCCCTTTTCTATTTCACCTCACCAACACAACTGCATTAAACATGCTATAGAATTGCACCACCACTACTGCATTGATCTTGCTAAAAATTGGTTTGGTGATATAACTTGATGTGCTGAATCGCATACTTGAATTTGGGGCCATTCTGATAACTTTTCGCGAATCCAACGCACCTGAATCCAATGCACCCATGTACTGAAATTTACTCATAACTACATATATCCTATCACTAACATCTGAATCCAATTCACCTACATTGGATTCACCGCCATGGGATAGGGCTTAGAGGAATCGGGATCCTCCGGAGTAAGCTGGCCCTGTAGACACTGCAACAGCCGCCGCCGCTTTGCTGTCACATGGCTGGAGACATTGGCTTCTGATTCTGGAAGTGCTAGAGCGGCCGTTGCAATGCCCTTGGTCGCAAGAAGATCGTCTGGCCCATGACGGATGCTACGCTTGATGTTCGAGTAGGCTTGGAAATACCCGTAGCTAAGTACGCCGACGCCGTTGTTCTGGTAGCTCATATTCTCTTGCATGACGGTAAGAAGATTGTCCATCAAAAAAGCCGGTGGCCGTGGCGATGAGAAATTTCCGTACGCTGGGTGGTAGGCTAGTGGGTAGAAGGTAAAGTCGCGCGGCCCTTGAAACTCCCTTAGAACCATGTTTCGGTCGGCCAGGAGACAGCATGTGAGCTTATCGTTCGGGTCGGGAGAGTGCGCATCCACACAGTTGATGTCTACCGCCAGGGCGTATGAGATGGTATCAACGTTGTCAAGCGTATACTTGTGCTCCAGTTCGGTTCGAAGCTGGCGGAGGCCGTCGGTGTAGAGAGCTTGATAGTCGATTTCTCTGTCAACGGCTGACTCCCCTCTTGTCGGACTCCGGCTGGGCATGGTGGACTCTACTTGCGTGCCATCATCCACGCTGTCCTCGTCATTGGATTCGGATTCGGATTCTTCGTCCGCGCGGAGACGAGTTTCTTTAGGCAGCGACTGTAGCTGCTCGTTCACTTCAATCTCGATGTTCGCGCCGTAATCGTACGCGTGGAACACGGGCAGGTTCTCCGTCCAAAACGAATCGCATGAGTATTCTCCCACGTAGCTGCTCCACCCCTGCATAAACCTTTCCTGGAAGATCGTCCACTTGTTGAAAGTAATCTTCTGCGAGTGTGAACCGTCCAGCGTCCAGGAAGGCTCGATTCCCTCCCCAAGAAGCTCGCCGATAAGAAAGACTTGTTTGATGTACGTGGCGAGGAAATGGGCGTGATGGAGCTCCAGCGCGCTAGCTTGAGATGACTTCTCAAGACACTTCCGGCGCTCGCGCCTTGATGACGGCAGCCCGGTAGCCGTGAAGCTACGTGTATTTGGTGGCACGCAAGGAGTAACCGACGATGCGCTAATGGTTCACCGCCATGGGATAGAAGATTAAAAACCAATTTTTTTTTTTTTTTTTTTTTTTTTTCCCTTTCTTCTTTTCCCTAATCTTTTTTTTTAGGGGAATTCGCCTTCTTCCGTGCATCCCTCCGTGCTTCCCTCAGAACACCGGAAACCCCATGATAGCAATTTCGCATCTCCCAGTAATGCTTCTGGTAGTGACACTCAATATCAGACCACTCAGAGAATAATGTAAGGCCATTTGAGCCTTGGATTCTGGCCCAATCCAAGGCCGTTTGACCATTGTTATCCTTCGAGCCTATGTCGACGTCATTGCGCCGGAGGAATAGAGCAACCACATTGTCGGAGTTGGTTGCTGCCCAAGATAGGGGCGTTCGGCCATTGTTATCCTTTAGATCTGCCCTAATTCGTCTCTGCCGCAGCAATAAGTCAACTGTTATCTCTTCAGCTGCGGCTGCAGCATGCGAAAGTGGCGTTTGATTGTTTTTGTCGTTCGAGTTGATATCGACATCCTTTCGTCGGCAGAGCTGCTCGACCACACAGCTGTGGCCTCCTCGAGCGGCTAAAGATAGCGGAGTTTGACCATCCTCGTTCTTCGTGTCTGCATTGATGTTCAAATCAGTCCGCTCTAGGAAATGCTCAGTCACAATCCAATGGCCTTTAGAGGCGGCAAGTGCTAGTGGCGTATTGCCCTTATTATCCCTTGTCTCGATCTCAACCTCTTGGCTTTTGATGAGTTCATCGATTACGTGATGGTGACCTCGGTATGCAGCCAAAGACATCGCCGTTCGGCCATCCTTGTCTCTCGAGTTAACATCAACGCCATGCTCAAGCAATCGCTCGACCACGTCTACATGCCCCCTGAATGCGGCCACAGCCAGCGGCGTTCGGTCCCATTCGTCCGTCGTATCAGTCTTAATATCAGGTCGCTGCAGTAAGTGATAGACCACGTTATCGTGGCCTCCATCTGCTGCTAAGTATAGCAGTGTGCGACCATTGTACGCCCAGTTCGTATGAACGTCATCTAGGGAGAGCAAATATTTGATTTCCGGCTCGTGGCCGTTCGATGCCGCAATCAAAGTGAGATTTCGGATGACTTCCATGTTTGGCGAAAAAGTTCGTATTGCAGCGGGCTGCTTGTTGAGATAACGGAGTTAAAATGCCTATTAACGCTCTGGCAGCGAAGAATGTCCCGGAGCGGGGAGTTGGAGTAAAATAGCTTCGAGCAGTTCGAAAACGCAGGTGACCGATCGTACTTCTGGATTGTGCTCGCGGGTGATTGAAGGTTGATAGACAAAACTTGGCCCGACACGGTGGGTGTAATTCACACTAAGGTGTGGGGGGAAGAAGCACAAATGAGATAGGAGGGGAGCGTCCAGGATTTAAATAGTCGGCTCCAGTGGATCGTTAGGCAATTTGGTGCTAGCGCTGAGGCGCATTGGCCAGTCGCGGCAGAGTGTGATTTTGCGACCAATTAGGTTGTGTCTCGGTTCGTATCGTCATTACACGTATCGGCGAGGCCCGCAAAACACTTCTTGGCGCTCACCATGACCCCCGACAAGAGGTGCGGCGAAATGGAAACCGAGCCGCGCGTAGTTGATTACGGTCTCCGCGAAGAAGAGTAGTGATTTGCCGGAGGGAAGGGCATGCAGAATGCACCTCGGGGCGTTGGTGGTGCTCTTGGTATAGCCTATCTGCCTCGTTATTAGCTAATAACAAATGCAGGCGTATTTGTGACTACATTAAGCTGAAGATGGAAGAAAGGAGTGTGATGTTGAAAGCCGTTGTTGATGAAGCTTGCTTAATTATTTAGGCTTGTGTGGAAGGCTTGAATCGGTGATCAAATCCGGTGTTGGAGTTGGTGATGGAAGTTGAAGATTGAGGGTGAAGCTTGCTTAGTTAGAAGTCTTCTGGTTAGTGTGCACGGCCCGCCAGCGTGCACACAAAACATCAAAATTCGTCTATCTTCAAATCAACCTCCCGCCACCAAAATGAACGCTATTGAGGCCGCGCTTGCTGATTTAGAATTGCAAGATTATCCAAATTATTCTGCAACTGCAAAAAAGTACAATGTCGATCGATCTACGCTGTCGCGCCGCCACCGAGGTGTTACCGTCTCCCGCGAGGCCTATATTGAATCCATCAGTATTCTTACCAAGGAGCAAGAAAACAATCTCATCTCTTACATACAGAAGCTGACAGCGATGAGCCTTCCACCGACGAATACAATGGTGGCGAACTTCATCCACGACCTTGCAGGACATTGGGTTCACAAGGATTTTGTTACTGATTGGTGGAAGAAACACTCAGATGTCTTGGGGTCTTCCTATCTCACGCCAATCGACTTACAGCGTACAAAAGCTGACAATAACTTTCTGTACAGTCGATACTTTGATTTTATAAAGAAAAAGATCGCTAAATACGACATCCAGCCACATAATATGTACAATATGGATGAGAAAGGCTTTCTTATTGGGGTACTGAATCTACTGCAAGTCAGATTACAAGTTAGGAAAGCTTAGGGGTGCTGGGCAAGATGGGAACAGGGATTGGATTACAGTATTAGCCTCGATTTGTGCAGATGGGTCTTACCTTCCACCAGCGCTTATTTACGAGGGCCAATCAGGGGATGTACAGAACTCATGGCTCCAGGATTATGAACCTTCATCCCAAGAGGCCTTCTTCGCTGCATCTCCTACTGGCTGGACGAACAACGACCTAGGATTTGAGTGGCTAACGAAGGTGTTTGATCGTTACTCAAAGCCAAAGGCGAGGAATGGGAGGGACTGGCGCTTACTAATTGTTGACGGCCATGGATCTCATGTTAATATGCGATTCATTAATTGGGCGATTGCCCATCGCATTATAATCCTTGTTTTCCCTCCTCACTCGACTCATACGCTTCAGCCACTTGATGTAGGGCTATTCCGGCCACTATCAGATTATTACACCCAGGAAGTGACGCAGTACGTACATTGGACGCAAGGACTTGTTGGTATCACCAAACGGGACTTCTTTAGGTTCTTTTGGGTTGCCTTCAATAAGGCCTTTACAAAAGACAACGTATTTAGTGGATGGCAGAGAACTGGCTTACATCCCTTCGCTCCTGAGGTAATTCTCAACCCTCAGCCAAGAAAGCGCACAAAACGGGTCCCTACACCTCCTCCACGGCAGGAACCGATTGTGCCTTTATCAGCAAGAGATACAAAGAAGATCCGGAAGCTACTTGATGCTACAACCTCAAGGACTAGTCAGGAAGGGAAGCAGCTCCGATCAACAATATGGGAACTGGCGGATGCAAAGAACTTGCTAAGAAACGAAGTAGAAGGGCTTAAGCTTGCCCTAAAAAGTGAAAAGAAGAAGCGTGCACGCAAGAAGGGCTTATTTGAAGAGCTTCGAGCAGTGGATGAAGGTAATTGCCTCTTCCTCAGCCCCCAAAAGGTGTCCCTTGCACGTGACCTTCAAACTAAGAGGGAACAGGCTGTTCTTCAGGAACAGGCAAGAAAGGAAGAAGAAAAACAACTCAAGGCGATAGCCAAGGAGCAAGAGAGACTTGCTATTGAGCAGAGGAAGCGAGAACGTGAGGCTGCGAAGATCCAAAAGGAGATCCAGCGTGAGGTGGAACAGGAGAAGAAAAGGCTTGCGCGCGAGGAAGCTCTGTACGCTAAGGAAGCTGAAAAGCAACTTAAAAACGACCTGAAATCGATGCAGGGTAAGGGGAAGAAGAAATCTACCGCAATTACTGCTATTACAGAATCTCTTTTGGATGTGGGTGAGAAAGATAGTCCCCCAGAGGTGGATCTCCCTTCATCTCGCCCAGGCCGCATGAAGAAGCTTCCTGCTCGCTTTAGAGACGATATAATTGAGATAGGCTAACTCGCCGATCTCGATTTCCTATTACACCATAATTGAAGCGGTTTTGACGATTCTTTGATTGCGAATAACCTCAATTTTTGAGGTGATGATGTGGATGACTAAGCGTGCACGCTAACCGGCCGTGCACACTAACCAGAAGACTTCTACTATTCAGGTGCGGGGAAGCTTATACATCGCCACTCTTAGCACACGTGACGGATGGCTGCGATCGTACTTGTTCCAACACAATTTACTACATTTTCCACCCATATTTACTCCACAACAACATTGAATATTTTGATGCAAATTACACGAACGGTGTAACCGAATACGCTAAATAATATATTAAAATTTGGTGCAAATCTGACTACGTAATGTAAATTGACTCAGTCCCTAAAAATTTAAATCGACTCAGCCCCCATCCCTGAATTTACTTCGGTACGCGTATTTTTTGTTCCTAATAAAAAAATTCGACCCAGCCCTGAGTCGATTTACCGCCATGGGATAGACTTTATTTTCTAGTTAATTAGTAAGTTCTATCATGCTAGCTAGTCCTATCCTAATATAAAATTCTTACTACCTAAATTTATAATCTTAATGCGGCAGTTATCTGTATAATTTACTACCTTAATAGTTATATTTTCCGTTTCAAGATTAATTAGATCTTTTCTGAATATTACCGGACTATTGTCTACGCGTACTACTCTTATAGGTTTTTTTAAAACTCTAGTTAAGATATAGTAGCTTTATATTTACTTATTTAATATAAGTATTTTACTAGCTCTGCTGTTTATGAGTGTTTATATCTAAAAGCTATTAATACATACGTCTATATATAGCTTATTTTTATGTTTTTATCTAAGTCGTGTATAGTTAAGTGCTAACTCTTGTGTTTTAATCTTAAATTAGTTCTCCAGCAGCATAATTATTACTTACTAGTTTTCTAGTTTTTTATTAGTTATTAACCCCTAAGTAGTAGTTATTTCCTTAGTGTTTCTTTTTTAGGTCTGTAAATAGAGTATTATTAGAGTTAATATTATTCTTATAATAGTATTTTATGTTTTTTTCTTGCTTTTTCTCCATAATTTTAGCACTTCTATCTTAAGAAATATTCTTTAATTATTAATTTAGCATGTAATTTTATAGCTAGCTATCTATTTTAGTAGTGTTTAGTTTAGTAATATTAGTATTCTAATTAGCACTTATCCTAGTCTAACTGTTTATATTTCTCTGTCTTTAAATCCTGAAGTTTTTTTTTAGAATCCGTGTAGATCAGTTCCTGCTGTGTGTTAAGTTCTTATTTTTATACTATTTATTTTAATATTTATTTTATTATTAGTTCTTTAACTCGTATAGCATGCGCTGTTTATTTATATTCTTATTTTATATACATTTTTCCTTTATATATCTAGTACTTTTTTTATATAAATCTTTTAGTGGTCTTGTTATTTTATATTTATAGTACTAGTAGAGTAGATTCCTTATTAGATCTCTTATTTTAATTTTATTCTAGTTTAGGGTGTCCTACGGGATGGTAATAGATCACATAACTTATAAGTAGTATAAATTCTTATTTATAAATCTTATTTATTCACGTGGCTAATTTCTGCCTATTAAGTTTTCTATATTACTTATTACTAGCTGCCTGTAGTGCTTATTAGTACTTATATATCTTATCACCTAAAATAACTTTCTAGTGTTTAGTGATATAATATTCTCTTATATAGTATTTTAATTTATAGATCTAGTAATATCCCTAGCTTACTTATTATCTAATTATTATAGACATTAGTTCTTTGTTTTCTATTATCTCTTAATTCTGTTACTATCTAAATTTCTGGTCTTCCTTCTTAAAGAGTCCTTCTTTTTATTAGATAATTTTATAGAATTAATTAGCTTCTTCTATAAAGCTAGCCTGGTATTATCTAATAGTAGTTTTTTATATAATAGTAATTATATTATTAGCCTGTTCCGCTAAATAATTCTTAACTTACTAGTATAGTATTTTATATTCTTATCTAAGATATATATAGCTTTTATAGATCTAGTATTATTCTTTCTAAATTTACTATATAATAGCCTTTTTAGTTATTTAATCCTTAGCTAGTTTTACTTAGACTATAATAATCTTAATTTTTTTTAGTACTTTAGTTTAGACATAAGCCTGTTTGACATCTACTATTCGTTATTTATATTCTTTAATAAAATATTTTTGTTTTTTATATCTAAGGCATGCTTTGCGCGCATATTAGTTTATTTATTTCTTAATATATTTATCTTATTTTCTTTTATTAATCCATGCATTCTTAACTGAGATATGATTAATTTCTATTATATTATAAATCTAGATATCTCTTTTATTTCTCTGTGGTGCATGGATTATTAGCCTAGTATTATTTTTCTTTTTTTATTCTTTCTAGTATTAATAGTTATTAATGATTACTACTTGTTTAATAGCTTTTAGAAGTATACTAAGTCACTTTTCTTATAAAATTTTATTCTTAATCCTATCTTTTAGTCCTGCATAGTATATTATAACTAATAGCTAGTTTATTTAATTAAGTTATAATTAGATTTATTTGAATTCCGCTATGTAGTTAGCTACTGATGTTTGTTGTTTAAGTTATTAAAACTTCTAAATTACCTCTGTTTTTTTATTAATTTTGCTAAAAACTACAGTTAACTCCTTCTTAAAGCTCTTATAATTTTCGAAGGTTCTTTTAATATTATTATTACAGTTTATAAGTTCTGTTAATCCTAGATTAAAATCTCTTTTTACTAAGTAATTCTTTATAAGCGGCTTAAACCACTTTATAGTTTTTCCTATTATATTTATACTAGCTGCTAAGATTCTATCCTAGTTAGTTATAAATAAGGCTTAGTTAAACTAATAGTATAAGTCTATTATAGCCATAAATGTCTTGAGTTTATCCTAATTCCTGTTAAATTTAGAAGGTGGTTAGATCTTTATAATTTTTTTTCTTCTATTTTTTATTACTTTAACCTGTTACTGTATGCTGATTATGGTATTACGTAACTCTATAATAGCTACTTCTTATTTTTAGATAATTTACTATATGCTCTTAGTTTTTTCTGATATACTTCTAGTAGTAAATAAAGATCCTGCTATAACTTCTTCTTTACTGCTACTATTACTTAATAAGTAAAGTTCTTATTCATCCTTATAATAGATTATTATAGACTGTAATTAGAAATTTATTATTAAAATCAATCCAACATCCTCTCCTACGCTTTGAAGGGTAGTTATAATATTATAAATTACTTTAGTTTAATAGTACATTTTATAATTGTAGTTTTGTTTTAATTAAGTACTTAATAAGTCTTTAGCTCTTTCTATATTTAGAATAGATAACTTTAGGTTTAATAAAATAGAATTTAGTCTTATCGCAAGGTAAAAAGAGGATGTATAATAAATTTAATAAAATAGTATTAAACTATTTCACTTAAAGTTAAGTCTCAACTTAGAGAGAAGATCTTAATTTTAGAGTAACTATAAAAAATTTAAAATATCCCTAAGCTATTTTATGTCTCATATTTATAGAAAATCCTTTATACGTATATTATATACTTATTAGCTGTATATTAGATACTGCTAGCAAAAATAAAAGTAATAAGTTTTTTATTTATTTTATCTATTTTATCTACTAAGACCCTATCCTAGTTACGTACGTAACTACTTTTAATTTACTAGTATAATTCTATATCTTTATTTTTACTTCTTAGCTTATACTTTAGCCTGTGCTAAAGTATTTTATATGTACTTATAATTCTTTCTTTCCAGCTTAAACATATGTTTTTATTCTAGAACTTTATTAGTTATTATTACTAGTTTCTTTAGCCTTTTAGTTACAGTTACCTTTCTATTACCGTCTGTAATAAGATGACTTTAATATTTTTATTAACTATATATCCCTTATAGTATCTCGTTATAAATATAACTATATTATTTTTAATGAAAATATTCTAGTGCCTATTTTTTATTATATTGCTGTAATAAATACTTAGTATTTTTAACTCTCTTACTAGCTACTCTAACGCTATATGCATGAGAATAAGTAACTTCTTCTAAAACTTTATTATATAGGCTATATATAACTTAATATCTTACTAGTTAATCTCTAACTAGCTCCTAGGCTTTAAAAATCGTCCTCTTAATACAGGTTCTTATTTTATATAGTTAAATAACTAAGTCTCCCCATCTATAGGCAGTTAGGTTTAATAATTCTTTAAAAAATTCTATTTAGGCTGCTTATTAGTTAGATTGTTCTATAACTAGTTTTATAATATCTTAGATACTTAACTTATAGTTCTACAGCTATAAAATAATAACTTCTCTATTAATAACTACTAGTTTTTTATAATTAAGCTATGTATTATGCTGCGGAACTAGGCCATATTAAAATATAGATTTTTATATAATAACTTATTATAATCCTTCTATTTAACGTGGCCTTTTAACGTGGTATTATACTAAATCTTTAACTCATATATCTATAAATCTAATATCTATTATATTAGGCTATAGCTTTCTTAGACTATGAACTTATTTATTATATTTTAAATAAATTATAAATATTTTTTACGGTATGGCTGTAGTAAACTGGCACTATTATTACTCTTATACGCACTATTATTATTAAATTTATTTTCTTAAAATAGCTCTAATAACTCTAACGTCTGCTAGATAACTATAAAATAGACTATTTTAATTATAGCTAATAATATAAGTGGGTATTGCTTAGGACTTTTCTATCTACTTTTTTTAATTTTTAAAACTACTAATACACACACCAACAGGCTATTATACTCTTTATAGGTTATTAATTAGTTTAATAACTTAATATAAAATTATAAACACGTTTTCTAGATTTTTGTTAAACTTTCTAGCGTGTTTTCTGTCCTGTCTCCTGCTTTTATTTTATCTTGTTTTTTATTATTTTTCACCTTATCTATAGCTATTTCGTCTTCTTTTATTTTATTTATAGCTATATTTTTCTTATTTGTTTCTTTCTTTTCTTTTATTTTTTACTCTATTTGTTTAATTAATATCTCTTATATCTTTTACTATTAGTAAGTAAATCTATATCTAGGGCTTTTCCACTTATACTCTTTTTATATATAAGTGAAAAATATTAATATCTACTTCTATAGCCGCGCATTTTTATTAATTGATTTTTTATTTATATATAGCTATAGTAGCTAATACTGTGTTTAATACTTTTCTATTTATATTATCTTTATATATATAAATATATCTGTTCTTTTAATAACTAACGCCTGGCTAATTTGGGCTAGCTTATTTATAGTCTCCTATATAGCTACTTTAATAGGCTTTTTTTTCTTTTTAGGATTTAAATTAAGCTTTCTAATACACATTAATAAATCTAGCTATTATAATCTTTCTAAATATAATAGCTACTGTGTTTATTTTAGCTATAAATTTACCTTATTTTTTTTATCTAGCTAGATAGTTATATATACTTTTGTTTTAATATTAGCTTATTTCTTTATAATTCTGCTACATATCTAGGCTTATATTACTTTATTATTTATAGTAATAGATTCTAGCTTGTCCTGCTGGCCTTTAATAGATAAATATATCTTAAAATATTATAATTCATAACTCTAGACAAATAATTACTAGTAATGAATTTAATAAAATGCTTTCTTAACTCGCTCTTATATCTTTTTTTCTCTTATTTAGCTTAGATACCTGCGCTTTTTCTCTATTAACTATTAATAGAACTCATATTAATATTTCTTTATTATTTCTTTATTTTATAATATATAATAGTAACAGGCTGGCTCTAATTAGTATAATAAGTTATTCTAATATAATAGTAGTTAACAGATTGGCTTTATAATACTGCTGGGTAACTTTAATTTACTAGGATATTAAACTAAACCTAGCTAACTATAGACTATTTCCCTAGCTAATTTTGTATCTTTATGTGATATCTTATAGATCCTTTTTAAATAGCCCTTAATATAATCTAGCTATATTTTATACCTGTATTTCTTATAAATAGCTATTTAGTACTTAACTAAATGCTCTAAATACTTACTCTTAATACTACCTTTTATTATCTTCAGGCTCTGTAAATACTTATATGAAAATAATTTCTTTATATAAGTAGTTAAATAACTTTAGATTTGTTAGTCTACTCTACGCGTGAACCTATTACTAGTTATTTTTTTATTTTTTATATTCTATCTTTTTTCTTTTCTTTTTATAATCCTTTTTATAACCCTTTTTATAATGATCTGCGTGGTTTAATTATCGCCTTCTTTTAATTAGCCTATTAGTATAATATATATATTAGATTATTTAGATAACATAAGCTATAACTTTCTCCCTACTAGAGATAGAATTTAGGGGTTTTTAGTATATAACACTATATATAAATACGCGACCCCTTTTCCCTATTTTACGTTAGCTTATTTATTTACTTAATTATATTATAGTTATTATTATTACTATAAGAGTTATATTAGGAGCGCCTGTTTAGCTAGGCTATATAGTAGTTAAAAAATAGTATTTAAAGCTTTACTATAACTAAAAAGTAGCTACACTTCTTGCGTAAGTATATCTATACTATATCTAAATATAAGAGTTATTATAAGCTCTTTTAAAACGTAGTAAAGCTGAATTTAAAGAAAGGCATTTTATTTAATAGCTATAATACTAGATAGCTGCTTTCTAATAACCTAACTAAGTATAATTCTATTTTTATTATCTACTTTACTTTTTTAGTTATTTAGTTACTACGTGAGACTCTTTTTAAAGGCACTTTTTTAGATATTAACTAAAAGCATCTAGTACGCGCAGCGTATATACTTATATAGGTAACTAAAAATAGCTAAGTATTTTTTTTTATCTAAAGGCTACTTAGCTCTTCTCTATCTAGTTTTCTTTTATTTAACTTTTTTTTAACTAGTTTCTCTCTGTTTTCTACTAAACGTCCCGCCATAGACTACACGAATAGCTAGATATTAGATACTAAACTTATAAAACGTGCTAGAATAGCTAAGCCGGAAAAGTTAGATAAGCTAAGTTTTATAAGTTTACTAGACTAAAAACCTAGCTAGCTTAATTAGTTTATTAAGAAAGAAAGTATACTATTTAAAGAGTACCTAGCTCTAATAACTACCGTTACTAATAACAACCTTCGTGCTGAGTGGAGGCGTGAGAAGGAGTAAAAAATACATACTCTAAAGAAAAAATAGTCTCTTAACTTATAATAGCTTTATAAAAGTGCTTCTTGTGCTGAGTATGCTGCCTATAACTCTATTTTACCTAATAATAAGACTATTATTACCTAGATTATTAGGTAACGTATTAGTAACTTTACTTTCTATAATTTAGTACTTAGCTATAGCTACAGCCCGTATGTAACTATTATTACTATATTTTAAAATATTTATTATCTAGGTAACTAAGCCACCCAGCGCTATACTATATTTTTTTTAGAAAAATAGTAGTTTTCTAAAACCCCTTTCTTAATAGATACTATCTAATTATCTTTTTTTAAATCTACTAAAATAAATAACTTATTTTCTTATATCTGGAACATAGTTAATTTTTATGAAAAGCAGATTACTATAGCTTATATTTAGTATTATTAGATTATAGCTTTCCTAGCCCGCACGTACGCTAATAAGATTTTAATACTAAAATAAGAAAATAAGAAAGTAAGTATAAACTAGTATTATAGTCGTAATAGAAGAGGTAACCTATAAATAAAGATAAAGAATACTCTTTTATCCCTAGTTTTCTCTAATGCTACTAAAAAGCAGCATGGTATCTTTTATAAGTATTTAAAGTAAGCTTAATACTAGTATAAATTTACTAATAGTATTAGCTAGAGTAGTCTTTACCTAATATTCTATAATTAGGTTACTAATTTATAGGTAAAGTAAAAGCTTCTTATTAGAAAATAGCATATATAGCTTAAGCTTATTAAAAAGATTAATTCTGATATTTATATTATAAGTAAAACTTTTAATGCTTAGCTAAGTTTAGAAAGTATTACTAACTTAATTAATAGAAAACAGTATCTATGTATTAAAGCTAAGCTTTTAATAACTCTATATAAAGTAAAGAAAGTTCCGGACAGCGATGATGAAAAAAATAAGAATAAGAATAAAGAGAACTCTACACCTACTTAGTCTTAGATAATAGTATTAAGTACTAGATTTATTTAACTATTACGTTAACTTACCTTACCTGAGCTATTTAAATTATAGTAATAGTTTTTATTAAGCTAGTCTATATCTAGCACCTAAAGTTAATTCGTTTATATAAATTTCTAGAAATATGGAAATAGTTTCTCTGCTCATGCTAAAATTATAGTATAAACTTTATTTTATATTATAGTTTTTATTTTTACTTAGTAAAACCTATTTAGATTACGTAAACTATTTTTTTTATTTATGCTAAAATTATAGTGTAGTTGAGTTTAGTTAGTTTACTACTATAAAATAAACCCCTAATAATAGCTATTAATTACGTCTTTAAGTAATACTAGCTTTAGTAGTGTTAATATAAGTGTTTATATAGAAATTAAAATAGCTTTTAATCTACTAATATAGTTCCTGCTTTAATTATTTTATTTTTATTTTCCCATGTTCCTACTTTTCTACCTCTATATATTTCTAAAAATTTTCAAAATTTTTATTTATATATTAAGTGTGTTGACTAAACGTGGTGTTTAGTTAATACACTAATATACTTTTTTTTTTACTAAATAAGAGCTGACTATTCGACTCTAGTGTGTACCACTTTTTTTTTTTTTTTTTTTTTTTTTAAATAAGTATATAAAAACTAAATCTTTATATAAAACTTAATAAAATACCTAATAGAATACTTAGTATAAAGCTTAGTATAAAGCTTAGTATAAAGTCTAGTATAAAGTTTAGTATAAAGCTTAATATAAAGCCTAATGTAAAGCTTAATATACTACTTATATATTTTATTTAATTTTTGAAAAAACGAAGAAGATTTTAATTATAAGTTGTTTAGGCTAGTTACTATTACTTAATTTATATACCTTTAAATAATAACTACTATTCTAAATACTCCTATAGTCTTTTGTTTGTTTTTTTTTGTCTTTTATTTTTCTTCTCTTTTCTCTCTCTATTCTCTCTTCTAGACACTGACTTCTCTATTCTATTGTAAACCACTTTTTTCTTTCTTTTTTCTAGAAAGTCTATATCTCGGCGTCTTTTTATATATTTAATCTTTTATTTTTATTACATTTTACTAACTTGCTATTTTTAAATTGTAACTAAACTTTTATACTCGCTACTTTATTGTTTTTGCTACTACTTAGTAATATAATATAGCTTAAGATACTTAATTATATAGCCTATAATCCTAACAATATTTAGAAACTAAAATATCGTAATTTTTTATGTTTATTCTAAATGTCTTAAACCTTTTCTACTATTTTATTATAATTAACTATATTATCACCTTTATTTTGACTTTTGAACCATATTATTTGAGTTTGTCCTTATAGAGCTAATATATATAAAAATATAACTAACACTTATTATCTTAATATATATCTTGTTTTTGTTCTCCTATCCTCTTATTTTCTACCTCTATATATTTCTATTAATTTTTAAATATTTCTATTTATGGTTTGGATTTGAGGTAGTTAAGTGTAAGTATAGCTAACTTAGATTTAAACTATAACTCCTTTTTTTCATCTCTTCTTTCTTAGAACCTGACTTTTCGATTCTGGTCTATGCCACTTTTTTATTTCTTTTTCGTTTCTTTTTATTACTTTATGCTATTTATTCTTTTTAATTTTTATATTTTAACCCCTATCCATTCTATGGTAATAAAAGGTATATTATTGTGTTTAGAAAACCTAGTTCTATAAGCCTAAAAGTTTATAGTCCAATATATATAACTTTATTTATACTATTTTAGTTAATTCTTTTATTTATATAATATAGTATTATCTAAGCCTTTCATTTCTATTACATTTTACTACTTTATTTATTTTAAATTAGAACTAAATAGTTGTACTAACTACTTATTATTCTTACTAGTACAATATAGCTTAATATTCCTAGTTCTATAATATTAAAAATGTTTAGAAACTAGCTATTAGTATAAGTAGTCTGTATATTATAGATAGGAATATTAAAATCTATTCTAATTTTTCTACCTATATTTACTCTATAATAATAGTAAATATTTTAATATAAATTATATAGGCGGTACTACTACGTATACTAAATAATATATCTAAATTTAGTATAAATCTAACTATCTAATATAAATATATCCTGTCTCTAAAATAAAAATGTACTCTGCTTTAAGTAGATTTATTACTCTGTAATAGTTAATTTACCACCGTAAGATAGAAGCGTTTATTAAATAAATAACTATTATAATTTCACCTAGATTTATAAACTATTTATATAGATGTTATAATCTCTACTTAAAGTATATAAGCTACTTTCTTTATTTATGCTAAAATTATAGTACATTTATACAGGCAGTTTATGTATTATAGGTAGGAATACTAAAATCTATTTCTAACCTTCTCACCTATATTTACTCCATAACCACGTTAAATATTTTAATGCAATTCTGGGGGACGGTGTAACTTTATATACTAAATAATATATTAAAATTTAGTATAGATTTAATAACGTAATGTAAATTGATTCTGGCTCTTAAAAAATAAATTAACTTAGCTCTTATTCTTAAATTTACCTTAGTACGCGTATATTTTGTTTTTAATAAAAATAATTAACCTAGCCCTGAGTTGATTTACCGCTATGAGATAGACTTTTTTTTTTTTCTACTTTTTACCTTCTACTCTTTTCTACTCTCTTTTTTTTTATCTCTTTTTTCTTTTTTTCTTTTACTTTTCTTTACTTCTTTTCTTTTACTTTTTTTTACTTCTTTTCTTTTACCTCTCCTACTTTTTCTTTTTTTATTTGTCTTAACTTTTCTTTTTTTTTTACCTTTTAACTTTTACCTACTTTTCTTTTTTTTTTTTTTATATTTACTTTTTTTTTTTACTCTTTCTTTTTCTTCTTTTTTTCTATTTCTTCTACTTTCTTCTACTTGCTTCTACTTTCTTCTACTTTCTTCTTTTTTTTTTCTACTTTTACTTTTCCTATTACTTTTACTTTTTCTATTACTTTTACTACTTCTATTTTTTTCTTTTTACTTTTCTTTTTTTTATTTTACTACTTTTACTCTTTTTTACTACTTTTTCTCTATTTTTCTTTTCTTTTCTACTTCTTCTCTCTTTACTACTTTTTTCTACTTTTTCTACTACTTTTTCTATTTTTCTACTCCTACTACTACTTTTAACTTTTCTACTATTTTTACTACTACTTTAACTACTACTTTTACTTCTTTTTCTACTTTTACTTCTTTTTCTACTTTTACTTCTTTTTCTATTATTTCTATTACTACTTTTACTACTATCTTTATTATTACTTTTACTACTACTTTTACTACTACTTTTATTATTACCTTTACTACTACTTTTACTCCTACTTTTACTCGTACCTTTACTTCTACTTCTACTTTTACTTCTTTTTTTACTTTTACTTTTGCTTTTACTTCTCTTTAAACCTCTTTTTTTATCTTTACTTTTTAATTTCTTTTTTTACTACTACCTTTACTGTTTTGTCTCTTTTTTTTTTTTTATCTTTATTTTTACCTCGTTTTTTACTCTTTCCTTTTATCTCGTTTTTGAAACAACTTTTTTTCTTCTATTTTTACTTTTATTTATTCTCTTTTTGAACTCTTTTTTTCTACCTCTTATTTCTTCTTTTACCTCTTTTCTTACTTTCTTTTCTACTTTCTTTTCTTCTCTTTTTACTTTCTTTTTTTATACTACCTTTACTTATTTTCTTTTTCTTTCCTTTTCTTTTCTTTTTCTATTTTTTTTCTTATTCTACTATTCTTATTCTTTCTTTTTATTCTTACTTTTCTCTTTACTCTTACTTTTATTTCTCTTTCTATTTCTACCTCTGTTTTTCTTTCTACTTTTACTTTAACTACTTTTCTTTTTTTTTTTTTTTTACTCTTACCTTTTCTCTCTTTACTTTCTTTCTTTCTTTCTTTTTTCTATTATTTTTTATATTTTTTTTTTTCCTTTCTACCCTCTTCTCTTTCTCTCCTTTTTTATAAACTTCTAAAACTAAAACTTTTTTTTTTCTTTACTTTATGGTATATTTTATAACTACTATTTTTTTACTTAGGCTGTAGGGCTTTTTTACTTTCTAATAAGTTAGAGATTTTTTTTTCTCCTTTCTCTCTCTTTCTCTC